>CAJQZJ010032097.1:11017809-11099689 GCA_907164525.1 Lophiomys imhausi
TCATTTGATGTTCAGTCCCTTTGTGCTCAGCTATTTAGATGTCCTACGAAGTTCATAGACAGAAGCTGATCTTCAGAACTTTACTGAAGATCTGGCTGGAGTAGTCTGTGGAGCTGAACGATCTTAGCGATTTTGAGTTGTTGTGGTTATAGACTTTTGAGGAAACTGCTATTGAAGAAGTCTGCAAGGCTGGATCATCTGGGCCACTCGTCTTCTTTGGTGTCTGATCTGTTTTCTGCTGAGGTTTCCATTGTCCAGTTGTCCCTGGATTCCTTGAATGGATGCTTTAAATCTCCTGGAAAGATAAGAACAGAGCCCTGCCCTAATCCTAACTCTGGGACAATTACCTTTTTTTGGGGGGGTCAGGTAATATTTTTCCTGGAGCAAATTTGGTTTTTTGATAATATATAAAGTATTACCTTTCAATCCGGATTAAAGAAGAAATTATTTTGATATTTTGGAGTTAAACAAACCTTTAGTGTATATATTTTGAGATCTCAAAGGACAATTTGTTTGAATTGCAGCCTGCCTTTTGTAAGTAGCTTTTAAACTTAAATCTTTCCAAATCCTATGTGCCTGTCTCTGCATTCTAAGTTTTGGGATCAAAGACATGTGGTTCCCAACTGATGGGATTAAAGATGTGCTCCTCCACTCCTGGATCAAAGTTTTTCTCTGTTTAGAGCTTGTTTTGTATCAGGTGGCCTTGAGCTCTGAGATCTGCCTGTTTCTGTCTCTAGTGTGTTGGGATTAAGGGTGTATTCTTCCTCAATGATGTGACTAAGGGTGTGCACCATCACCACCCTGTTTCTTGTAACTCTAGAATTTATAAGACAACTAACTCTATAGTGATCCTCCTGTCTCTACTGGAGGTAACGGCATGGGCTAACATCATGCATTATTTTACCTTAGCTCTAAGTTTTTTCAAGTCTTGGAGGTTTGTAAAACCAGGTTGAACAGCTGTCACCTTTAATTTATTTACAGTGTTTTAAACCTGTTACCTGCTTTTTAATGCCAAACCATGGAAATAGCCTATACCTCTACAAAAAAAAAACAAAAACAAAAACAAAAAAACCTTTTAAGCTGCTATCAAGTTTGTGTAATCTCTGTAGCCACCTGCAGTCTAACATTCTAATCTGAAATTAAGGCCATTTTCCTTTCATGCCAGTAAGGTAAATTATAGTTTGAAATTTTTATATTGTATTTTTATTATATTTTTAAGCTTATTAACTCTTTTCTTAAAAAAGTATTATTTATTTCTAGAACATAGTTTCCTCCCTCCTCCCCTCTTGGCCCCTCCCTCCCTCTCTCCTTCCCTCCCTCCCTTCCTCCTTGTTCCTCTACTTGGTACTCTCCTTCTCCTCAGATGAGGTGGGTCCTCACATATCATACTCCCTCAGATCTTGAGTCATGTGAAGCCCAAGAGCTTCCACTCGTACTGGAGCTTGATAAGGCACACCATCTAGGGTGTGGGGTTCCACTAACCTGCAGCAGATTCCATGACTCACTGGTGGGTAGAATTTTTCCTAGGATAGATATGCTAGGTTCCTATCTATTTGGGTGTGTGGGTTGTAGGATAGTTATCCTCTGATGTATGGTTAATATCCATTTGTAAGGGAATACATACCATGTTTATCTTTCTGGGACTGCGTCAGCTCACTTAGGATGAGCTTTTCTAGTTCCATCCATTTGGTTTTGAATTGCATGATTTCCTCATTTCTGATAGCTGTGTAGTATTCCATTGTGTAAATGTACCACAGCAAACTGCAGGTTTATCCATGAGACACTATCTGCCTTAAAAACTACAGCATTGTCTCATCCCATTTCTATTATACTTGAAATTAAAATATGTTTCAGTGAAACACAGTTCTTGAAAAAACTCTTGACATTCTATGTGAGAAGGTAATTTGATGCCCAAAGATGGAGTTAGTGATTTTGCAGTTTATAGATACCTACTTGTTAAGCCATCTTTTTCCTTGCCATGTGACTACATGTGAAGACGATGCAGCTTGAGTGTGTTCAGACTGGTCAGTCAGTGTCCTGTTCTTATCAGACAGACACCCACTCATGCGGATCTGTTTTGTGTGCTGTGTGATTTTACATGAGGCCTTCAGTATGGTGCTTCATCTTAGAGCCCTTGGGAATGAATAATGTTATGTGACTTGAAACCTAGAAAGGGAAGATGAAGGAGGCCACCCAGAGGTACCAGTATGCCTTAAGGAAGTTCCCCCGGGAAGGATTCGGAGAAGACCTGAGACCATTCAATGAACTGAGAGTCTCCCTCTATCTCAGTCTGTCTCGATGCCGAAGGAAAACAAATGTAAGCCTGGAAGTTGTTATCCCCACCAGTTCTTTAGCAGTAGGTGAAGGCCATCCCCCTGGCCCAGTCTTTCAACTACCAGTATGACCAGGGTGCTGTGCAGACCTGCTCTCAGGATCTCTCACAGGTCACAGCTACTGTCCACCATGCTGATGGGATGTGCTTAGGCTGATGGGATGCCCTTCGGTTGAATTTCCTTTGCTTCAGTGAAAGGATGCAGGCTGAGCGTGGACCTCACCCCTGCCCCTCAAGCTGCCAGTGTCATCAACAGTCAAGGGCGTTTTCTCCCCATATTCCAGAAAAGTCCAACACAAATGTCCCTTACAGTCGCCCTGCCTTGAGGCCCTCAAGTTTGCTTAGTAAATACTCTCAGCTGATAGCCAATAGTGGTCAACTTGTAGTTTACTAGTAGACGTTTTTTTGGAGTTCCTCCTACTGGTGTTTTGAAGTTCACCTGCTCTGGGCCCCACACCTCCTGCCCTGCTGAGAGAGAGCAGACAGATGCTTATGTACACAGACACAGTCTGTTCTTGGCCTGGACGCTCTCCTGCCACTCCTTTCTGTGTGCTCCTGCACTGTTCTCTCCTGATTCATAATTGCTGCTTCTCCACTGGGATCTCAAGGAGAGCCATAAGCTCTGTTATAGTTTTAAACAATCAGCTAGGGAAGCCTGCCTGCCCTGCCGGCAGAACCCCCTCCCCGCACCCAGGCCGGGCGCTCTGTCACCCTTAGAGCAGAGCACCTAGGAGATGGCCCTTTTCCTCCATGCTGCTTCTGACTGACTGTGTTTTTAATTGTTGACACCAGGACTTTGGCTTGGCAGAAGAATTTGCTTCAAAAGCTCTGGAATTGAAACCCAAATCCTATGAAGCATTTTATGCCCGGGCAAGAGCAAAAAGGAACAGCAGGTACTGTCTGGGGCCACTCATGTGACTAAAGGGGCCTTTTTTTTTTTTTCCTGGGAGGTGTCAAACCTGCTAGTTGAGTTAGAGGGTGTTTTCCTTCATTAGGGTTAGTACTTAGACACTCCCATACCTTTCAGTGAAAACCTTTCAGTAGCTTCCAAGAGGTACAGTTGGTCGGGGTGTCACTGTTAGTGGCTGACATTCATTTTCTTGACATTCTGGTATCTTCCCCATCATACCCCAACACAGAATACCTGCTGAGTTCTTGTTTCAGTGAGATGGACAAATAGGGGTGATGCAGGAGCAGAAGAGTGTCATGTCTGACTTCTGAGTTAGAAGGGGACATGATGAGGGCCACAGAAGATAATGTCAGCAGGGTTCTGCCACCCTTTGCCCCGGGGTCTTTACAGACAGACCTGGGTCCCAGAGCCACATAACCTTGGGTTAGCACGCAGCACTGGACTGGCCCCGGCAACTCTGGGCCAGCCAGGAATTAACCACCTCAGCAAGCGCTTGAACATCACTCCTTTCCCTCCGAGGACAGCTAGCTTAGGGACAGTTACATTCGGAGCATGCTCATGTGTGGCTTCTAATCACATCTTTTGCTTTCATATGAAGGCAGTTCCTGGCAGCCCTGGCTGACTTGCAGGAGGCTGTGAAACTCTGTCCCACCAATCAGGAAATCAAGAGGCTTTTGGCCCGTGTGGAAGAGGAATGCAAGCAACTCCAGAGGAGCCAGCAGCAAAAACAGCAGGGATCCCTGCCAGCTCCGTCCAATGACTCAGATAATGAAGAGGACGCCCCGTCTTCCAGTTTAAAGGACCACTTCCCCATTGAGGAGGCGGAAGAGGAAGAAACCTCTTCACAGGAAGAATCCGTTTCCCCGACCCCTAGATTCCAGCCACCACCATCCGTCCCTTCCCCATATATCCGAAACCTTCAAGAGGGATTGCAGGCCAAAGGCAGGCCTGCGTCACCACAGAGCAGGGCAGGAATTAGCAAGTCCCTGAGAGAGACGGTGGCTCAGCCAGGCTTGGTTACGCAGCCCACCAAACAGGCACAGATAGTGAAGACCACCCAACACCTGGGCTCCGGGCAATCTAGCATGAGAAGCAGTAGCACAAAAACGCAGGTCTCTTCTCAGAACCCTCCCCCAAGTCCGATGCCTGGTAGGGCATCTGCAGCCCCCGCCCCGAGCAGAAGCCAGCATTTAGAGGCAGCAGGTCCCTTCACCGCAGGAGCCGGCTGTGGTCACTTTGGCGATCGGCTAGACCCCAGCCAGAGCCTCCAGCTGCAGCGCGGTGAGGCCGGCACTGCCTATCCCCTGCCGAGCAAAGTCAGGGCTGCCGAGAGGCTCTTGGCTCACGCCTCGGTGGCGGCTGTGGATGTGGCCCCTCCAAGCCAGGGTGGACCAGTTAGCTGCAGCGACGTGCGGCACCCGCCTTCCCTCACTAGCTCGGGCTCTCCGTCTAGCAGTGTAAAGATGTCAAGCTCCACCAGTAGTCTGACGTCAAGCAGCAGTTTTTCAGACGGCTTCAAGGTCCAAGGATCAGACCCTCGAATCAAAGACAAAGGTACAAACCAGGCGCAGGGCGGTGGCCCTAGTGAACACAGGCCCCGCAACACGCCATTCATGGGCATCATGGACAAGACCGCCAGGTTCCAGCAGCAGGGCAATCCTCCGAACCGCTCCTGGCACTGCCAGGTGGCAGAGGGCCTGCTGACAAGCACGGCCGCCGCGGCCGTCCTGCAGCCCGGCGCTGACAAGCCCTCTTTCAAGCCAGGAGGGTATTGCGGCCAAGCCAAACCGTGCTCAGTGTCCCCCCTGAGCACGGGGGTCCACAACGGGACACAAGTGAAGGAGCTGGGGGAGAGTAAGTGCCCAATTCCGGCCTCCTGTCAAGACGGCAGGGTAACTAAGGGCCTTCCCCATCCTTACCCGGAAAGCCTCTCTAAGCAGCCGCCTCAGGTCAGTACGGAAGCCCACAGGAGCCACCTCACTTCGGCGAAACCAAAGCGATCGTTCATAGAGTCAAACGTGTGAGCCTTAGGCAACCCCTGTGTAGTATCTGGAGTGCAGTCTGTTGGCTCGTGGTGGTAAATAATGTCTTTTTTTATATAATAAAAATTACATTTAGCCATATCTTCCACCTCTTGTGTGGATCTGACACCATGGACATATTAAGAATGTAGGCTAAAACTAGTACTAGCTAGAAATGACCCACAAACAAATATTAAGCAGCACTGAGAACTGTTGTCAGCTTGTTATCTGTCAATTTACAGACTGCCAAGAAGACAACTGATGCTGTTCTCTATTTGGTTTGCTATGTGTGAACGCACATGTACTTAGAGAGGAAAAAATCCATTGGGAAATGACTTTAATTCCTGACATAGTATCTGGAACTGTATTATGTAAAAGATGGGGGGAATTGAAAATTCCAGATCCTTTTAGTCAAACCCCAGTTTTTACATATGTATAAAAAGTACAGCCTGAGTGATTTCTAGCTGGATGTAAATGTGAGTGTAAACACCAGATTTTTTTTTTTCTGTAAATGTAATATGAGGACACCCAAGTATCATTCCTGTCATGACTTCCATGTTATGATCTCTTTGTAGAGCATTTTCATAGCACCCCTTTGGAACTATATTTATGCTTCATGGTGTTGCTGATAGGAGGGAACAGGCTATCTAGAATTTTGATTGGTGTCCAGGTCAGGTTTATGCACAAATATGAAGACAAGCAATCTTAGTGGCGGCTACAAATCAGCTCTAATGGTTCCAGAAGTGCTCTGGACAGTGACGGAAGTCCCTGAAGCAAGCCTCCGTCCGATGTCCTCTAGAGACAGTGTTCAAACAGGATCCTTGAGTCTGGGTGGGTGGGTGGTTTTCCTTCTGCCGTCATTATTCCACATGTATCTATAAATAGCCCAGTTTTATTCAGACTTGTAAATACAATTCAAAAGAAGTTAACTAAAGACAGATAACACCTGCCATCTATCTGCATGTTCTTTGTCAGCTTCATCCATGCTGGTAACTGTAGAGGGATGCATTATCATGGCATGTTAACAGTATACCTGTAACAGCACTTTATCTCGTTTGTATGGCACCTCTGAGGTGCTACTTAAATCCAAGCTGACGTATTATTCATCTGTAAAGATAAGGTACAGGAATGAACCTTAGTTTAAGGTATTTTTATATGAAAATGGTGTTATTGGAAGATGTTCAAATGCTGGTTTGAGAGAGGTGCGGGGAGTATTTTATATGTTGAGACGTGAAATGTATTTTCTAAAATTGGGGGGAAGGAAGTTCTATATTTGCAGAGTGTTTTAAAAATGAGTAGCCATGATGTTCCTGTGAACATCACTAAGGTTTTGTATGAATAGGAACCTTGCAGTGTCATTCAGTGTATGTTCCTGTGTGTGTAGTGTGCTTTGTATAAAAAAGTAGGCCATTTTTATAAGCTTTCTCAAGTTCTGCTCTAATTACTATGGCTTATTTATTGTTTTCTTTACTATTTGTGAAAGTCTTCCTCTTTTGTTATGTAGTTCTGTTTCTGCACAACTACTGTACTTTTCCATATGGAATAAAAACCATGACTACAAGTGGGTTGACATTCATTGATCAGGGATAAGTAGGCCGTAACAGCTCTGTGAGAGCTATCTGCCTCATTTTAACATTCCCCTAAAGAGTGAAAAATGCTTCTAATATACCAACAAACACATGTTTCATTTTAATTTCAGAATAAGTTGGAAGCTTCCAGAAATTCAGAAGTACCCTAGTGTCATAATTAGTCATTCTGCCTTAAAAGGCAAAAGCATGAGGACGAGCAGTGTGCACCAATGCTCTCTGGCAGCACATCTGTAACATTGGAGCTGGCCGTGTGAGCAGTGTGCACCAATGCTCTCTGGCAGCAGATCTGTAACATTGGAGCTGGCCGTGCGAGCAGTGTGCACCAATGCTCTCTGGCAGCAGATCTGTAACACTGGAGCTGGCCGTGCGAGCAGTGTGCACCAATGCTCTCTGGCAGCACATCTGTAACATTGGAGCTGGCCGTGCGCTGGCTGTTGGGACAGCTGGTTCTTCCAGCACATTTGCATTCTCTCTGTTGAAAGCGTCTGTCTGTCTTATGCCCACAGATTTGTTTCCAAGTAGTGTAAGAGGAAGAGACTGTTTTTGTTGTATCCTGATAAAATTCTTACTTGAAGTATTTTATGTTTATGTGGTTTTTAATTTAGATTTGTTTGAGACTTTCCCATAGGTGTACCATATTGTCTCCACAGCTCCCTGTCTTCCCTCAACTCCTCCCATGTCACCCCCATGCCCTCTCAAATTCATGACCCTTAGATTGACACACCCACACACCCCTTACTCTGCTGAGTGTTGCTTGTTATGTGCATGCATCTAAGGTCGGATAGCCTATGGGGACTTGCCTCTGGGGAAGTTTAACTCTTCCTCTTTCAGCACCTTGAATTGACTGTTATTCTTCATCTAGAACTCAAGGCCTTTGTTTGGTTTCCATCATCCTCAGCATAGTTCTGGGATCCCCCCCCCCCAGTACTTTTTAAAAATTATTGTTCTTGAGAATTTCATACATGCATACAATATGACCATACCCCCAGTTCCCTGCTTGCAACTCCCCTGTACCATCCCAACTTCATGTTTTTGTTTTTATTAACCCACTAAGTCCAGTTAGTGCTGTGCATTATGAGTGTGGGGCTCTCACTGGAGCAAGGGAACCTACCAATGGGAACACCTTTCACAAGTTTAATTCTGCCTCCCTCGGTCGCCAGGACAGGGTAACTTGGAATCTGAAGCTTAATGCTAATTTAGGTTACTGTTTTGTCTGTGATGTTGCTTAGACACCTAAGAGTCTCCAGTCAACACTACTTCAAGGTTAAATCAGAACAATGGGCCAGGAGGGCCAGAGTAGTACCGAGTAATGCACAGTTCTTGTCTTCCCTATCCGGTACAGCAAGCAGCCACTGTGTGATGACTGATGATATGAAGTGGCCCTTCTGAGTTAGTCTTGGTAAAGACAGGACATGTTCATCTTCCAGGGAACAAGTGAAACCTTGGGAAGCTCCAGGTCAGAGGGCACTCACTGGGCTCGGTTCCCACCTCCTCCTGAATGAACCCCGCACCCACAGTGTCTAGCAGTGGGCCCTGTGTCTTGACCTTTCTTGTGACACGGTATTGGATTCCATTTTTTGCTTACTTACGTTGAAGAGGGGGTTGTTTGGCATCCTCTGTTTATATAAAAAGTGTTAAACTTGGAAAATTAGTACTTTTCAGGTATCTTGCTTTGTAAGAAATCTAACACATCTAAATGGTAATTTTTAAATGTCCCTTTCTAGCAGTGACTTCCAGTTTTTGTTAACTTTTATGTAAAAGGCTGGCTGGCTTCCAACAAGTCTACTATTTTATATTTAAAAAAAAAAGCAAAACAAAACAAGGACACTTGATACATGATTTAATGGTGGCTTTCTTCTAAATTAAAAAATGTTAGAAATAATAACACAATATCTCTACAGACTGCAATTTAAAGCAACACTTTGTAGAACCCATTTTCACTTGTTTTGCCTACAATAAAACTGTACATCATGAAGAATAAACTATATTACCTTCTACAATGATAGAGGGGTCTGCCTATGAAACAAAAGAAATACAGTTCAGTATCTGTTTGAAGAACTCACAAAGCAGTGGTTTCAAAGAAAACATTGTTTTGGCAGCTAGATTTGGCAGTTATCTGTAAAGGAATTTATTCATTGTTTAAGAAATAGGAGAAAGTAAAAGGTGTGTTTACGTCGTTTCTTATTTATATATTTTTTTCTTTTCTGATTTCGCTTTGTTTTGTTGAGACAAGGTTTCTCTGTGTGGCCCCAGCTGTCCTGGAACTTGCTCTGTAGAACAAGCTGGCCTCCAGCTGGGAGATCTATCTGCCCACCTCTGCCACCCAAGTGCTGGGATTAAAGGTGTGTACCACTACCACCTGGCTTTTTATTTTTTTCTTCAAATTCTAAGTGTTTTTTTAAATTTATGTACAGCAGACTGGGACAGTCTTGTGATTAAATATCTGCAATGCTTTTAAATTATAAAATATTTTTTTAAGTGTGCTTATTTTTATATGAGCATTTTGTCTGTCTGAATGTCTATTTGCTTTGTGTATTTCTAATGCTTGTGGAGGCCAGAAGAGGGCGCTAGAGTCCCAGGACCTGGAGTGACATAGGGTTCTAAGCTACGTTGTGGACTCTGCAAACTGAACCGTCATCTCGAAGGACAGCCAGTACTATTAACTGCTATGCCACCTCGCCAGCCCCTCATTTACATAATTTTTTAATTTCTTATTTTCTATGGTGCTACATGAATGATAGAGCGCTGTCCTACTGAGTCATGCCCCAGGCCTGTTTAAAACTCATTCAGTAGCTGGGGGTGGTGGCGCACGCCTTTAATCCCAGCACTAGGGAGGCAGAGGCAGGTGAATCTCTGTGAGTTCAAGGCCTGGATGGTCTACAAAGTGAGTCCAGGACAGTCAAGGATACACAGAGAAACTCTGTCTTGAAAAACCTAAAAAAACAAAACAAAACAAAAAACCCTCATTAATTAGTTTGTATATTCACCCACATATCTGTTGTTTGATTCAAGATTGCACCCTGTAGTGCAGGCTGCTCTAGGATTCTTGGAGTAGACAGACTAATTGCAAATACATGGGAACCTGCCCACCTGCCTCACCCTGCTGAAGCTAGGTTATATAGGCAGAGCCTGTAACAGGTTGTTTCTTTTATGAGAATGGAAATGCATCCAGAACTAGCCTATAACTTACACTGTGGACCATGCTGGCTTCCAACTAGTGATACTGTACCCTTAACATCCTAGTGTAAGACCAGGCCAGACTCACAACCAACGTCTGAAACATTTGCATTGGATGAGACAAGCAGGAACTGCCAGGTGGTAGCAGTGGCACACGCCTTTAATCCCAGCACTCTCTGGAGGCAGAGGCAGGCAGGTATCTGTGAGTTCAAGGCCAGCCAGGGCTACACAGAGAAACCCTGTCTCAAATAAACAACCGCCCCCCCCCCATATCATTTAGGACAAGAGAGGTGTCTCAGTGGTTAAGAGCACTGGCTGCTCTTCCAGAGGACCTGGGTTCAATTCCCAGCAACCACATGGCAGCTCACAACTGTCTGTAGCTTCAGTTGATCCCATACCCTCACACAGACACACATGCAGGCAAAACACCAATGCACATTAAAAGAAAACAAGACAAGGACATGTGTGCCACTGTAAGCTGCATTTCATCCCTGCAAGTTGCTTGTGGGTAGACTCAGTGGTGTCTGCACGGGGTGACAACCTCCAGGAGGTGAGGTGGCCATTCTCCATTGCCTTCTCTGATATGTATGTTTGTTTGCTTGCTTGGTTAATTTGTATGTTTAGTTTTACTACGAAACAGGCTATCTGAGCATCCCAGGCTAGCCTTTAACTGCCATTGTAGCTGAAGGTGACCTTGAACTTCAGGATCCTCCTGCCTTGCCCTCCCAAATGCAAGAATTGCAGGTAGGTACCATCATGACTCAATGTGTGCGGAAAGTCTAAAAACCTTTGGAGTCAAACACCCTTTTCTAAAACTCCTTTCTAAGATTCCTTAATCCTCACTCCTAACATCCACATAGTGTCCCAAAACAACCTTCTCTCCAGTTCCCAGGAGATCCCATGTCTTCTTCTGACATTCTGAGGCCCCAGGACACATGTGGTACAGTTACACAAATGCAGAAAAAATACACATAAAATACAATCATTTTTGTTTGTTTTTGAAAAGGTTGTTTCTATGTAACCCTGCCTGGACTGGAACTCACTATGTAGACCAGGCTGGCCTCCAGCTCACAAAAATTCACCTGTCTCCGCAGAGACAAAGGCCTGTGCCACCACACCCAGGTAAAATGAAACCTTAAACAATTATCTTAAAAGGCCAGAAATGTTAATGTGAAGTGAGCCATGAAAAAAAAAAATAATGGAACTTTGATTAGCTCAGCCAGAGACACCAGTAATTATGTGGCTAGGTTAGGGACTTGATGGCACATTCTTTTAATTCCAGCATTCAGGGGACAGAGCAAGAGATTGCAAATCCCACCCAACCTGAGTCACAGGGCCAGTCTAGGCAAGAGAGCAAAAATCTGTTTCAAGAAAACAGAACCAGGATGGAGAGATGGCTCAGAGTTCAAGAGCACTGGCTGTTCTTCCAAAGGTCCTGAGCTCAATTCCCAGCAACCACATGGTGGCTCATAACTATCTATAATGAGATCTGGTGCTCTCTTCTGGCCTGCAGGCATACATGCAGAAAGAACACTATACATACATAATGAATAATTTAAAAAGGAAAACCATAACTATAAATTACCAAATAAAAAACATTTGAGATGAAAGCAAAGCTAACTCATAAGAAGCCAGTCTGTGTGATGGTAAACATTATCTTTAAAGGTTTAAAATTGCTGTGCTTAAGAGAACTATAAAGAGGTGTGGTGGTACACACCTTTAATCTCAGCACTTGGGAGGCAGAGGCAGAGGCAGGTGGATCTCTGTGAGTTTGACTCTACATATCAAGTCCAGGATGGCTCTGTTACACACACAAACACTGTCTTGAAAAACAACAACAACAAAAAAAAAATGCCTCTAACCTATAAGTTCCACTCACCCAAGGACAGATAACTTCCCAGAATGCTGGAAGCTGTTCTTGTACAAACCTGGTCTTGTTCAAACCACATGTTTTCCCTTCTGTAAACAAGCTTGCTTGCCCCCGACTGCATGTAGGCAGAATGAATGCTTGACTGCACATAGGTAGGATGTGTGCCTGATTACATGTATCCAGGAAGGACACCAGGATGTGTGTTTGCTTCTGACTGCACACATGCAGAAAGTACATGCCTTGTGAATTTTGCCTTTATAAATCCCTAAGGTAGGGGGAAGGAAGATGGCAGCGACCTACACTGCATTTTGAACGCGGGGAAAAAAGAGCCATAAAAAACACAGATTATTGGGCACTGTGCAAAAACCGAAGGGGCTAGACCCTCCCGGGAACACTCACAGCTCCCAAGGGACTGTTAAAAGTCCCAGGGTAAGGCTCTCTCCCCATCTCTCCCAGACACGGAAGCCACTAAACCCGGGATTCGGGAACTCCCATTTGGAGAGGCGCCTGGTAAGACCTACCCCAACTCACAGCAGGCAGGATCAGAGGCTACTTGGCGATAGTTCACTAGCCTATTGGACTCCCCACACCTCAGGTAGAACTTATACCCACTTAAAAAATTTTGTGAGATAGTGGAAGTCTTAGCAAGGAACAAACAGGGGGCTCAGCGGGTGGTCCACAGCTCTTGAAGCGGAGGGCGGGAGGTTCCGACAGAGCGCGGGAAGCTGGGAACACAAAGGCGGGCGGGAGGGGCCGAATCCCGCACACTCACGGCAGGACAACTGGGGAGAGAGTCAGGCGTGGGCTGGGCCAGGGACCCGCGCACCCACGGCTGAGCTGCTGGGGCGAAAGGACCACTCAGACGGCCGGGGGATCCGGGGCTCTGTGCACCCACGGCCGAGCAGCCAGGGAGGGAGACCCGCGGCCTGCGCAGACAGGAAGGGAATCAGACTCAGAGGCCAGACCTGTGGCGAGAAGCCTAGTGAGAAACCAGAAATCGGGACCATAGCTGTATTCTGGAAAATCCAGACATATTAGGTGTGGAGCCAGACCCTGTCAGCATCCGTGACGACAAACAGAGCCCACAGAATCTGTGCCTGGGCAAACAGGTCCATACCATCAGAACCATTACAGGCTGATAACTCAGAGTGCAACATAGAGAAGTCTGAATTGGGAGCAGTGAAACAATTCCGGTCCATTACTCACAACCTGGGATTAGGCTGCACCAGCTCACAGTGCCTCAGGCGATTAAAACCACAGTGACCCTGAAATCCCCCTGTAAGCAACGACAGAGAGCCAAGTAACTCGTCCCCTGCACCAAAGCATCCACTGTGGATCCAAGCACAGAAAACGACAAGAACAGACAGCTAAACGCACCCAATGGCCAAAGGTCAAAAAAAAAAAAAAAAGAAATCAAGGAAATATGACTCCAACAAAGAATTATCCTAGCTCATCCAATTCGGATGACCTCACACCAACAGAAACACATGAAAATGTTGACAATTCTGCATTTTGGAAAGTGATAGAGTCCCGGCAAGAAGAACTTAAATCTATGAAGGAATTCAAAGAAGCCACAATTCTACAAGTCAAAACAAGGAACAACACCATTAAAGAGCTCCAAGCCAAGGTGACAGAGCTTGAACAGGAAAAAGACAAAGCTATGAAAGATTTTCATACAAAAACAAGCAAGCTGGAGAAGGAAATGTACAAAAAGAACAAAACCATACAAGACATGAAAATAGAAATAGAAACAATAAAGAAAACACAGTCAGAGTTAAAAGAGGAAGTGGAGAACCAAGGGAAGAGAACAGGAACTACGGAGGTGAGTATCAACAATAGGATGCAAGAGATGGAAGACAGGATCTCAGGCATGGAAGATTCAGTGGAAGAAATCAGTACAACATCCAAAGAAAATGAGAAGGCTAAAAAAATCTCTCACCCACAACATCCAAGAAATCAAGGACTCAATGAAAAGATGGAACCTAAGAATTATAGGTATAGAGGAAAGAGGACTCCCGACTCCAAGGTCCAGGAAATATCTTCAACAAAATCATAGAGGAAAACTTCCCAAACCTGAAAAAAGAGATGCCAATAAAAATCCAAGAGGCTTACAGAACACCAAATAGATTAGACCAGAAAAGAAACTCCTCTTGCCACATAATAATTGAAACTCCAAATGTACAGAACAAAGAAAGAATATTAAAAGCTGTAAGAGAAAAAGGTCAAGTCACATACAATAGCAGACCCATCAGAATTACACCTGACTTCTCCTCAGAAACGTTAAAAGCTAGAAGGGCCTGGTCAGATATACTACAAGTCCTGAGAGATCATAGGTGCCCAGCCAGACTACTTTACCCAGCAAAATTCTCTATCAACATAGATGGAGAAAACAAGATATTCCATGACAAAATCAAATTTAAACAATATCTACCCACAAACCCAGCCCTACAGAAAATCCTAGAAGGAAAATCCCAACCCAGAGAAGGAAACTCCACCCAAGAAAACAAAGGGAATAGAAAACCCCTCAGCAACTAAACCAAAAGAGGCACAGGACCACCACCTATACCAAACTAATGGGAAATAACAACCCCAGGTCACTAATATCCATCAACATCAATGGGTTCAACTCCCCAATAAAAAGACACAGGTTTACAGAGTGGATCCGCAAACAAGACCCTTCCTTATGCTTTATACAAGAGACACATCTAACTACGAAAGATAGACACTGCCTCAGAGTAAAGGGCTGGAAAAAGGTTTTCCAAGAAAATGGACCCAGGAAGCAAGCTGGAGTAACCATCCTAATATCAAACAAAACAGACTTCCAACTGAAGTTAATGAAGAAAGACAAAGAAGGGCACTATATACTCATTAAAGGGAATATTCATCAAGAGGAAATCTCAATACTGAACATCTATGCCCCAAATACAAAGGCAACTACTTTCATAAAAGAAACACTTCTAAAACTTAAAGCGCACGTCGATCACAACACATTAGTAGTGGGAGACTTCAACACCCCACTCACAACAATGGACAGATCATCAAGACTGAGGCCAAACAGAGAAATATTGAGTCTAACAGAGATCATGAAACAAATGGACCTAACAGATATCTACAGAATGTTTCACCCAAACACAATGGAATATACCTTTTTCTCAGCACCCCACGGAACCTTCTCCAAAATCGACCACATAGTTGGTCACAAGGATAGTCTCAATAGATACAAGAAAATTGAAATAACACCTTGTATCTTATCAGACCACCACGGAATAAAGCTGGTCTTCAACAGCAAAAGAATCAACAGAAAGCCTACACACACATGGAAATTGAACAGCTCCTTACTGGATGACCACTGGGTCAGGGAAGAAATAAAGAAGGAAATCAAAGACTTCTTAAAATCCAACGACAATGAAGACACAACATACCCAAACCTATGGGATACATTGAAAGCTGTGCTACAAGGAAAGTTCATAGCACTAAGTGCTTTCAAAAAGAAAATTGTGACAGCTCATATTAGTACACTAACAGCTAAGCTGGGTGAATTTGAAAAAAAAAAGAAACAAACACTCCCAAGAAGAACAGAAGGCAGGAAATCATCAAACTTAGGGCTGAAATCAACAATTTAGAATCAAAAAGAACTATACAAAGAATCAATGAAACCAAGAGTTGGTTCTTTGAGAAAATCAACAAAATAGACGTAGACCCCTAGCCAAATTAACTAAAAGGCAAAGGGAAAGAACCCAAATCAACAAAATCAGAAATGAAAAGGGAGAAATAACAACAGACATTGAGGAGATCCAGAAAATATTCAGGCATTACTTTAAAAATCTATATTCCACCAAGTTTGAAAACCTAAGCGAAATGGACAATTTCCTCGATAAATTCCACCTACCAAAACTAAATCAAAATCAGATTAACAGCTTAAACAGCCCTATAACACCCAAGGAAATAGAAACAGTCATTAATAATCTCCCAACCAAAAAAAGCCCAGGGCCAGATGGCTTTAGCACAGAATTCTACAGGACCTTCAAAGAGGAACTAACACCATTACTTTTCAAACTTTTCCACCACATAGAAACAGAAAGAACACTGCCAAACTCATTCTATGAGGCCACTGTCATTCTGATTCCTAAACCACACAAAGACTCAACAAAGAAAGAGAACTACAGACCAATCTCCCTCATGAACATAGATGCAAAAATACTTAATAAAATACTAGCAAACCGAATTCAAGAACACATCAAAAGTATCATACACCATGATTAAGTAGGCTTCATCACTGGAATGCAGGGATGGTTCAATATACGAAAGTCTATCAATGTAATTCACCACATAAACAAGGTGAAAGAAAAAAACCACATGATAATCTCGCTAGATGCAGAAAAAGCATTTGACAAAATCCAACACCCCTTCATGCTAAAAGTTCTGGAGAGAACGGGCATACAGGGACCATACCTAGAAATAATAAAGGCAATATACAGCAAGCCAGTAGCCAACATCAAATTAAATGGAGAGAAGCTTGAAGCATTTCCTCTAAACTCAGGGACAAGACAAGGATGTCCACTTTCACCATATCTCTTCAATATAGTACTTGAAGTCCTTGCTAGAGCAATAGGACAACTAAAGGAGATCAAAGGGATAAAAATTGGAAATGAAGAAGTCAAATTATCCCTATTCGCAGATGATATGTTAGTATACATAAGCGACCCCAAAAACTCCACCAAAGAACTCCTACAGCTGATAAACAACTTCAGCAAGGTGGCTGGATACAAAATTAACTCAAAAAAATCAGAAGCCCTTCTTTATACAACAAACAAATATACCGAGAAAGAAATAAGGGAAACAACCCCCTTCACAATAGCCACAAACAACATAAAATATCTGGGGGTAACTCTAACCAAGCATGTAAAGGACCTATATAACAAGAACTTCAAGCCCCTGAAGAAAGAAATGGAAGAGGCCTTTAGAAGATGGAAAGATCTCCCATGCTCATGGATAGGTAAGATCAACATAATAAAAATGGCTATCCTACCAAAAGCAATATATAGATTCAATGCAATTCCTATCAAAATACCAACACAATTCTTTATAGACCTGGAAAAAGCTATTCTCAACTTCATATGGAACAACAGAAAGCCCAGAATAGCTAAATCAATCCTGTCCAATGAAAAAACATCTGGAGGTATCACCATCCCAGATTTCAAGCTGTACTACAGAGCAACAGAAATAAAAACAGCATGGTACTGGTATAGAAACAGACCAGTGGATCAATGGAATCAAATTGAAGACCCAAACATGGACCCACACACCTATGGCCAACTAATCTTTGACAAAGAAGCCAAAACCACACAATGGAAGAAGGACAGCATCTTCAACAAATGGTGCTGGTCCAACTGGATTCCACTTGCAAAAGAATGAAATTAGACCCATACCTATCACCTTGTACAAAACTTAATTCCAAGTGGATCAAAGACCTTAACATAAGGCCGGCCACACTAAAGACACTAGAAGAAAAAGTAGGAGAAACTCTCGAACTCATTGGCACAGGTGACAACTTCCTGAACAGAACACCAACAGCTCAGGACCTGAGATCAACAATCAATAAATGGGACCTCATGAAACTGAAAAGCTTCTGTAAGGCAAAGGACACTGTCATTCGAACAAAACGGCAACCAACAGACTGGGAGAAAATCTTCACCAACCCCACATCTGATAGAGGGCAATTAACTAAAATCTACAAAGAACTCAAGAAACTAAAAGCCAAGAAACCAAACAATCCAATCAAAAAATGGGAGATGGAGCTAAATAGAGAATTCAAAAAGGAGGAATCCCTAAGGGCTGAGAGACACCTGAAGAAATGTTCAACATCCTTAATCATCAGAGAAATACAACTCAAGACGACCCTGAGATTCCACCTAACACCTGTTAGAATGGCTAAGATAAAGAGCTCAAATGATAGCGCATGCTGGCGAGGGTGTGGAGAAAGGGGAACCCTACTCCATTGCTGGTGGGAGTGCAGGCTTGTGCAACCACTATGGAGGTCTGTCTGGCGATATCTTAGAAATCTAAGAATAACCTTGCCTCAGGACCCAGCCATACCACTTCTGGGTATACACCCAAAGGACCTCTCACGGAGACATAGGGAAGTCTCCTCATCTATGTTCATAGCAGCCTTATTTGTAATAGCTAGAAATTGGAAACAACCCAGATGTCCCTCAACTGAAGAATGGATTAAAAAAATTGTGGTACATCTATACAATGGAATACTACTCAGCTATAAGAAAAAATGAAATCATGCAATTTGCAACCAAATGGATGGATCTAGAGGAGCTCATCCTGAGTGAGCTAACCCAGTCTCAGAAGGATGCACATGGCATCTATTCACTTATAGTAGGATTTTAACTATATCGTACAGGATATCTGTACTACAACCAACACACCAAAAGGAACATGGACATAAATTTTTTTTTATCTTTTTCTTTTTCCTTCTTTTTTTCTTTTTCCTTTTCCCTTCTCTTTTTCCTCTCTTTTTTTGTGGATATTCTTTGTTTTTGTGGGTTTGTGTGTTTGTTGGTCTTTTTGTAGTATTTCCCCAGTAGCAAGGTGACACCTTTCACTGGCAGTTCTGCCTCGTAGGCCCCCAGAGAATGAAGAGGCTCTTGGCCCTCATATGACTCCTGATCTGTGGTGAGAGACTGTTAGGCAGGGACACTCCACCCCAGAGGAACAAGACGGAAGGGTCAGGGGGTAGAGCATGGGAGGGTGGGGCTGGGAAGCGGGAAAAGAGGACAATATGATAAGGATGTAACCTGAAGCAACAAACAAATAAATTTATTAACTAAAAAAAAAAAAAAAAAAAAAAAAAACACAGGGGGCAGGGCTGAAACACTGTGAATGGAACAGAGGATACAGCCATTCGGCCTGGTTTTGCAGACCTCCAGGTGTAGAGAAGACGTGGAGCTAAGGTAAAATACAAGAGAATTGTGGTATTGACCCATGCCTTTGACTTCAGCGGAGACGGGGGGAGCACCGTAGAGTTGGTGGTCTTAGGTATTCTGGAGTCATACGGAGTGGGGTGGTGAGGGTGCATACTCTTGGTCCCACCATTCAAGAAGAGTACACCCTTGGTCTCAGCTCCCAGCACACTGGAGAAAGAAAAGGGCAGATCCCGGAGCTCATGGTCAGCCTGATGCTGGGCAAACTCTAAATAGAGAAAGACTTTGATCCAGGAGTGGTGGAACACATCTTTGATCCCTTCAGATGGGAAACACAGGTCTCTGATTCCAATAATTAGAGTTCAGAGACACACACATGGGATTTGGAGGGACCTAGGTTTGGAGGTTACTTACAAAAGGCCTTCTCAATGCAGGCAGATTGTCCTTTGGGATCTCAAAATATATACACTAGAGCTCGTTTAGCTCCAAGGTGACAGAATGATTTCTTCTTTAACCCGTATTGAAAGATAACGCTTTGTATGTTGTCGGAAGGCCAAATTTGCTTCAGGAGAAGTACTACCTAGCCCCCCCCCCAAAAAAAAAGAGGGCAATTGTCCCAGGGTTGGGATTGGGGCAGGGCTCTGTTTTTATCTTTCCAGGAGAATCAAAGCGTCCATTAGGGGAGCCCGGGGACGGCTGGACAGCGGAATCCTCAGCAGAGAGCAGAATCAGGCACCAAGGAGGACGAGTGACCCAGTTGATTCTGCCTGGCAGACTTCCTCAATAGCTGTCTCCATCGGGGGGCCTGCAACCACGGCAATCCAATGTCACTGGGACCGTTCAGCGCTACACAATGCCCCGGCAGGAACCTCAGTGAAGCCTGCAAGATCAGCTTCTCCCTACAAACCCCTTAGGTCATCTAAACAGCTGAGAACAGAAGGACTGATCATAAAAGGAGTGTACTAACATTTTTAACCATTTTTTTCCATTTGGGTTCGGGCCCCAAACAGGTCTACTACGACCCAAATCAGCAGGAAGTCACTTTAAGAGAGCGACGTCCCATGCCCAGAGGGTGGGGAAGGTGTTTCTCCGCCCTTCTTTTTGGTTATTTGAAGGATAACTGAAAACTCCGATATTTAGGGGAAGAGATTACAAGCTGATAAATGGTCCTGTTTAATGGGTTTTGGAGGTTAGCCCCAAGGACTTCCTACTTTTCCTTTTCTGTATCCTTCTTCCTCTCCTATGTAGGAGTGCATAGGCTTGAGAAAAATGAGATATAGACATAGCACAGGAAGGTCCAAGAAGAAGGGGCAGATTACTGAATATGCCCTTATACCTTTGTATATTGATACAAAATTAGTAGTTTATTTGACTAAAGTGGTATTGACCATTTTTTATTGTGCAAAAATAAGATTGTATTGGATTACATCGGTATTGATCTTTGTATATTGATACAAAATTAAGATTATAGTTGGCCACAATGGTATTGACCCTTGTATATGGACGTAATATTAAGATTGTATTTGGCTACATAGGCATTGATGTTTGTATATTGATACATAATTAAGAGTATATTTAACCACAATTGAATAGATCTTTGTATATTGATACAAAATTAAAGGTAACGCTTCCTAATGGTATCATACCTAGAGATACTTAAAAATAAAAGGTGAAGCTCTGGCCTCTTGATACCAACCGTCTAAAACGGTCTAGGATAGTTAAGTAAAACAAACTCCTAGTCATGCAAACATGTCACTTTGTTGGCTACTATGACAGTCTATCACAGATATTCTCTAAACTACCTAGTAATCAAGTTGCTAAGAGACAAGCAACATTTGCTTATCTAAATACGAGATGGATAGGGCATCTTCAAAAACCCCAAGAGTAGAATATGGCATTTAAAGATGTTATCTTAAATTAAGATTTTTTTTTTGATATCGAGACATATCAGCGCCTGACAGCACCCTCTATTCTACTCCAAGTAGAAGATACGCATCGAAGAACCTCCACTGTAAGATGGTTGAATTAGTGGCAAGCCTATCTCTTGGCATGAAAAAACCCCTTGCACCAACTGCAGACAGACTGCTGTCCAAAAAGGACAAAACTTGGTAGCAGGGAAGTCGACAGCCTAACTCTGCCAAGACAGGGTAGGTAAGTCCTTCATAATCCCTGCTCTACAACCAATGTCTGTCAGAGAAACAGGACCCAAAGGCTGAAGACTGATGCAGGAATGTATGGAGAGAAAATGGGAACTGTGCAGGCAGTCATTGGTATGTCCTTTCTTAGTTTTGGAAGTTGCAGGCCCTGCACTTCCTATATAAGCAGTTATATTTATCCCTCTCAGGTTTCTGAGGTGGTTGAAGAATAGACAGCTAGAGTCTCATAGTTAAATTTTGAGTTGTTTAGGAATCAAGAGGGTGTTATAGATCTAAGAAGATACTCTTAAAAGTGTGTTGCAAGTTAGTATGAATGTTGAGTCAGATATAGACCTTTAAACTCAAGGAGATGGTTAGATAGTAGAATGTTAAAGTCAGGGGCCAAATATGTATAAACTGGAAATTGGGAAGGTATACTGGGCCATTTAACTCTCATAAATGTGGCATACTTATATCTGTTGTTTTGTATAATACTTACTGTTATAAGAGAAGGAACCATCTGTTGGACTGAAAGGGGAAACTTCTGGGGGGAAGAGGGTGGAAGGGCAGGATAGGAAGGGGGAATAGGGAGGGGTTTGTGACTGAGATGTAACTTGAAGAAAAAAAAAGTATTTAAAAAAAAATAAATAAATCCCTAAGGTAATTTGGTAGTGCACCTTGAAAGTGCTCTCTGGGGCGGTCCTGGCACCATGCCTATGTGGTGCCAGTGTTGTTACGTAACTGGGCTTGTTCAGAGATTCACCAGTCTGACCATAGGTAAATTTTAATAAGAGGCCTTAATAAATACTGGCCAGATCCATACTTAAGATTACCAGAATATCACCTTATCTCTTACTTTTAATGTTCTTGTACACTTTGACACAGCATTCTGATGACTGCCCTGGTAGTTATGTTGCAGTAAGCCTCTCACTGATGGCTCTGCTCTGGGGAACAGTTTCAGTCAGGGATCTGAGAGGTCAGTACAGACAGCCTTCCTGAACTTCGGCTCCTGTGTGGTAGTTGCAGATACGGTGCTGGTGGTGCAGTAGGACCAGGCTTGGACACAGGCAATCCAGGTATATGAGAACTTAAGTGTAAATGTTATTTCTTAAGATGAGGAGATGAGATGATAGCCATTCCCAAGACTTTCTAGCTCTTTCTGAACTCTTTGGTGGCTGGTTCCACTCAGCTGTTCTGGCCCAAACTCCTCTCCAAGCTGACTGATTCAAACTGGCTTAAATTGGCTTCTGACTGAACTGCTCTGCTTGACCTCAAAACTAATTCTGGCAATATGCTTTAACTGTCTGGCTCCTTCTCATTCTCTGGCTTGTTCTGTCTTCACTTGTGTCTAGCTTGTTCTGCCACTTGTCTCTGTAAAACTGTCCCAGTTTAAAAACAAAAAACTCTCCTTCTCTCTCCCTGTGCTGCTCTTAAGTAGCTTCTCTTTCCTGTCCTGTTCTCCAGAGTTGGGTGTATCCTATCTCTGACTCATTCTGTCAAATCAGACTTTGTTTTTAAACATGACTCTTTCCTTCTATAAGCTAACCTAACCTTCATTGTTTGAGATTAAAAGTGCATACTAAACCAGGTGTGGTGGCGCACGCCTTTAATCCCACCACTTGGGAGGCAGAGGCAGGGGGATCTCTGTGAATTCAAGGCCAGCCTGGTCTACAGTGAGTCCAGGACAGCCAAGGCTATACAGAGAACCCCTGTCTCCAAAAATAAAATAAAAACAAAACCCCAAACAAAATGTGTACTAAAGGCCTGTCTATATTCCAGCCAGAGCAAACTGTAATCCAGAGTGTGTCTGCATTCCAGCCTGATCACGTAGAGCTAGAAGGTCTTTGGATCTGATCTTTTGTCAGAGCAGCCATGTTGCTGGATTACAAACCCTCTACATTTAAGAAGTTCAAGTTGTAAAAGGAAGGTAGTTTGCCAATTGATATATTTCACAAAATTATTTTGACCATCTGACCTAGCTTACTCTGAGATTGAGTAATGGAGGAAAAAAAATTCCTTATACAGATTTAGAATGCAACAAAAATTGCTATTCAACATGCCTAGACTGTTTTTTTTCTAATTTATTAAACAATTTACAATGATGCTGTCAAAATTCTATTACAAAGGTTGCTAAACATTATTGAATGGCTATTATACAAGATGGAAGCATCCACAGAATCTAAACTATTCAGGTGTAGCTACTCTAGGATGTGTCCTACACCTAATAAGAACATATTTAAGCATTGTAATTTAAAGTCATAGTAAAGTTTTATTTCTACACATTTTCCCATTAATGCAAAAATATTTTTACTTTTATAGAAACAGCAATTCTGTGTTTTAAAGGTAATAATTGACCTCTTGGGGGGATTGGTTTTCTGTGTAGCCTTGGCTGTCCTGGAACTCTTGCTGTAGACCAGAGATCCACCTGCCTCCTGAGTGCTGGGATTAAAAGTGGGTGCTGACACCACCAACTAGCTCATGATTTACAGTTTTGTATTTTTTTAAGTAATTGAATTTAACATTTGCCTTTTCCTTCTGTTTTGCCTTTGTAATCCCTGTTTAGCATTTTGAATCATTTGAAGGCCATCATGAAAAGTGTATCCTTACCATATGAACAGATTCATTTCTGTTGTGTCTCTAGCCATCGATTGATGGCCATTTTCAGAGTCCTATTTGGTGTCAGTACCAGTGAAGGAAGACTCAAGTTTGTCATGGGGCTCGTGCGTTTCTTTTTGTGGATCCAATTTTCCATTGCTTCTCTCTCATAGGAATAGCCATCTGAAAAAAAAGCGCATTGGTTCAGATAAAGAAAAGCAATTAGGATTAGTAAAATGAACTACATGTACAAACCAGGTGTCTACTGTGAGTTAAATCGTCTTCTTGCTTTGCCTATACCATGTCCAAAACACACCAGCCCCGGCAGCTGAAGGCGTGCCAAGCTAGGCCTGTGCTCTGTGACGTGCCGGTTGCAGGAACAGTGCCCCTGTATACTTAGCTTGTTCCTCTGAAACACGACAGTAGAGACCAGAACCCTGTTGAAATTCAGACACTATGGTTGGAAAGTAGGGGTGTAGTATGGTGTGAAGATAAATTCTGGTGAGGTTGAGGGAAGAAAAGAGCCTTAGGAATAACTCAGCAAACCTTTCAATGTGTCAAACAGCACTGGCGTTAAAGAGGACAGAAAGAGATGTGCCGCAGAAGAAAAAAAGCACTACCGTGTTTATGCCATGTTCGTGCTAAACTGTTTTCTTTCACACGTGTGAAGACTGGGGTCCCTGAGGTGGCAAAGAGACACAAACCAGTAAGCCCAGCACTCAGGACGGGAGCCTAGTCTGGATGACTGTGATCTTGGACTTTCTACTCTAGTACTTTCATTGCTCCACTTATACTGTTTTCACAAAACGTAGAGGAATTTTAATCCAGCAACATGGCTGCTCTAGCAAGGGATCACATCCACAGACCTTCTAGGCCTGTGTGATCCAGGGCATGGAATGCAAACATGCCCTTAGTACACACCTTTAATCCCAAACAATGAAAGTAAGATTAATTTACAGAAGGAAGCAGCAATGTTTGAAAGTGACATCTAAGCAAGGGGCAGACAAAGTGATGAATCAGAGAAAGATGTGACAGATTTAGTCAGAGATAGGGTATGCCCAACTCTCACGAGAACAGGACAGGAAAGGGAGGCTACTTAAGAGCAGCCCAGGGAGAAAGGAGTAGTGTGTGAGGCATTTTCACTGGGACAGTTTTACAGAGACAGGTTGGAGAGAACAAGCCAGAGAATTAGAAGGAGCCAGAAGATTAAAACACTGCCAAAGTTAGTTTGAGGCCAGGCGGAACAATTCATTCAGAAGCCGAGAGAGAAGTCAGATTGAATCAGCTTGGACAAGATTTGGGTCAGAACAGCTGAGCTGAACCAGCCAGCCAGCCAGAGTTTAGAAAGAGCTAGAAAGGGTGAGTTATTCAGCAGTAAGGCTAAAACATTCTGGGCTTCTTCTCTCTATGCTAAATCTACAAAACCTGCAATGACTGCTGAAAATAGTGCCTTCAGTGCCACCCGCTGCCGCCCCCATGCCAACTGTATAAGCCTTGCACACCGTGTGCTTCATTTGTGTCACAGTCCAACTTTGTATGGCTCATAGCATTCTATGGCCTACCTGAACATCGTACATATCCCTTCTTCTGTTGACTGAAGCAAATTCGGGGTGTTTCGAGTTTGAAGATATTCTTTTTTTTTTTTAAGATTTTACTTATTATGTATACAGTGTTTTGTTTGCATGCATAACTGCAGGCCAAAAAAGGATGCCAGATCTCAATTATAGATGGTTGTGAGCCACCATGTGGTTGCTGGGAATTGAACTCAGGACCTCTGGAAGAGCAGTCAGTGCTCTTAACCTCTGAGCCATCTCTCCAGCCCTTGAGGATATTCTTAATGCTGCTGTCTGTTCCCAGCTTTTCCCACGAAACTAGATACACACACATCTAGGAGTTAGAACTATGCTATAAGTTTTTGGGAAACTACCAAGTTTGTTTCAACAACAGCCAGTCCATTTTAAATTTCGGCCAACAAAATAAGATTTCAATTTCTGTCCTTTTTGCAACATTTGTTTCCCAACTTTTTTATTTTTATTTTCCCCATTTTTTTTTTTAAGGACATGATATTGTTATATAGCCCAGGTAGACTTCAATTTGTAGCAATCCTACCTTCCCACTGCTGGAATTACAAGCATATGCCACCGTGCCCATTTTTTAAAGGTCGAATGTTGAGTTATAAGAATAGTTTGAAGAAGGAAAAACTCCATTTTACTGTTAAAGCTGCTTTTGTTGAGCTTTCTCTCACACTGCCTCCCAGAAAACCTCAAGTTCCCAAAGAAAGACAACTAAAAAAAAAAAAGAAAAAAAAAAAAACAGGTCTGGCTGGCGAGTTTTCATTTAGATTTGCTTTTAAAGTTTCATGTTTAGTGTGTGTATGCGTTTGAGGGTCATACCCAGCAGGCCTGATACAAACAAGGCAAGTGTTCTATCACAAAGCTACATCCCAGGCCTTGACCTAAGGGCTCTGTAAACTTGCCACAGAATGAAGAAAACTTCTAAAATAAAAAATTCCTGAGGAGATTTTGGGGAGATGGCTCAGTGGCAAAGTCCTTGCTCTGCAAACATGAAGGCCCAAGTCTGGAGCCCAAGAACCCATGTAAAGAAAGCTAGGCGCAGTAGGGCAAGGCTCTGCTCCTATGGTAAGATAGGTGGACACAGGAGAACCCACAGAAGCTTGGGGGGGCAGAGCTGAGGAACAAAGAGACTCTGTATTAAGCAAGGTGAAAGGTGGGGACCAAAACCAGAAGTGTCCTCTGACCTCTTGTGCACTCACTTCCGTGTCCTATCACACTCAGTCCCAGAGCCCCCGGACTCTGTAAATGGTAACCGCCCACCCAGTTTCTATGGTATCTACTTATTTTGCATGCGGGAGCAGTGCATGTGGAGGTCAGAGGGCAATCGGTAGCAGTTGACCCTCTTTCACCTTGTAGGTTCTGCAGGTCACATTCAGATCATCAGGCTTAGCCAGTCCTGTCCCCAATTTCCGGTTTCATACTTCCCACTCCTAGACTTTAATTTCTAGAGACTGAACAGTTAGAAGTGACAGATTTCAACCTCTTACTATTTTCTACACCATGAGTCCACAAAGTACCATCAAAAAAATGTTTACAACTTAATATACAGTTAATAGTACTTCATTATAAAGGAACTATGGCTTATATTCAACTTATATAACAAGCTTATCTTGACTTCAATTGAGAAGACTTTCCAAGGTCACACAGGCGCAGATAATAGAACTGAGATGTAAACTAGGCACCCTGGCTCCAGGGTCTACACTGATACCTACATGCTAAGAGCGAATTCCAGAAATAATTCAATAACTTTGTTTGTTTGGTTTTTTTTTTTTTTTGAGACAGGGTTTCTCTGTGTAACAGCCATTCCATGCAAGCAGGAGGTGTTCAAACACCTGCACAAAAAGCTGGCTGTGGCTGTGCACACTTGAAACCCCAGCACTGGAGTTAGAGACTAGCGGATCCCGGGAGCTCACCGGCTGGCCAGCCCAGCCTAATCTGCAAGTTGCAAGCTTCCAGTGATGGAACCTGTCTTAAGGGAGTAAGGCAACAGGGGTAGAGAGACACCCGATGTCCTCTGCAGGGTCATGCACACCTACACATACACATGTCCTCACAAGTCCCACAAATTCAAGTTAAATTTCAAAACTTAATCATTTTGTCTCAATTCCAAATATACAGTGTGTAATTTTTTACTTTGGATCTAATGACTTTTCTTTGTAGACCAGGCTGGCCTTGAACTTACAGAGATCCACCAGCCTCTGCCTCCCGAGTGCTGGGATTAAAGGTGTGCGCCACCACACCCGGCTTCTAATGACTTTTCTTAAAGGAAAAAGTCCACTTATGAGAAACAGAATGGGAATTCTGAACACATCCCAGTTTGAACAAGCCTGTGAGAAGTGCCCCACTGTCCTGTGTGTAGCTCTTCACACCCTGCACTTGGCAGCCACCACACATACCTGATGCGATGACGGGGTCCTTCATAAGTTCTCTAGTTATTGGACAGATAAACTCATCAGGGATTCCTGAAGAAAGGGCATCCATCTTGGTCCTGAGCTCCTCGATACTCCTCAGCACTTTGCTGCGTAGCCCTAGAGATTCTAAATGGAGATTTGTCACATTTAGGTAGCAAGTGAAAATCTGTAAAATATTACTAGGAAGTGAAATAAATGTTTAACCCTTAAGGATAAAGACAGGCAACACACAAAGCTAGGAGACAGATTTGTATTATTTTTCAATGATGTGTTAAGCAGTCAGCTTTCTGTTACTGGATACAATGCTCAAGGCAACCAAAGGTGGAAGAGTTGACTTTGCTTCGGTTTTAAGTCTCTGGATGTGCTGGCCCCACTGCCCTTTGGCCTGTCTCGAGGCAGAAGATCGCAGTGGGAACACTCAACGTTTGCCTCCTGGTGTCTAGACAGCAAGAGAATGAGAGGGAAGGAAAGCGAGTCCCAGGATCCTCTTCATGGGAGGATGCCACAGTGACCTAACTTGATCCCAGCAAGTCTTAGCTTTTTAAGCTCTGCCATGTCCCTGCATTATCACCAGCTGGCACTTGAGCGTAACACAAGGACATTGAGGCACACACATCCAAACCCTAGCAACCTGGAAAATAATTTTAAAAAAATACTCTTGTGGGCTTTTATGAGTTTTCACAAAGTAAAGATCAGAAAGTGAAACCTCTGGTGAAAACAAACAAAGCAAAAGCCCTTGTCATTCCTATTTACAAGTGAATGATTAATTATGTCAGTATAGGAATTCTGACCTAGAGCAGTTTCTTTGCTCTCACCATTCTAAATTTCTTCCAGCTTATCACTTCCAAGCTCCACAGCACTGTGAAGTGATGTGTTATTCATCTATGAACTGAAGCCAGTGTGCACACACAAGTCTAGTGACTGGACTCGTGACTTTTCTAATACTGTCCAAAATTGATTTTCTTGCCCTTTCTCATGTATACTTTATACTTACAGTATGACAACAGTGTTCACAAATATACAGATTCCCAAATGCCTTAAAGCATCTCAACATCAAACACACCAATGACACAGGAATTATTTCTTAGGGGAAACCATGACTGAACTGGAGAGCTGGAAGTCAGCAGACAGATGATGTGCAGGCTTCAGAACACACCCAGAGCGGGTGATTTAGTCACACGCTTCTGGAGGACCTGCTTTTTTGAGACAGGATCTTACTGTCAGCGTTTTCGTTGGCAAACCTTTGGTTAAAGCACTCGATCGAGACAGTCAAGTTTAAAAGCCCCTCTGCTGACAGAAGCTTGAACGTTTCTGTGTCAACCGGGCCAGGTGCGTTACTTTGGCGTACGGTATTCCAACATACTTTACAGTGCACGGCTCCTCCTGTACACTGATGTGAGGCCAATTGGATTTTACATTGGCATTAGAAACTGTGAATTCAAGCTACCATGAGAAATGCAAGAAAACATTTCTGTGTGAAAAAGCAAACATTAGCATGCATGTCATCAGCTGGCCTTTTCTATTTATTGTTGATCCCAACTTTAATTCTGTCTCAGCCCAACTCACTGTTAAGGAGTTGGTCACCTCTTAAGGAAAGGTGTGTTTTTCTTAAAATTCAAGACTAAAAGAAATTCTTTGTAGCTTAAAACAGCATCTGAAGATTAAAAGTTAATTTCTAACTTGAAGAAAAATAAAACATTTCAACATATTTTAGAATGGCGAGGTATACAGCCATGCGTGCCTGTCATCTCAGCCTTCAAGAGGCTGCGGGAGGATCACAGGGTCACACCCACACAGTAGATCCACCTATAATACTAAAATATCAGATACTTCAGGGTGATGTGAAGAACCAGATGTTCCAGTGAACATATTTTCTAATTCTGCTTCTAAATTACTGAATTTGCCAGTTTTCCTAACTGTAAAGCAGAATATTCATATGTTGGAACCTGTCACCACTGCTTCCCAGCCTTAGGCCAAGGCCAAGTATGAAACATAGATACAAATCACACAGTGGTGGGAGGAGGGGGGGCCTCTGGGGACAACCAGGATCAGAACTCTACGAAAGGGTTGGATGAACTGATCCATTCCACCAGGTGAAGGTACAGTGGGAAAAGCTCTGTCCATAAATCAAAATCACTCCTGACTAGATACCAAACCTGCCAGTACCTTCATCTTGGACTTGCCAGAATGAAGAAATCAATTTCTGTTATTTATAAAGTACCTAGTATATGGGATATAAGGGATATATGCCATAGCAACCCAGATGTATATGGGATATATGCCATAGCAACCCAGATTCATTAAACTAACAAGTCACCAAAGAAATGCAAATCCACGTGTAAAGGAGAAACCACAACTACTGGATGGGGCTAATAACAAACGCAAACAAGTACTAGGGGAGAGTACCGAGAAAATGGAGCACCCTCCACGCCTCACGCTGTGCTGGGGAGGCTGTGGAGAGATGGGAGCTCTCAGCCAACGCTGGTGGGATTGTATAATAGCAGGGGCTTTGGTAAACAGCTTGACGACAACTCCAGTGACACGCATAGAGTCTTCCTATGACCCACCAATTCCACTTTGAATAGATACACAAGAAAACTGAAAAAAGATACTCATATAAAAACTCCACAGAAGTACTATTCACTACATCTAAAACATGGAACTATCCTAGGTTCCTTCGATTGATGGCAAGTGAAAGGAGAGGGTTAGACACAGAAGGCCACATGGACTAAGAATATGTAAACAAAGTACTAGTTCCAAGAGCTGGAAAGAAACAGAGTATGAGATTTCTTTTAGCACTGATAAAAATGTTCCAAAATTAACTAGCGGTGATCGTTGTTACTCTGTGAACATGCTCATCACTGCCAAATGTAAACATCACTTTTTTTTTTTTTTTTTGGTTTTTCAAGACAGGGTTTCTCTGTGTAGCCCTGGCTGTCCTGGACTCACTCTGTAAACCAGGCTGGCCTTGACTTCACAGAGATCCCCCTGCCTCTGCCTCCTCCCGAGTGCTGGGATTAAAGGCGTGTGCCACCACACCTGGCTAAACATCACTCCTCTAAAGAGTCATTTTGACTGGGAGGTATCTCAGTCAGTCAGCTGCAAGAGGTACTGAGTGAGTTCAGTAGCCAGAATCCATGTTTATAACCTAGTGCTAAGGATAAAAGATTGGGTCGATGGGAAGTGCTGGGCAACCAGTCTTGCCCCAGTTTGTGAGTTCCAGGCTGATGAGAGAGCCTGTTACAAAAACCAGGGAGGTTGGCCCCTGAGAAACAACAGTGTGTCGTCTGCCCCACCCCCATATGCACACACAACTGTATACATGGACTCAGACACACATACACAAAAACAGATCATTTTTGAGAAGTAAATTTTAAGGATCTGAAATATAATCAATTTTTAAAATATGTAATTTTCTAAAATTATAATTGACTAGGTTTGGTTGCTTAAAGAAATGCTTTCTTGTTTCTAAGTAGGCAAATGTACTCTCCTACAAAAGACTCACCTGGAACAACGCTGACAAAGAACAGTAAGAGGGAATTGAAAAGAGCTAAACCAACAGCAGGGGAGATCACTAAGAATTTGAAGACTGCCCATTCTTCACTATTCTTACCAATTTTCAAATCACTAGCCAGACTTTCTTTTGTGAGGTGCAATAGTTCTTTCCCATCAATGTTGTTCAGCTGGAAGATACCGACAAGGTCTTCCAAACCTTGAGCACGAAGCCATGTTGAGACATCCTCCTCTGACCAGTCTTCAATTAACTGCTTCAGCTGATCATTCATGGTTCCTGCTTTAAAACACACAGGCCCAGTAAAAAGCAGACCAAATGTTTCTTCTCTAGACATTCCCACTTTCAGTCTACTTTACTGTTTTAAATTCCTTTTCAGAAGTGCAGTAGATCTTACTAAAAGCAGGGATTGAATAATATAGGAAATGCTATCCTTTAGGAATTTCTTCTTCCTAAATTTTTGTTTTTGCAGTGCTGAGGATCAAACCTCATTAAACCCCTGTGCATGCTAGCCACACACCACTCACTGACCTACACTTCTAGTCCAATTTTTCTTCACTATATAATGCTCCCACAAGTCAAGGGAAACTTTGCTTGCTCTATCATCTGCATATCAGAAACATGTAGTTATTTCTGACAAGGGTGAAAAGGAAACTCCTAAGTTATATGCTTGCGTTGCTTCGTGAGGTCAAAAAAGAAAAATCAACAAGATAAAGCTGTGATCCTATGTTGTCCTCTGGTTATGTTCACCTGAAAAACCTAGAGCCAAATGTAAACAATGTAAAACCCATGGGTATTGTGATACACATGAATGTACATACAAGCATTTGCCAAGACTTCACTGTAGATGATTCCAATGCAGGATACCCTAAAATTAGTTGTAAGGTGTATTATATTTGGATCTGTATGGTGTACTGAGAAAGGTAATATGAATAGCATGCAAAAAGATTTACTAAAGTTTAGACTTGGGGGAGTAGCTCTGAGGTAGAGCACTTGCCTAGCATGCACAAGGCCTCAGGTTTAATCCCCAGGACCACAAAAAAGAAAGAAGTACCCAGATTTCTGATTAGTGTGGAGCTGGGTTAAGGATGCTCAGTGCTTGGGCTGAGGTGTAGCTTACAGAGAGCACTTGACCAGCAGGACCCAGGCCCCGCCTTTGAGAACACCGCAGAGCAAACAGAGCCGGGTGGCCTTGCTCACCTTGGCAAGGTGTTTCCAGGTCAACAGAGCTGGGGTCGCCTTGCTCACCTTGGCAAGGTGTTTCCAGGTCAAACTGCCAAATGTTCACTGTCTTATCCATTGAGCCAGTAGCAAGCAGCAGGGCGCTGGGTGCGAAGGCACAGGCTGTGACGTACCTGCGTGATGAGCACAGCCTTACATATTGTCTGCCTATTCTTCCAGTCACATTAAAACAAAGTGAGATTAACTTCAGACCTGGTATGCCGAGTCAGTGTGTGAAGCACGCTCTGAGAACCCTGAAAAACAGCACAATAACTATTACTCAGATGCATCACTAGTAACTAGCTGAGACTTAGTGACAACAGAAGGAGAGGTGACATCCCTAACTAAAACTTAGAGCTTGTTTTCACACAGTGACTCCTGCCATTTGCCAATTTGACCAAGACTGTTAATAGAAACCCAATTGCATAATAAACAAAGTAAGGTGTTTTCTTGCTGTGGTGATTTGCATGTATTGCAGGGTCAGTGAGTGGACATCGATAATACCCTGAGTACACTTAGGTGGCCAGTCAATGTGCAGGTATTGTCCTAGTTAGGGTTCCTATCGCTGTGATAAAACACCATTTCTAAAAGCAACTTGGGGAGGGAGGGGTTTATTTTGCTAACCCTCCAAACTGCAGTCTGTCACTGAGGGAAGTCAGAGCAGGAATTGCAGGGAGGAACTAAGACAGCAAAGGCCATGGAGGGCTGCTACTACTGGCTTGCTCTCATGCCTTGTTCTGCATGTTCCCGTCCAGCACCATGGCCTTAGGGGCAGCCTATCACATGCATCACTAAGAGAAAATGCCCAAGAGAACTGCCTACAGGCAATATGACGGAGGGAATTTCTCCACTGAGCTTGCTCTTCCCAGATCAGTCAGGAAAGATGTATTTAGAGGGGATGAGCACGTGTTTTATAGATACAAACCAACATTATAACCATTTGTGAAAATAAACATCCCACAACAAGCTGGTAGGAAATAACACAGCTCTGTTTCATCTGGCTTCAGTGTTTGGTCCCAATTTTTGCTGGAACCTCCAGTGACTTTAATCCTGTGTAGGTAACTAATCATCCGTTGACACCACACTGTGATGATGACATATGCCTCCACTGACCGGCTGGCTTGGCTGGTGCCTGAACCTAGTCATGAGGAGCAGGCAACACTGATTTTCTCTAAACGATCAATCTTGTTGACTATATCTTTGTGAGATGGAAAAGTTTCATTTTTATTTATACTCATGTAATTCAGCATTTATTCATATAAATCTGCCCCAAACTTGTATTTTTCCAAGTCTATGGTAACTTACTTTTTTTTTTCCTCCGAGACAGGGTTTCTTTGTATAACAGAGCCTGGCTGTCCTGGACTCACTTTGTAGACCAAGCTGGCCGCGAACTCACAGAGATCCGCCTGCCTCTGCCCCCCCCCCCCCCACCAGTGCTGTGATTAAAGGCGTGCGCCACCACACCCGGTGGTAACTTACTCTTTCTTATGCTGGTCCCTAAATTTACCCCATACTCTAAGAACATTCATTCACTACTGCTGTTATGGAAGCCAGGTGTGGCAAATTTCTGGACACTGGTGCTCTTAGTAACTATGTTTTCTATGATTATATTTAAAGTTCCATGTATTATAAAAACATTATTGAAATATTTAAGGTTTCTCCAATTATCTTAACTATTTCAGCATTGTGAGCATGTATGTTATATTCTTGGACATAATAAATAGATATATTAACAAATATATATTTTTATGTAACTAACTTTGAAGCTCAATTGTCTAATAACCAATTTATATAGTCCACACACAAGATCAAAGTACTTACAACATCATATATGATGACAGACTTATCCACTGACCTTAAAAAAAAGGAAACAAGTGAAAAGTTCTAGAACAATCAAGTACACCTTCTTGGAAAAGACTGAAAGAATGACAGGTATCTAGAATGGAGTGGCTGTCTGGGTGCAGCTCCTCTTGTAGGGAAAAGAACAGAGAAAACTATGAGACTATAAGAAAGCACATAGTTTACACAACAGATTAAAACATGATGTTTTTTTTTATTTTCCACACTTGGAAGAGTCTTTCTGCCACCATGATAACATACTGCAAGGTCAGCAAGACAAGTGGTTCTCAACCTTCCTAATGTTGCAACCCTTTAATACAGTCCCTCATGTTGTGGTGACCCCCAGCCATAAAATTATTTTGTTGCTATTTCATAACTGTAAGTTTCTACTGTTATGAATCATAATGCAAATACCTATGCCTTCCGATGGTCGTAGATGACCCATTAAAGGGTCATTCAACCCCAAAGATTATTGAAGTGTCTAAGAATTTTTTTAATCTAAACAACAAAGGAATGATAATTTTGTATTCATTTGAAAATAGGCTAGGTTGTCAAACTATAATAAAAGTTTTATGAAGAAAAAAGATTATAAATTGAACCAAGCATGTGTGTTCAAATCAAACTTCATAAACCATTGAAAAAGAATATTTCAGTTGAGAAAAGGAAATCACAAAATCTGTCAAAAAGCCTTTAAAAAAAAAAAAGGCAGCCAGGCATGGTGGCGCACGCCTTTAATCCCAGCGCTTGGGAGGCAGAGGCAGGCGGATCATTGTGAGTTCGAGGCCAGTCTGGTCTACAAAGTGAGCCCAGGACAGCCAGAGCTACACAGAGAAACCCTGTCTTGAAAAACCTAAAAAAAAAAAAAAAAAAAAAAAAAAAAGGCAACTAGAAACTGCAGAACCAAAATTTAAGCGAAATTAAAAGTCAGGGACTATTAAATGTAGCACAGCAGAAACTGGAGACATGGCTCAGACGTTACTACCACTGGCTGTTCTTCCACAGGACTCGAGTTTGTTTCCTAGCACAAACATGGTGAATCACAACTATCCATAACTCCAGCTTCAGGGCATTTGACATATGCACTTAGAACACTTATATACATGCAAGCAAAATATTCATACACATAAAATTAATTAATTAATTAAAAGTGCTTAAGTAGCACAATAGCTGAAGAGAGCATTAGTAAAGGGGAAATCAAGAATGAAGTATAAAAAGATGGAAACAGGCTGGAGAGATGGTTCAGCAGTTAAGAGCATTGGCTGATCTTGCAGAGGACCTGGGTTTGATTCCCAGCACCCACAGGGTGACTCAGAATCCAGTCCCAGGGGATCTGACACCCTCTTCTGGCTTCCTTGGACACCAAGCACATATGTAGTACACTGACTTACATGTAGGCAAAACGCTCATATACATGAAAATAAAAAAATTTAAAAGACAAAAACAATAAAAATATTAAAGGCTAAAAGAGACAACATTTACAGTTAGAAGGTACAATTTGCACTTAACTGGCATCTTAGAGGAGAGACAAAAAGGGACAAGGGCAATAGCAGAAGAGATAAGAATTTCTAAAATTTGATGGAAGATTATTCCACAGATTTAGGAAGCTAAAATGATTCCTAGCATTCCTGGCCACTGTGGTTCATACTATGTAATCTCTGCATTCAGTAGAAGACCAAGAGTTCAAGGCCAACTTGGTCTACATAGCAAGTTCTAGCCAACCAGGGCTACACATGAGACCCTGGCTCAAAAAGGAATTCCCGGCCTGGCAAGATGGCTCAGTGGGAAAAGGCACCTGTTGCCAAGCCTGAGGACTTGTAGTTAATCCCTGGTACCCATGGGGTAAGAGAGAGCCCACTCGTCCTCCAGTATTCACACAGAGTGTATGCCTCCCTACCCCCTGCCCCCAATTTGTTAAAAAAAAAATTCCGAGCAAGCTAAAAATAAGCCCACCTGTAGATATACTTTTGTTTGTTTGTTTTTCGAGACAGGGTTTCTCTGTGTAACAGCCTGGCTGTCCTGGACTCGCTTTGTAGATCAGGCTGGTCTCGAACTCACAGTGATCCACCTGCCTCTGCCTCTCAAGTGCTGAGATTAAAGGCATGCGCCACCACTGCCTGGCCACATGTAGATATACTAAAGTGATGTACAGAAAACCACCTATTAAAAGTTTTATGAACATTAGAATAAAACAATATGAATCACATCCAAAGTAGTGAGATTAAAAAGTAACTTTCTTTACAGCAATAGACCATTTACATATCCCCAAGACTGTCTGCTGCAGACAAGGTTGGTTTATCTTGCAAATGAGTGTAGTTTACCTGTGATCATCTTTTTTTTTTTAAACATTTATTTATTTATTATGTATACAGTATTTGCTCTACATATATGCCCGGGCACCAGATCTCAATGTAGATGGTTGTGAGCCACCATGTGGTTGCTGGGAATTGAACTCAGGACCTTTGGAAGAACAACCAGTGCTCTTAACCTCTGAGCCATCTCTCCAGCCCACCTGTGATCATCTTAGAAGATGCAAGAGGAAAAATATGTTGCTGAAATATATCACAAGTCAGGCAGTGATAGCGCACGCCTTTAATCCCAGCAGTTGGGAGGCAGAGGCAGGTGGATCTCTGAGTTCAAGGCTAGCCTGTTCTACAGAGTGAGTTAAAAAAAGAAAGAAAAGAAAAATATCATAATAAATTTCTAACTTCAATGTTTGGGGGGGAAATACAAACTAACCATGGTATGGTAGCACTCTACCACCCAATGGGTAAAAGTTTAAAGACCCAAAATAAGGTCTTCTAAAATAATATAGGAAAGGATGAAAAAACACTAGGCTGATGGAATGGCTCAGCAGGTACAGGTGATTGCCACCAAGCCTGATGACCTGAGTTCAAGCCCTGGAACCCATACAGAGGAAGGAGAGGACTAACTCCTACAAGTTAATTGTATGACTCCACACACATGGCACGCCCACACAATAGATGAATGGAATAAAAACAACAACAACAACAGAGTACGATGTTAGGAGTGTTAGTGGTTTAGTTATAGAGAGCTTACCCTGACACAAGCATCTGTCCATCGTGGGAAAAAGCACAGGCCAGAACAGGGGCACAGTGCCCAGTTAGTGTACTTTTATATTTTAATTCAAAGCCTGTAATTAACAAGGTAAGAAAATTAGTAAGTTGATTATGCCTACAATTTAAGTCAACACTATTTCATTTATAACTTAATAATGTGAGTAACAGAAAGATAAAAACATAAAAAAAGTCATGCAGCTTAGGTATCCACAAAGATAATCAGATAATTATAATGAAGGTTTATGAGATGGTTTCAAAAATCAGTACTAGTGGGGCTGTAGCCCTAAATACACACACACACACACACACACACTTCAATAATAGATTTTTTCTTATAATCCAATTAAATACAATTAGTGTTGCCAATGACAAGAATATTTTAAATGATATAGATCTGCAAAGAACAGGCTGGAGCAATTTTATAATCAACATTTTTTAACATGTGAAGTGTGCACAATTTAAGTGCCTGAAGAATAAAAATATGCTAACTGACTAAATGCCTTAAAAAAAAAAAAATCAAGTGCTTATATTTTGTTCAGTCCCAGAAAAACCTTTCAGATAGGACCATCAACAGCCAGGAAAAACAAGGTCAGAAACAGAACAATTAGCCTGGAGTCTGATCAGCAAACATTCACTGTCTTCCTCAATTCCTGTGAGCCCCCAACCCACAGTATGTGTACAAGGCAGGTGATCTTCCCTGGAAGAAACCTATATAAGAAAAATGACGGTTGATGACAACACATCCATCCTCTCTGCCCTCTTCCTTCCCCACAAGGCAATGACACACCTCTTCATCCTTAGGCCTTGTGGGCAGTTGGATTCTGAGAGCCCTGCTGTCAAATCTATAGATGTAAATAAACAGTATCACTTGACATCTGAAGAAGGTAATGGGTGAATGCGAAAGATCAAGGCAAGATAAAGAAAAGTCCAGAGGTTTTTCGAACAGAAGGGAATCTGGAAAATTCTTCATTCTCTCATTCATTAAAAAAAAAAAAAGCCTTTAATTCCAGCACCCAGGAGGAAGAGGTAGTCGTATCTCTGTAAGTTTGAGGCCAGACTGGTCTACAAAGCAAGTTCCAAGACAGCCAGTAAGTAGTGTTACACAGAGAAACCCTGTCTCTTGAAAAGCCAAAAAAATGATGAAATTGATTAGATCAATTCAAAAGATTAAAAGTGAACGATTTCCTCACAACATTAAAAAAGACAGAGATTCAGCAGATTGGGAGATAAATGTGTGTGGCTGGGAATAGAGAATCAATTCAAGAGGTTCACCATCCTAACAGGAGTTCAGAAAGAGCACAGGAGAAAAGGAATCATTAGAGACACTATGACGATGGAATAACATGGCCCAGAGTGGACCACCTGAGGCAATGGGACAGAACATGAGGAAGACACACATCAGTAACAGCAGCCACAAGAAATAAATGCAAAGGTGGTGTAAGAAAAATCTGCCTCGAGTGTGAAAATCACTGAAAGAGTCAAAGCTAAGTCAAATGCAGGATGGCTGCCTGCAGTGTGCAGGGAAGGATGTGGAAGCGGCAGGGAGTGGTCAGAACCAGATGGGGACAAGAGGCTTTTAAAGCACATCCATGTATTACATCCAATCAAAGTTTCTCTTGGCTTTTGATTTGAGACTGGGTCTGTGGCTTTATTTTTAATTTTTCATTTTATTACACTATATTATTTCACGGTACTTAATACCTCTACCTCCCTTCCAACCCCCAACCCTAGGCAGGAGAGAAAGAAGGTTAGAGAGGAAAGGGACATAGATTTCTTTTAACTACTTCCTGCTGATTAGGGTCTTCAGGTTCTTTGGGGCAATAACAATCTGAGTAGTCAAGATATCCAGCAAACCAGAAAACACAAGAGCAGGATGAACCAGCAGCAGTGCCAGCAGGTACAGCGGCAACCTCTTCCTCCTTCAGAGCATCCCTTTCAGGGCTCTGGCATTTATACCCCTCTCCAGGGTCTTCAAAATTAAACTTTCTACAGCTGGCTAAACCACACCCCCGCTATAGCATGAGACAATTATAGTTAACACCTGTGGACTAACTGGAGCAGGTCCCATATCCCACACCTGGGATCAAAGCAAAAACATTTTCATATCAAAACTGGGTTTTTTAAGGATCAAAAACTCTTACCACAGGGTCTAGCACAGACCAGGTTGGCTTGGTTCATGTTATGTAGCTAAAGTTGGTATTGAATTACTTAGCTTCCTGCCTCCATCTCTTAAATTCTCAGATTTTCTGTGTGTGCCACAACACCCAACTCAATAAAAGCTTCTTAAAATAGATTTTTACTATTATTTAAAATATCCAGAGTATCTTAAGCAAAAAAAAATTTTTTTAAATAAAAATCTTATGTAGGTTACAAATAATTTTAGACAGTTAAAACATACCAAAGATACTGGTAAAAGAAACAACCCAGAGTTTGATTTCACAATCTTGGCCACATGATGCCAATCGGTAAAACTGAAGGCCTTGTTCTGCACCTAAAAACAGCAAATTAGAAAAAACAAAACAAAACAAAAACGGTAAATTAGATAAACACAAACAAATACAAAGAACTGGTAAAACATTTAAACCAAGAGGTTTTGATTATACTAAGATCTGTTAATGTGACTCATTTATGCCATGTAAACAAGGAATATTTGTTAGCTGACACTACTAATAAAATGAATTACAGAATTTCTTTTAAACACGGGTATTATATAGGATTATAACTTTAGTTTGAATTTGCTATTTTAAAAAAGTCCTTTTAGGCTATTGCTCAAAGCTATAGAAACCAGTATTTAGCCACTAAAGTAGAACATCTTCCAACTAAATTTTAGAGGTTATGAGGCTGTCATAACATCTAATGTTTTTTTTTTGGTTAGTGAAAAACAAACAAAAAAAAGGAAGAAAGAAAACATCAGTTATTTTAAGAATGATAAATGGCTAATCACATAATTGCCTTCTGAAGTACCAAGTTCTTAAAAGTCTGCTGCAATGCACATGGAATAATAGTGAGAATTTATTTTCCATTTGATTTGATCAGGAGGAAATTTTGAATTACATAAATGTGAAATCATATCAACACAGCTGATCTGGTGGAAAATATTACACAGTTTAGGAAAATTAATCAAATCAAGTTGGCATCTCAGAAGTCGCTAGATAATACTTGCTTAGAGAATTTAGAATTTCATTACGTATCTATTAGCCTAAGTCCCTGTGATGGACTGATCTGCTTGTATTCAACTGTTAATTGTCTCCTGTCTCCCGGTTAGTACGAGTTGGCAATCACATATCCCAAATGCTGAGGCCTAGGACTGGGATAGAGAGACAGGCAGGTGGAGCTAAGGTTCTCGGGCTTTGGGGGGGAGGAGAAAGATTCGAGGGAAGCCAAAAGGGAGAAAATTAGGAGCAAGAAGAGGAAGAAGGGGAAATGCCATGGGTTAGATGGAAGAACATAACTCCATGTGGCCTGGAATATAGGTTTAGCATGGAGACTAACAGTCCAAGATGATGTATGTATATATTGGGGTTTTATTTGGGGAAAAGAATTGCTCAGTCACAGGTTAAAACTGGCTAAATTCCATTAGGTGTCTGTGTGTATTTATTTATAATGGCGGGTTAGGGATTAATGTCACCAATCTAATAACCTTACAATTTTACTGGTAATTATTAATATTTTAATTCTACATCCCTGAATAGGCGGAGAGGACAAATACTGATACCATCCGTCCAAGCCCATCTACAGCTACTGCCTAGAAACACAGATACCATTGTATATGTATTACTGGTGGTTTGACACACACATGAAATAATGCATAATTAAACCATCTAGGAGTGCACTATGGCCTTACAGATTCTCAGCATATAATATCTGAGTTAGATACTTGGAGTATATATAGGTACATATTTCCTACAGAACATCTTACTGAACATACAATATACCTTATCCACACACAAGAAGTGTCAGTTTTTTCAAATTCATGAGACAGTATAACATAAGAGATCCTAAACGTGAGGAATTCCTCATATTCTTGGTTTTAACTTTGATTCAATTAATGACTGAGAAAGTTTTCAAGAAGTAGAGCTGTTTATGAAACCCACCCAGGCCCCCAATGTTTCTACAAATTCCCATAAAATCTCTTTTAATATATATGTCAACCAGGAAAATTTACATGTAAGGCTAGTATTATTTCAAAGGCCACAGATTAAAAAGAAAAAATGCTGGGAAAAATGTAAACTCTGACCATGCTGTAATGGGAAGGTAAGGATGCAAGTATTACCTGCCTCGCAACCTTGGAATGGTTTAGAGACCCTCTCCTTACTCATAAGATAGCAATAATTTTCCTCAAATACTATTGTTAGGTCCAAAGCAGGTCCCCAAAATGACAGTGCTGTAACCATGTCCCACACAGAAGGATTGTTATTGAGTAAAGAGAAGCCTAAATTCAGAAGTCTTCAGGAATCTTATGGGGGATGGGATCCTATTTACCAGGAAAACCACAATCTCCCTTATCTGTCACACACATGCACACACATGCATACCCTGCCATAGGGTAAAAGGTAAGTGATCGTCCCTCCCTGGTACGAGATATGCTTGCTCTCCTGGCATATGTCACTGCATACCCTTTTGCAAAAGTGAAAACTTCCTTGCCTGGTTAGTGCATCTTTTTGCAATATTTGTTTTCAATAAATGAGTATCTCAAAGATGTGGAGAAGGTGCCACAAGATAGATGAAATGGTTCTTGTCTATTATAAGCAATCCTGGGGAATAAAACAGCACAAACCAATCATCAAAAGGCTAAAATGCTTAATTAAATTTGGTAGAGACTTTAATAGAAGAATGAGTTCATGAAACAAATCTATTAAATTGACATATAATGTTCAAGGGTTAAAAAAGAAAAGATTCCAGCTAATCAAGCAGTCCTCACCAGTCAAGGTCTAATGCCCGCTAGGTGAAGAGACCACAGAGAAATTGCTTGAAAAACAAATTCAATACAGTCAAGGAACAGAGGAAGGCTGTGTGCCAAGAGAATGTATCAAGTCAGGACTGATCTTCAATTAGGGTTAGGTACAACATGCTAGGAAGACACTTATATATTGTGCTGTGGAACTTGAAAATTGACCTTCACTGTACTTGAATCACTGAGGGCTCTGGGATAAGGGGAATGCCAAAGCCATCCTGTCTTCTTTCTGTGCCAGGGCTGCCAATAGCACAACAGATAGTCACATGTGGGTATAGAGCTCTGTGACACATGAGCCAGATTTTAAAAGCTTACTATAAGGGAGATGTTTTGTTAATTTGTATCTATTACCATTCAAACAACATCCACCAAGATAAGCAATTTACTTGTGTGGTTCCTTTGTTGCCACAGATAGCTCTGATCTGATGACAAAACTAGAGAGGGCAGAGGCAGAATCTCTCCTCTAACACAGGCCATGAAAATGAACAAGGCTAAATGTCCAATCCAACGTATCTACCTAAAACTAAGAGTTCAGTCAGTTCTTGTCTTATCTTTTAAAAAATTGGTTATGTTGTCCAACATTGTGGTTTGAATGCTTGGCCCATATAGGATGTGGCACTGTTAAGAGGTATGGCCTTGTTGAAGGAAGTGTGTCACTGTGGAGGCAGGCTTTGAGGTCTTAAGCTAGGCTCCTCCTGGCTGCCTTCGGATCAAGATATAGAACTCTTGGCTCCTCCAGCACCATGTCTGCCAGCACGCTGCCATGCTTCCTGCCATGATGATAATGGAATGAACCTCTGAAACTGTAAGCCAGCCCCAACTAAATATTTCCTTTATAAGAGTTGTCATGGTCATGGTGTCTCTTCACAGCAATGAAACCCTAAGACTGTGGTAAAAGTCAGGTCTCTTTAGTGAATTAGTAGGCAGTTCAGATTAGCATCTGGCAGCACATGAAGAGGAGCTTGCCATCCCTTTAACTTGCTGAAATGGACAAAGCCAAGATGAGGACACAGAAACACGACATGCCTTGTTGAAGGGGCATGGTTAAGAAACCGCACAAGACACAGATGACGTCAGTTGCTGCAAGAAGCCATGGGACCTCTGGATATCTCGAGAGATCTTGTGGGCCCTCGAGACTGCCAAGGATCTCAAGACCATGCAATATAAATCAGAGAGCTCCACATGGCCCCTATTCTTCTTCCTCTTGCCCTCATGGCTGAGACACACGCTGGAAGTGCACAGCAAGGTCATAAACTAAGGTGAAGTCCAAAAGAGAAAGACTTTTCACTGCAAGGCAGTGCAAGAGAGACCTTTTGCTGTTTTTCAGCCTATTAAGGCTGGCAGAAAATGTGGGCAGAGTTCAGAAGCTCACCAGAGAAGCTTTAGGATGAGAAGCATACACAGACTGAGGAAACAATAGAAGTGAGTCTCAGCTGGAGGGAGCTGGACTCAAGTTTAGCAGTTAAAATAGACTGGTCTCACAAGCCATTCACAATCTAGTGGTTGAAATAAACTGGCCATACGATCTGGCAAAGTTAGGCCCAATGGACACTAAGCTTGAAAGGGACTGCCTGCTGGGACTGTTGTAAAATCAGGTTATCCTGCATGGACCTACGCTAAGAATATTAATATCCTTTTAAGAAAATTAAAATAGGGCTAGTTAGGTGTTCTTAGGTAAGTATTAGGGTGTTCTTAGATAGGTTTTAGGTATTAGGTTATAGGATATGGGTATTTTATACATGTTTGGTAAGTACTAATAAATATAAGTGTTTTAAAGAAAAATGTTCAGTTACACTAAGAAAAACATCTTAATTAGTTTTTGGAAGATTAAATTAGTAAAGGCAAAATGTTACTTCTATTTCCAACTTGATGTGTGTGTACATGTTTGTGTATGTGCATGCACACAGGAGCCTAGCCAGATCAGTGGGGTCCAGGGTGACTGAGAGAGCTTTTCTCACAAACTGTGGGAAGCAGCTGAGGAAGTCTCCTGATACTGACCTCTGGCTCCTGTGTGCAATCCCCAGGGACCCCCATGACTCTGCTTCCCCCGTGCTGTGATTACAGGAACACACTGCAGGGTTGCTGTGTGTGGCTGGAGACCTGAACACCCATCTCCAGGTTTGCATAGTAGGTTGTTTATACTTTATCTCCCCAGTGCTTTCCCAACTTATAAATTTCCCATTTCTATCTCAATTTCAATTAAAAAAAAAAGACAGTAAAAGCAACAGTTAAGTCGATGCAAATCCCACATTCAAAGAATCTGAGTCTACTGTAACAAACTGAATTGTCCTGTATAGATTTTTAAAAAAGATAAATTTTTCCACATATTACTCCTTCACGATTCATTTTGATCTAAAAAGATAAAGAAAAGATGATTCTGTAATAGACCCCCCGGTATTAACGATGGAGTGGCCACTCAAAGGACAGAGTCACAGGAGTGCCGACAGGGAGCCAGTGCTAAGAAGGAAGCTAACTGACCAGAAAGCGGCTGTGAGGAAAAGTCGCAGCAGGTAATCCCAAGGTCGTGTGCTTTCTCGCTGTGCAGACACCTCATCCTGTCATCCCACACGGTCAGATCTCCACCTGAGGAGCCGGTGACAAAGAGGCCCCCCTCGGGAGAAAATGCGCAGGCCGACAAGGAGCCATCCTTGACACTACCACACCTGAAACAAAAGCAGAAAAGGGGGATGTGAGGCTCAGTCCTTCACTTTATGTTGCAGCCCCTTTTAAATGACAGCTGGCTGTGACAGAACGAGAGTGACTCATGCCTACGGAAGGAAAGTCTCTGATGCCATTCACTGGCACGTTCTTTATAGAGCACAGGGAGGATTTAAACATATTAGCTGATGATCTATGAGCCTAGATCACAGGGATCAGGGCTACTGCAACCCTCGTATCTTTATATTTTTAAGTCAGTATGAGCACATTAAAATCCCGAGACTTAAAAAAAAGCAAAAAACAACCAAGAGTTAACAATGGCCATATTTAAAATATACAGAATGATTTTTTTTACTGAAAAGTCATGCTATTCTAATGAAAAGCACATTCAATTTCTGTATTAAAATCACTCAGATAATAAGTAAGGCCTTGTGCCCCATCTTCAAGTAAATTATGGAAAAAACATGTGGTGAGCAGTGATTCTCTTGGGGAGAGGACAAAGGCACTGTCCTGGCAACAGTGTTCCTCAGGTAAGAAAACAGGCGGGTCAGGACTCAGCAATTAGCACCGTGTTAAATCCATGCAGGAAGGAAGCTTTGTGGCCAAGGTGGAAGTCACATGTGACTAGCAGAAAAGCCTCCTTGGCCAAGTATCCATTTCTACACAACAGAGAATTGTGTTTGAGCTGTCTGGTTAAACTAGGCAACCCCTTAACATCACTTACATGCATCGCCTTCTTCACCTCTAAGCGGAAGGATTATTAGATGGTTTCAATTGTTAACACAAAGGTGGTTATCGCTTCTAGCATACTTAATGATTTCAACTAAAATGGTCAACTAGATGTCTATTTTTACCACAATAAAAAGTAGAATTTAATTTTAACAGGATTCAAGCCAGGTGGGGTTCAAACAGCCATACCTATATAATTTGTATGACTGTGCATTCCACAAAACAACAGATCCATCAGCGGCCCCTGACGCCAGGTAAGCAGAGTCCGGGGAAAAGCAGCACACGCGCACAGGGCTGCCACCGGGCTGCTCCAACACAGTCAGGGTGTGTCCGCTGTGTGCACTCCACAGCACCGTGGTACCATCTGTTGAGCATGACGCCAAGACGTGTCCTGAGGGCGAGAAGCAGCACCAGTGGACGGCATAGGTGTGAAACTTGAGCGGGGAGTGTGGCAGCTCAGCAAAGTCACTTAGGGAGTACAGGCGAACGGTTTTGTCCAAGGAACAGGTAGCCAAGAGGGAAGAGGAGAAGGCGCAGCAGCTGACGTCATCGGCGTGACCCGCCAGCGTGCGGATCAGCTTCACCATGTTCCTCGCGCAAATAAAACAGCCTGTGAGTGTTCAAGCCAGTCAAAGTTACATGCCATCCTAGGAATCAGGGAAACCCAAGTCTGGAACAGAATCTACCCAACCAAAGCACCTACATTCTCATTTTTTAAGGATAATTTGGAGGAGATGATACAAAAAAACGCAAGAGTATCTCCTCTGCTGACCACGGCCACCAATGGCACCCCAACAGACTCGCTTCACCTTTGCAGTCTAAATGCCTCACCTCAGACCTGTTAATCTCCTCAGAAACATTACCACTTTCAACTGTGTCGGCAGCCCCCCTGGCACAGGACTTTCAAGGCTATTTGCTTTACGATATGATTTATTGATGGGGCAAAAAAAAAAAAAAAAAAAAACTCAAAGTCTCATTCAAAATGTGGCTGCAAAGGATTTGAGGCGAGGAAACCAAAATGCCAATGAAACAGAGTTGGCCACACCATGCACAATCCAAGTACAAAATTTAAATTCTTAAAATCCAAATTCCTCTCTACAGCTCATAAAAATGTAGGGTCTGATTCTTTTCTGTAAATTTCAGCAATATTTATTGATTTCATTTTAGAAATCTTCTGAGACAATTTTTAGATTCAATTTTTTTTTTTTTTTTGGTTTTCCGAGACAAGGTTTCTCTGTGTAGCCCTGGCTGTGCTGGACTCACTTTGTAGACCAGGCTGGCCTCGAACTCACAAAGATCCGCCTGCCTCTGCCTCCCAAGTGCTGGGATTAAAGGCGTGCGCCACCACCGCCCGGCTTTAGAGTCAATTTTTAACACTAACATATACTTAAGGTTTTCAACCCAACATTTTCTTGTTGACATTTTCAGTTTGTCTTGTTGAATTTTCCCACTTCTTCCCTGAAATCTGGACCCTTCCCTCTGAAAATAACCCCTTCTGCCTTCATGTCATATATAAAATATATAATATGTATGTTATATATTTTTATATTACATATATTTTATATGTGTTTATAGTACATATGTGTGTAGATGAAAACTTTATTAAACTATATTTACCAATACCTAATAACCTATAACCTATAAATATTTAATATCTAATAACATCTAAACAATCCTACTTTAACCCTTTTGAAAGGATACTAAGATTCTCTAGCGCGGGTTCGTGAGGGCGACTTGGTTCGCTGTCTTCTGTCGGCTGTCACTCCTCCAACAGCAGTCACTCAGCAGGCTGGTTCTGACACAGTCCCGGCAGTCCTATTTCAGCTTAAGCTTGAGGCTTTCTCCTCAGGGTCAAGGCCTAGCATTGTCAGTTGGCTCCTGTGGTCAGTCTGCTTCAACCGCTCAGCTTGGGGCCGGCTTCAGTCAGCTGAGACTGTCACTTCCACGGTCTCCTCAGCCCATCAGTTTGAACTAGCTGAATCCCCTCAGGGCAGGCAGCTGCTGCACAGTGTGGCTTAGTCTTTGGCTTCTCAGACTTTCTGGGGCGAATTCGCTTGCCTGGGCCTGTTACACCCCCACATGACAGGGGTTACCCCCTTGCCTGTTTCTGAGGACCTCGCTGCAGCCTCAGAGTTCCACTTGTCTCCTTGGGCCTCCTTCACTCTCTTAGCTGGACCAATGTCTTTAGTGGATATTCATGAACTTTCTCCCAGCAGGCTCTACACCAAGCCTTTTCTTCCAGCCTTCTTGGGCTGACTTATGGCAAATCAGTCAGTCTCTCTCTCCCTCCCTCTGGAGTCTCTTTTACATGCCTCTGACCACTGATTCTTATTGCCTCAGGGCTGGTACGGCCTAAAGGCAGCTGTCTCCTGTGCACGTGATCCTCCCTCTTTGGGGCTCCCTCACCTCTTAAATAGGGCGTGGTTCTTGAGGTCTTTCAAAATCTCAAGGTCTCTCTCGAGGTAACTGACGGTCCTTTCTCATGCTCTTTGGCAGCTCCCTCACCCTCTTGAGGTTTCTGTACCTTTGTAGCCATGCCCTGAGGGACATAAAGCTCTGCGGTGTGTCTTTCACAGAGCTGGAGCTGTGGCTTCAACTGGGCTCCATCCACTTTGGCTTAGATCTTTCTAGCGTCCAAGTAATGCTAAGCCACTAGCTCTTTTCAGTTTTCCAGGCTTTCAGAGTGCCTTCTCAATGGCTGTCCAGGACTATGTGACGCCAGGTGCCAGACTAATCTGCATGCCCCTTAACAGTCTGCATTTCAGAAACCTCTACATGTGTGTGTAATATGTGTGTGTGTACAAGTGTGGTATACAAGTGTTTTGCCTGCATGCATGTTTGTGCAATACATTCATGCAGTGTCTGCATAGATCCAAAGAGGGCCCTGGAACTAGAGTTGCAGACAGTTTTGAGCTATCATGTGGGTGCTAGGACTCAAACCCAGGTTCTCTGGAAAAGCAGTGAGGGCTCTTAATCATTGAGCCAACTCTCCAGCCTCATGTCACATATATTCGATCACTTTTTTTCTCATGGTCTCCTTTCTAATTTCATGAACCACATATCCCCACCCCTGAAACAAATATAAGAATTAAGATTCAGAATCTTATCTTCAACTTGTTATTTTTTGTGTTTAACCTGTAATACCTGTGGAAGCCAGGAAACTGGAAAAGGGACATTGGGGATAGGGAGACTTTAAGTGGGGTAGAGAATGGAGTCTCTACTATTCAATATATAGTAGAGATGGGGGAATACTGGGGCAGAAAGGTTTAAGCTGGGAGTGTCGGGAAGATGAGGGAAAAAAGGGGATGTTAACCAAAACAAAGGACATACCTAAAGCCATATGGAAACCCAACTGAGAAATACAAAAGTTTCATATGTAGATAACTTGCATGACTAGCTAACACTGCCCTAGGGGCAGTGAGTTACTAAAGGAAAATCTCAGTGCCAGATGGGACACCTTCTGTTTTAGTGTTGTTAAGACACCATGACCAAGAAAACTTATAAAAGAAAGACTTTAGCTGGGCATGGTGGCGCACGCCTTTAATCCAGAACTTGGGAGGCAGAGGCAGAACTCTGTGAGTTCAAGGCTAGCCTAGTCTACAAAGTGAGTCCAGGACAGCCATGGATACCCAGAGAAACCCTATCCTGGAAAATAAAAATAAAAATTTAAAAAAGGAAAGACTTTATTGCTCATTGTTCTAGAGAGTTAGAAATCCATGCCCATCGTGGAGGGGACTGTGACAGCAGGCTAGCAGGCTTGGCACCGGTGTAGAAGCTAAGAGCTTACATCTGCTCCAAAGGCATAATGCAGAGAACACTGACTGGCCAGGGCATGGGCTTTTGAAATCTCAAACCCCATCGTCATCTCCAGTGACACACCTCCTCCAACAAGGCCACACTCCCTAATCCTTGCCAGACAGTACCACTAACTGGGGACCAAACATTCAAATATATGAACCCGAGAGGCCTTTCCAATTCAGACCACACACTTCTAGAGGCACTGTTGGTCAGAGAAGCCTCGGAGGCCCCCAAAACAGCACAGGCTCTTAACACTCCTTGGTTGTCCACCAGAAACAGATGATAAGGCTCTGTTGCTGAAGGCTCCACATTCTTGGCTCTAAGATACAAAGAAATCAAGCCGCGACTGACCTGGAAACTTCCTCCTCAATGGCTAGCTTTTAGCACCTAATGGTGCTATGAAGGCTGTTGGGGAGACATGACAATTCTTAACTAGCCGAAACACTATGAGCTATAAGCACAACGTGCCAGCAACATGTACCCACCAGTATAACAGTGGCACAACCATTATGGAGATAACCAATCTCTCTCTGATTGAATTTGTGGACAGCTCCACAGGAGGGAATCCATGTCCAGTACTGAGAATCCTGTTTATAACCCACGCCTAGAGAGGTCATAGGTCCTTGGGGGAAACTTACCTCTGTTGCTTAGCTTAATTCACAAGGCATCAAACTACCCTTCTAAATATCTATACTTATAATCATAGGCCAATGCCACTCTTGGCCTTAGAGAAACCTCTCTTTGCTATAAGTAGTGGTAAATGCAGTCTCATGGCTACTCAGGATGCTGAGAATAAATAAAACTAAGAAATCAGCCCAAAGGGGCTGGAGGGATGGCTCTGCGGTTAAGAGCACTCACTGCTCTTCCAAAGGACCTGGGTTCAAATCCCAGCACCCACATGGCAGTTCACAGCTGTCTGTAATTGCCGGTCGTGGCTCACACCTTTAATCCCAGCACTCAGGAGGCATCGGCAGGAGGATCTCTCTGAGTTCGAAGCCAGCCTGGTCTACAGAACTAGTTCCAGGACAGCAAAGGCTACACAAAGAAATCCTATCTTGAAAAACCAAAACAAACAAACAAACTTATCTGATGGTACACACCTAGGATGTCTCCATTTCTTATAATAAGCAGCACTATGCCCTCATGTACATGTATCTCTGTGGTAGGACTTAGACTTTTGGGTTTATAAAAAGTTGTACAGCTAGGTCGTAGTATGTTCATCTTCTGAGAAACCTTCATACTGATTTCTACAGTGGCAGCACCCGTGTGCAGTCTCACTGCCAGTGGCCACAAAAAAGTAGGCACCTCGTTCACATTGCTTATCTCTGCAACCACACAGCACACAAAGTGGTGCCTGGCACCTAATATGTGCAAATAAAACTTCGTTGAATATTTATTTTTCCACTCATTTACCACTGAGTTCGCCTTTAAGTATTATATATTAATCTATAAGCTAGCATGAAATGATTTAGAAAATAAAGCTTCCAAAACAAAAATCTATTCGTGGAAAAGCAGAATAATTAAAACATAATAATGCCAGGCATCTTGGCACTAGCCTGTAACACTTGCAATAAGGAGGCAGAGGCAGGAGGAGGATCAGGAGTTCAAGATCACCCTCAGCTAAACAAGGTGAGGCCAGCCTAACTAGTCTCAGAAAACAACCAGCAATAACAGTGGCTGAAGCCATCCTTAAGGGTCAGATGTGACCTCGACTTGTAAAATGCATAAGCTCCTGTCTTCCTCTAGTTTATGGAAACCTCTACAAATATAAACAAGTAAAATGTTCTCATCTTCATCTTCTCCCCAAAGTTCAGCAGCCTCCCCATCAAAGTCTTAAAAACAAAAAAACAAAAAAAAAAAAAAAACCACGAACCCTCCAGTAGGCTCTCGGAAAACAAGCTCAGGTGGCGCTTTCGGGAGCCGGTCCAAATCCCCAGAGTGCAAGTGCAGCGGGAGACTTTCTGAACCCGCTCTGCACAGGAAGCCCGGCCAGCGGGCAGGCCAGTGGGGTGTGCGCGCCCACCGCCCCGCCGTGGCCTGGTCCCGCCCCCGCCCCCAACGCGACCCTGCGCAAAGCCCGCACTCACTTCCCTCGCACCCGGACGGAGCTGACGTCCCGCCTCGGGGCGACTATTCCCCGCACGGCTCGCCGCGGCCGAGGTCGGGCTTGTCCAGAGGGTCGCGGAGCCTGCGTGCGCTGCAGGAGCCGGGACGGCCGGGCAGCTCAGTGGGCACCGCCTGGCTCACCGGATCACGTGTTAGCGAACTGAAGTGGGCGTGGCTGCGGCGCAGGGAGAGCTGTGTAAAGCCACGCCCCGCTCGCGCATGCGCGCCCGCGGCTTCCTGGTTAGTGTGGCTCACAGTGGGCTTTGGGATTGAGAATATTCCACGAAGGGTTTTGTTGTGTTTTTCCTACTTAATGGTTCACATGGAACTATATAATAATTTCTTGAACATTTTCTTGCCGTTGAATGGTAGTTCAACATTTCTACTCACAGAAAAAAAAAAGCTAGATTAAGCTCCTCCCTACCTATATCTTTATCCACACTTTTGAACTGCAGATAGAGCGAAGTAGAAATGGAATATACCTGGGTATATGAGCCTAAAGATTCTTCAGAAGTACTCTACGTATTTAGAATCCAATGGCTCTTCAGAGAGGCATGGTTTGTACTCTCAGTGTAGTGGTGTCTCTCTCGCCACATTCTTGCCAGACTTAGTGTTATTTTTTTGTATCTCTATAGTGAGTGAAGCCCTGAGTGAATGTGTATTGTTTGATATGGGCATAGCCATATTAAGAAGCCCAATGCCTTAGATCCATGAGAGTAGGAAAACAATCCCTCCTATCCCGAGTTCTAATGCTGACAGTGTGTGCAGAAAATTCCACTATAGATTTGTCCTCGTGGATATTTACAGTCTGAAGACTGTTCCCCTACAGAGACTGCGCTTACTGATTAGCTAAGCTTGTCCCCTGGTTCAGCGTTATACTTAAACCCTGCCTCCTTAATTCAACCGTATATTATAACCCCACCTCCCTGAAAAACTAACTGTATGGTTTGTTTGTTTCTTTGCTTTTTTGTTTGCTTTTGCTTTGTTTTTTTTTATAATTTATTTTTTATTTCTTCAAGTTACATCTCAATCACAATCCCCTCCCTACTCCCCCCTCCAGTCCCACCCTTCCACCCTCCTCCCCCTCAGCCCCACCATCCTCTTCCCTTCTTTTTTTTTTTTTTTTTTTAGTTTAAGGTATTTATTTTTCCCCCCAACAGCTCTCCCTTTCAGTCCAAATAATGGTTCTTTTTCTTATAACTATAAATACAATACAAAACAACAGAAATAAATAGGCCACGATTATAAGAGTTATATGGCTTAGCATACATTCCCAATGTCCAGTCCATATGTATTTGGCACCTGACTTTAACATTCTACTATCTAACCATCTCCATGAGTTTAAAGTTCTATATCTAACTCAGCTTTCATACTAACTTGCCTCATAATTTTAAAAATATCTTCTTAGATCCAGAACACCCTCTTGATTCCTAAACAACTCAAAATTTAACTATGAGACTCTAGCTATCTATTCTTCAACCACCTCAGAGACCTGAGAGGGATAAATATATCTGATTATATAGGAAGTGCAGGGCCTGCAGCTTCCAAAACTAAAAAATGACATACCAGTGGCTGCCTGGACAGTTCCCATTTTCTCTCCATACATTACAGCATCAATCTTCAGCCACTTGGCCCCATTTCTCTGACAGACATTGGTTGTAGAGCAGGAATTATGAAGGACTTACCTACCCTGTCTTGGCAGAGCTAGGCTGTCGACTTATCTGCTTCCAAGTTTTGTCCTTTTTGGACAGAAGTCTGTCTACAGTTGAAGCAAGTGGTTTTTCTTGCCAAGAGAATGGCTTACCACCAATTTAATCATCTCCCACTGGAGATTCTTCGATGCTCATCTTCTACTTGGAGTAATATAGGGGGTGCTGTCAGGAGCTGACATGTCTCGATATCAAAAAATCTTAAGTTAAGAAAACATCTTTGAATGCCATATTCTGAAGATCTCTTGAGGTTTTTGAAGAGGCCCTATCTATCTTTTATATTTAGATAAGCAAATATTGCTTGTCTTTTAGCAACTTGATTTCTGAGTAGCTTAGAAAATAACTGTGATAGACTGTCATAGTAACTAACAAAATGACACGTTTTCATGACTATTAGTTTCCGTTTCTTAATTATCCTAGACAGTTTATGTCGGTTGGTAGCGAGCGGTCAAAACTTGACATTTCATTTTTAAGTATTACTACAAACAATACCTTTAAGAAGCGTTACCCTTAATTTTGTATCAATATACAAAGATCAATACCAATGTGGCCAAATATAATCTTAATTTTGTATCAATATACAAAGATCAGTACCGATGTAGCCCAATACAATCTTAATTTTACATTAATATACTAGGGTCAATACCATTGTGGCCAAATATAATCTTAATTTTGTATCAATATACAAAGATCAATACCGATGTAGCCCTATACAATCTTAAATTTGAATTAATATACAATGATCAATACCAATTTAGCCAAATATTGCTTTGTTTCTTTTGAGGCAGGGTTTCTCTGTGTCACAAAGCCCTGGCTGTCCTAGACTCCCTTTGCAGACCAGGCTGGCCTCTAACTCACAGAGATCCTCCTGCCTCTGCCACCCAAGTGATGGGATTCAAGCCCTGCGCTGTAGTCCCAGTACCGCCCCCTGTGCAGCCGACATCAAAGCGGCCACCATAGCAATCGATCACAGTGGCCTGCAGCACCCCCAGAGGTGTCAGCTGTCCCTCCCCAGCCTGTGTGGCTGGAACAGTCAAAATGGCAGCTTCTGGCAATCTTGTCAGCTGTCCTGTCTCAGCCTGCCACCACTAGGAAGCTGTCCACTGTGATGACTTCTTTTCTACCTCAGGCCTCTGTCTCGGGAGCTGTCCACCAAGATGACACCTTTCCTGCTTCAGCCTAGGGCCATCAAGGGAGCTGTCCGCAGAGGCAGCATCCGCTCTCCAGTTTCTGTCAGTTATTCCTGCTGCGGGTAAAGACTTCCCTGCCTTGGGCTCCCTTTGTGATCTTGGCAACTTTGTAAACTTCATAAATCCTCAAGGTAGGAAAGTAGCCAGAGCCCTTGCCTCAGGAGCTCCAGCAGCCCAGCCACTCCCCTCCCCCAGACCTCTCTGTCATAACATTTCCAGCCTCTGTAACTGTCACAAAGGTCATCTCCAGGCCCTCACTAGGACTCATCCCAGATTATGCTCATATAAGGTGAAAAGTCTGAACAAAAGAACAACCAGTCCTAGCACAGGAAATCCCACCAATCCCTGGGCTCTCCAAGCTCAGGACTTGAAAGTCCACCAATCCTCACTGGAAATCTCTGCCCTGGAAAGCTCTGCCCCACAAGAAACCCTGCAAAGGCCTGGACTTTCCTCAATTCCCTGCTCTCCTCTCCCCAGAGCAGGGCCAGCCACACCCTGGATTCATCTCTCCTCACCCTGGACCCACCGACAAATCTCTCTTATGAGATTTGCTGCCTGCTGAGACTCATTGGAAGGAGCAAAGAAGCCAAGAAGCAAGGAAGAGAAGAAGCGAAAAAGGAGCAGGGCTCAGGCTCCTCAGCTCAGTTGGGGTTGAGGAAACTCTTCTCTATAAGCTACAACGTCTCTGCTGAGGAAGCCTTCTCTCAGAGTTCTGTAGTTCCTGGGCTCCGGTGCTTCAGGATGCCTTTTCCCTGGGCCACTGTCTCGCCTAAAAGAGCTGTGTAGTTTCTGGGCTCATGAATCCCAGGATACCTTCCTCAGAGCTGCACCTTCTCCCCTCAGAGCTGTGTGGTTCCTGGGCTCACAAGTCTCAGGATACCTTCCCATCTATGCAGGCCAAATACTAACACGCACCACCATGCCCAGTTGGTCAAGTGTATGTAATAAAAATGTTTAGCTTCCAGCTTCCAGGGTTCTGCAGCATTTTCCATGAGAGAGCCCAGACATGGGATCCCAGCTTCTGTGAATGTGTGTCTGTCATTTCTTCATTCGTTTGAGGCTCTGAGTTAGGATGCAGCATATTCATCAATTTGATTGGCCTTAGTCATCTTTAGTGAAAGCTATAAAAGAAACCTATGTGGTGATTAATCTTGTCAACATGTCTAGATCTAGACTCACCATGGAGACAAAGCACCGGCACGTGTGTGAGAAATTTTCTAGAGTAGGTTAATAGAGGTGGAAAGATCCATCCTATGGGTGGCACCATCCCATGGGATTTCCTGGGCTGAATTAAAAAAAAAAAAAGACACAGAGAAAGGGCACTGAGCAAAGGTGGTCATCTTGACTTGGATACAATGTCATCAGTCACCCCAAGCTGTGCTGCCTATGTTCCCTGTCACATGTTCTCCAGATTTGGACAGATGGACAGATACATCCTCAGCAGCACCACCTGTGCCCTTGAGACCAGATGGTAAAAACTGGGGAGAAGGGAACAAGGTTAATACATTGGCTCCTGGCCTCTACATTGGCTTCAACTTTGTTTGAGCAGATATTGCCACCACCAATGACCCCTTCATTGACTTCAATGACATGACCTCTGTGCTCTAGTGAGATTCCACCTCCAGAAAGTTCCTCAGAACAGGTGGCATTGCATGACAGCAAAATCCCAGCTTCATGGACAGGAAGTGAAAACAAAATAGAAAAGGGCTGCATCCTACTACCTGCTCCAAGGCTGTGCCCTCTATGATTTGAGGATTCCCCCCACTGCCACTTAGAGAGTTTACCACCTCCCAAAAACACCAGGGGCTTGAGACCAGGATTTTAACCCATGGACTCTTGGGGTACATTCCAGATCCAAACCATAGCAAGTGCTTTTCCTTGACTTCAGCGGGATGCCATGACTCAAGTAAGAGGCCTGCATGATTTCCATTGGTAGGTTGTGAAAGGCTATACAGCTCTGGGGTAACTTACCTTTCTCTGAGGAAGTCCAGACCATATGGAGAGGAACGAAGGCCCCATCTGTCCTTCCAAGTTGAGTTCCAGTAAAGAGTCAGGGCCCAGGAGAATATCTCCCACTTGCCACTAACACCCTCATGGTATTTGCCATGTCCCAAGCCCTGACCTCATGGCAGACTATTTCTTTATGCTCTAGAGTTCTGGAGTGCTTGCTTACACCATTTTCAGTGGAGGAGCCAGAGGCTAGCTTTTCACTGGTCTTCACTCTTATAAATTACTTAGAGAAATATGCTGTTTTAGTTACTTTTTTACTGCTGTGAGAAAACACCATGACCAAAGAAACTTATAATTGAAGCATTTAATTGGACTTATGGCCTCAGAGGGTTAGAGTCCATGATGGTGGGGAAAACTGTTCATGGTGGCAGGAACATCTAGGAGCTCACATCTTAAATCCCATTCAGGAGGTGGAAGTCTAACTCAAAATGGCACGTCTTTTTGAATCCTCAAAGCTGGCCCCCATTGACATTCCTCTCAGGCCACACCTCCTAATGCTCCCCCCAAACAAACACCAACTGAAGACTAAGTATTCAAATACATGCCCCCCATGGAGGCCATTCTCATTCAAGCAACCACATATGCTAACATAGTTTCTCTTTGCTTGCAATGGAATAATTGCAACTCATCCTCCTGGTCATTTGCTTAAAATTTGAAAACTATTCTTGGAGCTTTATTATATAGTTATAGTGGGTAACCAAGAGCAATGACTGAAGTTGAAACTTTATAGCAAATATATGTATTAATGACTAGAAGCACTTATATCAAATATAAACATGTATTACCTAACAACTAGCCCTATGAATAACGATAAACACCTATTAACCTAACAACCAACTCTAATCTTTTAGAAGGATACAGTCTCTGGGGCAGATCCTTAGTCATTGGGAACACCCCAGGAGTAGATCCTTTAAGGGCACTTGGTCAACAGTCTTTTTTCAGGAACACTTCAGACATAAGTCCTTTAGGGTGATTGGCTATTGCACTGCCGTGGCAGCTTCACTTTAAATGAGGCTTGAGGCCTTCTTCTCTCTGGGTGCCTCAGATGGTCTCTAGGCCAACTTGGTCAATTTATATCAGCCACTCAACCTCTCTGACAAAGTTCTATTCAGGCTACCATTTAAATTAATTAAGCCCCTAAGGGCAAATGCTGTGCCACAGGGGTGTAGTCCTTGCCTTCTCTGGTTGCCAGCTTCTTTCTGCCTCAGGGAGAGCTAACTGTATTATTACAGTTCTATTTGAGACCCGCTTTTCAGTCTACCTGCATTGGTTCCACCAGATGATACAAGCTGCTTTGCATCTCCTTGACTCTAGCGAGGGAACTCTTGGGCTCCACCCCCACGTCCTTTAACGTCTCTCCTGCTTTCACCTGGCTTCAGCCTAATCTGGGCTCTACCAGCTTTGTCCACAATTAGCAGCTGAAAACAATGCCAAGCCACAAACCCCTTTTTAGTCCATATGCTGCCATGTCAGGTGCCCATAGATGCCCGGTGCAAGGTTGATCTTCATGCCCCCTTTTAAGAGACTATATCAGAAGCCCCTAAATATTCACTGAAGCTAACTCTCACTACAAATGACCATGGCCAGTGTTCTTTGAGACCTTTGTGGTCTCCCTGCCCAGTAACTCATAGAGAGGGATCCTATGCCTGACACTGTAATTTCTTCTTAAGCCCATGTCTTCTAGTAGCAGCATTTGCCATTCATGTCATCTCCATTTGAACTCCTTTAAAAAGTTATACTTGAAATTAGCTAACTAATTAGTGAGTTTCCTAAAGGTTTTTCATACATCTTTAGTTTTGGTTAACCCACAATCCTATCCCCTCTTCTTCCCCATCCCCAGGCTCCCTCTTTAAGCCTTTAACCCCCAGCATGCTGCTCTCTTCTTTCATATTTATGGGTCATTCTTAATTGACAGAGGTCACCAGTGATTTTTTTTCCTCCTAGTACACTCTGAAGTGGTTCAAAAACAGTGTATCAATTAAATCAACTCTAGATCCATTTGATAACTGAGCCGAATAATCACATTCATAGTCTTATGCCTATTCTAAATTATTACAAACACATTTGTTCACGAGAGGTTCTGCAATGACATTAAACATTCCAGCAACAAAATCACATGACCACACTTCACATGACCAGAATACCAACTTCTTCCTGTATGCAGATCATAGGAAGACATTAAAAGACTCAATCCAATAATCTAAGAATCCAAAGGAATGTATTTAATCTGACTCTCCTGGCCAAAGGAAACCGTGCAGCTGTCGGTTTTTCTGACACATAGATCTGTGATGGCTATGAAGTTAGTGTTTCTAGGGCTGATGAAAGGATATATTGCTTAAATGTCTTTGTGCCCTCTATCACTTACCGACTCACACAGGTGAGAGTGTCCTGTTCATACCATGTACGATACAGGTGGGTGAGTTTTGTCTGGGTCATCTCTGATATATCTTTCCTGTGACTTTCCAATTTTTAATTTTGTTTTCATTTTAATCAATTAATTAATTAAAGTATCTCAAGACAGGTTTTCTCTGTGTAGCCCTGGCTGTCCTAGAATTCACTCTGCAGACCAGACTGACCTTGAACTCAAAAGATCCACCTGCCTCTGCTTTCCAAGTGCACCATTGCCCAGCTGACTTCCTAATATTTTTAACTGATCATATAATTTAAATATCATTCAATTCACCATAAACTCAACCATTTAAAGTATGACATTGAATTGTTTTTTAATATATGCACAGTTATGAAACTGTCGTTACACCCTAATTACCCAGAAGTTAATAAGTAATCTCTCAGCTCTCATCTACAGTCTAATACACTGACCCAAGTCTCACAGCGTCATCTATTTTAGTCATTATATGTAAATAGAATCATACAATGTGGATTTATGCCTGGCTTTTTCACTCAGAATTACATTTTGGCACTCTTACATATTATAGTATGCATTTCTTTCTTTTAATTCCCAAATAATATTCCACAGTATAAGTACATAGCATTTTTATCAGGTAGCATTTGAGTTGGTTCCCATTCTTGATTATTATGCTCCTATGAATACAAGTTTTTGAGTGGTGTATTTTTACCACTTAAAATACACACCTAGGAGCAATATTTCTGGGTCATACAATAAATGCAAGTAAGTTCCACGTTGTGAAGAACTTTCAAACTGCTTTCAAAAAATGGCTGTGCTATTCTCCAAAGCCACCAGTAGTGATGAGAGTCCCTGACAGTTGCTACTGTCTGTCTCGGTTGTGGCCATCCTTAGTTCTGAAGTGTGATCTCAGAAAGCCAAGTTTATCTGCCTTGTCCATTTTTCACCCAGTAAGTGGTCTTGACTCCATTTTCAAAATCCCATCTCAAAATTATCGGGTGACCCTCCAAGAGACACAAGAGTACTACTCTCTCCTCAGGACTTGGCTTTTGCCTCTACACTTCACTGTGAAGTATAAGAACAGTTTATCAATCTCTACAAAAATGTTTAGATAGAGATTGTGTTAAATATATAAACTTCAGGATTTATTTTCATTATAACATCAAATCTTTATACCTGTGAAAATAGTATTTTTCCCCCATCAACTAAGATTTTCTTTCCACGGTGCTGTGTTGATGGGTGGGGTTTTTGTTTTTTGTCTTGTTGTTGCTTCCTTTTTGTTTTTGGGAGGGCACAAGGTTTGGAGACAGGGTCTCACTGAGTAGCCCTGGCTGTCCTGGAACTCACTCTGTAGACCAGGCTGGCCTCAAACTCACAGAGACCCGCCTGCCTCTGCCTCCCAAGTGCTGGGATTAAAGGCGTGTGCCACCCCACCTAGTACTAAAAATAGTGTTACACCTATTTTTAATATTCTATCTTTCTCTTTCTTCTAATTTTACTCACAGATTCTATTATTGTTAGAACAGAGATGGTGGAAGAGAAAGCTCAGTAGGTGAAGTACCTGCTGTATCAGCCTGTTTGGATCCTCAGAACCCTCATGTTGGATGTTCGCCTATCATCCTTATTCTCCTGTGGCAATATGGGAAATGGACACAGGAGAATTGTATTTTTTGTTCATTTGTTTGTTTCAAAATAGGGTTTCTCTGTGTAACAGCCCTGGCTATCCTGGACTCACTCTGTAGACCAGGCTGGCCTCGAACTCACAGAGATCCACCTGCCTCTGCCTCCCGAGTGCTGGGATTCATAGCATGGGCCAAACGCCCGCCCTGACAGGAAAATTCCAAAGCTTGAGAGTCTGATAGCCTGCCACATGCAGCAGCAAGCAGCAGCAAGGGACCCTACGTCGAGCAAGGGGACACCTAAGGTGTGCACACATACAAGGACACAGAAGTACAGCTGAGTTTCCATCTCGACTCCTTTTTTTCCCCTATGATATTCTTTTGTGACTCCCTTAGTGTCTTCTCTCTTGTAAGATCTTCATCTGGAACAGGCTTTTACTTCTTTGTCCCTAGTCTTAATGCCTGTCACTTGCTTCCTTTTCTGCTCCTGCTAGCTCCTCTATACAGTGTTGACTGGGCATCTTTCTTTCTTGACATTCTGGGAACAGCACAATCTCCCACAGTTAAATTTGATAATAATATGAGTGTTTTATCAGATATATTCACACCTACAATGCCCCAAAAGTTCCTTGGGTCAAAAGCTAATTCCTTCCACCCTTTCTTGGTGTCTGTGTCTTTAACCATCACATTTCTCTCCTGAGTCTAGGGCAAATATATTTCAGATTGTGCTTTCATGGCAGATTTCTGCAGTGTTGTCTACTTGCTTCTCAAAGGTCCTTGTCTTCCACTCAGGTCTCTCTATTGTACATTCTACTTCTCTTTGGGGCCATTCTTCAATGACAGAGGGGTTTTTTTTTCTTCTTTTTTGTCCTTTCTTGTTTCTTTTCTTTTCAAGACAGGCTCTTATGTATCCTTGCCTGTCCTCAAACTTAAGGCAGTCCTCCTGCCTGAGTCTCTAGAATGCTGAGATCACAGGTGTGAGCTACAATCTCACGTAAGGTGATGGAATTTAGAGGAAGAAGATGTGAAGCCCCGCTGTGATACAAGTTAGGCCTTTAGTGAATTAGTGTGTGGTTCAGATCAGCATCTGGCAGCACATGAGGAGAAGCTTGGCGTCCCTTTGGGTTTGCTGAAATGGACAAAGCCAAGTTGTGGCCAGACAATATGGCTTGTTGAAGGGGAATGGCTAAAAAACCGTGCAAGCTGAGCAGATAGATGATGTCAGTTGCCATGAGAAGCAACGGGACTGCTGGGTATCTCGAGAAATCTCATGGACCCTCAAGACTGTCAAGGATTGCTCCACCCTGTCACTATCTCCCTGCAGCCCTCACCGCCTCACCAACTGAGAAGTCACACTGAAGAATAGCACAGCAAGGCACATCATTAACAGAATTTAGACTGCTGTAGCCCAAGGCAAAGGCATGGCATAAAACCTGCTGAGAGTTCCTTGAAGGCGTCAGTTTTGAGGCCTCAGAGTGCTGGAAAAGTGAGAGAGGCAAGTGGGGTTCAGAAGCCACTTAGATAGGCTTCCAGCTGTGAGGTTTGCCGGGGCCAAAGAGATCGTGGAGGTGAGTCTTAGCTGATGGAAAAAGTCACCCTCAGTTTGGCGGTTGGAACAAACTAACTTTATACTGGGGCCACAATTTGGTAGTTGAAATAAATTGGTCTTGCAAACTGGCAAGGTTAGGCTCAAACAGACATTAAGCTTTGAAAAGGACTGCCTGCGGGGACTGTCATAAACCTGGTTATCCTGCACGGACCTATGCTAAGAATATTAATATCCTTTTAAAAAAGTTAGAATAGTGTTAGGTGTTTATAGATAGGTATTAGGGTGTTCTTAGATAGATTATAGATTTTAGATTATAGGTTTTGGGTTATAGGATTTAGTTATTTTATAGGTGTTTAAGTATTAATAAATATGTGTTTATCAAAAAAGTAAATATTCTGTTACACCCTACCAAAACTTGTTTTCCCTTCTAATCCAGTGGCTTGCTAGCCACTGTTAGGATACTTTAAGATATGATGTAGTTGAAGTAGGACCTAATATCCTAGTCACTTAAATACTAAAAGTGTATGTTCTGCTCATGCTGCATGTCCATTATGAGGCAGTAGGAACTGTGTTGATCGTAGCTGATCAGAATAAAAGAGCAGAAGTCATATGAACACCAATAATTGCTGTGCTAGAGAGAACAATTAGATCCTTCACCAGCAGGGCATATTTGTGTAAACTTTGTCTAAAAAAGTTATGTAAAAAATACCTACAGCAAATACCAATGCATGATGCTTGCACTCAAAACAGACCAGAGCCAGTCTGCACATAGCTCTATTCACCAACTAGGACAAAGGAAATACAAGCCGACCACGAACACAGGGTGATGAAAAACCGTGTCTGTGGTTTCATGGGATTAATGACTACACCAGGCGGTACTGCTCTTCTTTTTTAAGAGGAATGTGGTTGATGTTAGAGACAGATAAAAGCAATCTGGAGAACTTTCTTAAAGTCCCACTTTGTATTAATCTATTCATTTTCAACAACTGGATTCACTAGAAATCTATTAAAACCCTTTACTAAAGGGATGAGCCTCTTCAACATGTCCCTGGAAGCAGATGTACTCTATTCAAACATTGTTAAGCTGCAAAATATGATTACAAAACACTATGACTGCAGAACTCATGAAACAACGTCCAATCTATCTATACCAATAAAAGTTAAACATTTTAGCCCAGATATGGGGGCTCACACCTACAATCCCAGCACTGGAGAGGCTGAGTGAGGATTGCCAGGAATTCTAGCAGGCACCTTAGGTAACTGAATGAGACCCTGTCTCCAATTAATAATAATAGTAACAGCTATACTTTTCTAAGCAAATGTTTTGAAACACCAAATATTTGTTTCAACAAATCTGAATCAAAATGATGTGTAGAACTCCAGTTTTGACACTGCCCTTAGGATGTACTCACAGGCTGAGCACTTCTATGGGACGACCTGGTAGGCAAAGTTTCATTGGCATCTTTAATATACCAAATACTAATGATAGGTCTAAAAATATGTATGACACACTCTCTTGAGGAACAGTGTAAGATAACAGGTAGCACTCTTTCTAGTTGTGGAGAATGGGTATCCTCACTTCACTGCCCACAGAAACTTTGACAAGATAATGAAATCACACAAACTAGCAAGGATGTCTGGATGTACACTAGAGCAGGACAATGAACGCATGACTCATGGTGAACTCTGGAAAGATTCATAATGGAGCTCAGATGGCTTGACTGGATTTTAACATAACTCTTTTTTTTTTTTTTTTTTGGTTTTTCGAGACAGGGTTTCTCTGTATAACAGCTCTGGCTGTCCTGGACTCGCTTTGTAGACCAGGCTGGCCTGGAACTCACAGAGATCCACCTGCCTCTGCCTCCCAAGCACTGGGATTAAAGGCGTGCGCCACTACCACCCGTTGACTGGATTTTAAAGAGGCAGAATTAGACAATGTAATCATCAAGAAAGCTGAGGTATTTCAGTTCCTCAGTAACAGCTCTATGGAACCAAACAACAGTTTGAAGGGCACAATGAGCTATTAAATATGCATTATGCAAAAGGGAGTGCCAGGTTGGGTATCTCATGGTGAAGGGCTAGTTCATCTGCCCTTGTCAGTGTCTGGATAAAAGTCTTCTCAGTTTCATCACAACCTTTTCATGTTGACTAGGGTGCACGGATCATCTTTCAGATGATTCATCTTTTTCCCAGGTATTATTGAAATTGGAAACCTGGGCATGGTTCCCAAGTCACAGGAAAAAAAAAATCCCTCCCATTATGATCTAGTTGATAGACTCTTTTATGCTTTTGTTAATGAGGTAGCAACCAGGAGTCTCCCAGACTTTTAAGCCCCATAAAATAATTTCCAGAAGAGTAATCACCTAGAAGAAAGTAAGTGAGCCTGCAGAGCCTACTCGGTTTCGCTATGTAGCCACCTGTCCTTAACAGTGTCTTTACTTCTCAGTTACGGTGTTCACTTGGAGCTAGATGACTACACAAACAAGCAAAACACACACAGAACACTTCACCCAATGCTGTCACAAACACTTTCTCAGGGTAACACAACAGATGTGGGAACTCCCAGCAATGATGCAAAGAAGATAGGATATGAAAGTTTTCAGTATGTAATTGTTTGGCCTTGAACTCATAACCTTCCTGTCTTGGCCAAGCCAGTGGTGGGATCATAGGCAAACACGACCATGTCCCTGGTACCCTTAGAATTTTGTTGCCTGCCTACTCAGCTGAGCACTGCCATTTCAGGGCTGTCTTCAGAACATCCCCAATTAAGTGCATAAAGTTCTCCCAGTGGAAGCCTGGGTGAACAGAAGGTCAGCTTTCTTCATTGCTCTTCAGCAACTGGTCTTGTACGGCTTGCTCATGTTTATCCCAGCTCTCTCCTCGCGTACAAGGAGCAGAGTTTGCCTTCATTCTTTTTCAACTTTTCATCCTAAATGTGCTCATCTCTTACAAAGTCCCCATCTTGATACCATTCCATAATGCTATCAAGTGTCACATTGTTTTTGCAAGATTTGTGGAATAATCAGGGAAACGAATGTGAATATGTCTGACATGTTCCTTTGCATGCATATGGTCATCAGTGTGCTCTACTACCCGGGCATGCATGGAGGCCAGAGATCAGCACTGGTGTCTGCCAGGGAAGAGAACTTCCTACATGAACAGAATCTCAAAAGGGCAAACAGCCACCAGTTCTGTCACCCGCTACCCCTAGACTTAAATATCAAACACAAACACTAAAATACAGGACTCCCAGAGGAGGTCCTATAACTGGATTTAGGCAACTGTCACCTACTACACTTCCGGATGCTACTTTCTTTATTGTAACTTATAACTCGTATACCTACCACGTCTCAGTCCTCACAGTTACCAGAACACATGTCACCAGAACTTGTTTCTGAGTGCGGCTGGCCAAAAAGCAGACATCAGAGGCAGTTCCCATAGTTCCAAAACCAGCTACAATTAGATTTGCTTACTCCATGGGACAAAGCCCGCGAGAGAACGAGCATATTAGAGCGGCTCAAATGATCAGAAGGACAGCCTCATCTCAAAACTCAAAATCTGTGATAGTTTATTAGTGTAATTATCCAAATATTAAAGATTGATTAGAGGGCAAGACCAACATCCCCTTCCACGGCTGGAAGGAGTGAACACTGGTGTATTCATCGCCCACAGAGCAGTGTGGCAAGGCTGTGGGAAGCATGCACACATCCAACAACTTGATTCTGTCACAGGAATCAGTCTCAGAGAAACTTTTAACACAGTATTAGTTATTTATTGCAATGTAACAAACCACCTAAATGGTTTAATAACAAATATTAAGACCTTACCCAGTTGCCCCATATATCCATCCTCAAGGTTCAGCCTAGACAGGACACCCTGACCTCTGGCCCAGCATTGCTCTTATTCCTCATCAAAGAAGCTTCTTTTTGCAGCAGCAGGGGACCATTACAGCCAGCCACAACTAATGAAAGTGCAGAGACCTGACTGTGGGGGGCCCCAGCCCAAACTGATAAAAGTGAAACACACTCTGCTTTTCAAGGCTTAAAGAACATCAAGGAAGAAGGGTCAGAAAGATTTTTAAGACCTGGAAGACCAGAAGTCTTCTGTGAGAATGTACCTTCCAGCTATAACAGGGAAGCTAGGCCCATGAAATCTCAACAACATGGCCGTCTAAACAAGACCTAGACTGTTTCAACAGCTGACAGCCCAACATGGATGAGGGGAATGTCATGGGTCCCTAGATGAAGAACTACACGCAATTAGCATCTACAGAGAGAGAGAGAGAAAATTATTTTCCCACAGATGAGTCACCTCATTGGTCATCCATAAAAATATATATACATAGAATCAACACTAGATGTATTTGGCAGGTTGTATTTATATTTATTTATTCATTCATATGTATATGTAAAACCAATGGATAAAGAAGAGGCTAGCAACTTAAAGGGGGGTAGACATGGGAGGTGAAGGGAGGAGAGAGGAGAAATTATACATTTTAAAAAATAAAGGTAAGTGTACATGTAACCATGTAAGTACTTATTAACATAGAATTCCATGAACTTAGTGAGAGGGAGTCCAAGATTAAATTAACATTTAATCTTTACAAAACTTGGACACACCCCTAAAGAACCAGTTTGTAGGCTTGATATAGATTTAACTTCATCTGTCAACCTGATGATGTTCCAAATATTTAATCAAAATATATTGAGAGTTTTTCTAAGAGTTTTGATGTGATTAACATTTTAGGTCACTAGACAAAGTAGACAGACTTTCAAAGTGTGGGTGATATGACATCTCTTGTAAGACAGAATCTCCTGCCTCAGAGCCTTCCAAGAGGGACATTAGCTTCTAACTGCTACTATGACAGACTGTCACCTTCCATACACACGACTCAATTCCAATTAATTGTATATAGATGCCTTCTGCTCTTCTGTACACCCCAACAGAATACAATAAATGACTTAAATGAAAATAAACAAAACATTATGTCACAGTTTATATGGATCATGGGTTCAGGAGTAGCTTAGGTAGGACGGTCTAGCTCAGGTTCTCTCAAGTGGCTGTCACAGTTTTTGGCTGGAATTTCACTTTGGTTGTGGGATAGCCATCTACAGTTTCTCACAGAGCTGCCCCAGAGCTAACGATCCAGGAGGGTGCCATTCTATATACGTTGGTTATAAGGGCTACCCTTACAGGAAGGGATTCTCTATGGGTATTAAGTAAAGAAGGTAAGGAACACTTAGGCTCATCTTAAAACTGGCTTCTATATATAATAGGTTCCTGTATTACAAATCATAGCTGTCTTATTTGCAAAGACAGTTGCAGTCAGTGTAGGTTTTTACCCCTAGAGAAATTTAAGAGTAAAACTTGGATTACTGGTGATAGAGTGCCTTACAGTGATCAAAGTAACTTTCAAGTCAAAAGTAACAGAAACAGGGCTGGAGAGATGGCTCAGCGGTTAAGAGCACTGGCTGTTCTTCCAAAGGACCCGGATTCAAATCCCAGCAACCACATGGCAGTTCACAGTTGTCTGTAATGGCTGGGCGTGGTGGCACATGCCTTTAATCCTAGCACTTGGGAGGCAGAGGCAGGTGGATCTCTGTGAGTTCAAGGCCAACCTGGTCTTTAATGAGTCCAGGTCAGTCAAGGATACACAGAGAAACCTTGTCTTGAAAAACCAAAAAAAGCGCCCCCCTCCAACAAAAAAAACCAAAAAAAGTAACAGAAACAGTAAAACAAAACAAAACAAGAAACAACAAAAAAACAACTGAGTTACAGAATGTAACAGAGTGTATATAAATATACATTTATATACATTTCACAGGATATGTTGTTCAAGATACACATATCGTTAAATGCATAAAATGGCTAGAAAGACATTAAACATGATTATACATGATGGATGAGTCAGAGAGGAAATAATAAGCTAAGGAAAACAAAGGGATTTGTAAGAACCATGCGAAAAGCAGGCCATGAAATGATAATGAAGGTGAAGCTTAAAGACCCTTTTGCTGGTGGCACTGTAATGTGGCCAAAGCATATCTAAGAGATTGAATGACGGGACACTCTCAGGAGCTAGGGCTCTACTCATTTCCTTCTGCTGTGTTAGAGAGAAGCTCCTATCTCATCTTCCTTATCTCCTTACCTCAAAAAAACCTCTTACGTTTCACAAATGGAGATCTTTAAAGTATAAACAATTTCGAGGAAAGTAGCCTAGAACTTAAATGTATAATAATGAGTAAATGATTCATCTCAGGTTTCTTTGCTGGGAAGAAGACGAAAGGGGTGGGTCTGTGAGTTTCCTGCAAGGACGTGGGGGTGGAAAAGATGGGAAAAGAATAAAGCAAAGGGAGGCACATTAACATAATGAACTTAGGTGTAGTGGCACACACTTGTAATCCCCATACTAGGGAGGTTGAGACAAGAGAACATGGAGAGAGGGTGATAGGCATACATCAAAATCAAGACAAAACTGATCCTTCATAATCTTGAATAAAATTACTGTTTGCAACTAATTTATACTGGAGTCAGAAGAAAAAGATCACTATGCATAAGAAGTCATTTTCTTGAGTTTAAGGTGTGCCTGTAAAGTTTGACTCACTTAATCTTTACTGTTAGCAACTCACTGATTATTAATTTACTGACTATATACTGTTTCACACTGATAACATTATCTGGGCAATCATCTGAATCTGAACTTGAAGGCAGGCCACTCAGAGAAGGTTAGAGTTAGAGCCTAACGTATCTTATTGGAGTATGCTGTTTGGAGGTGACGGCAGTGGGTTAGGAGAATTTTCTTTTTTATATCTGAGAAGAACAATGAAGATGGTTTTATTGAGAGTAAGCAGTGCAAGTGTCCCAAGTCACTTACATACCTAAAGATGTTCTCTGGTAGCAGTTCTTCTAGGATATCACTACTGCCCACATCTGTGACTACCTCTGCCAGTGACAACAATGAAGACACTAGTCCAAGGTAGCCAATATGTGTCAAACTTTCGTCCTTCCAGGGAGATCTTATTTACTCATTTATTTACTTATTTGCTTTTGGATCTTCAAGTGCAGCCAAAGCTGAGCTTGAAGTCACAATCGTGCCTTAGTCATGGATGATAGGATTACAGGTGTGTGCCTCCATGTTCAGATGTTGTATTTTTAAAAGACAGTTGCTTTTGGAAAATTGTTTTATGCATACAGATGTAAGTACCTTCTCATTTATGAAACCCCTTCCCACTGGGGGTGATGTCTTACAGATTAACCTGTGCAGCTAAGCCCCCATGAAGGAGACTCCCCAAACTGCCCCTTCTGAACAGCACCACTTCACTGTCCTCCCACATGGATATACTTGATCAAGCTCTCTGAGGGTACTGTCGCAATATGTGCAGAACAAAACCAGACATATTTATATGACAGCTGATGTTCATAGAAATATCCAAAAACAATTTAGGGATTCTAGCAAGTACTTTTGGCTCCAAGTATTTTAAAGTAAGTGTTATTTTCTCGGGGAATTTTAATAACTCCTTTACTATGAAAACAGTGATAGTTAAACAGTAAAATACGACCATACACAAAGCTTTGGGTTCCAATGCCATCATCACCGCCACTACGTCCAACACCCTCCACGTCCCCCATACAGAGGCATGTTTGCAAGTTGGGGTGTGGACTGTCTTATTTCTTCTTTGCTTCTATCCCCCTGTGTATACCATGTTAGTTTTTTTTCTTTTTAATATCTTCTCTCTTCTCTCCCCCATCTCCCTTTCTCTGTCTCAGTACATAGATCATGCTGGCCTCAAACTCACAGACATCCACCTTGTTTCTGTCTCCTGAGCACTGGGATTAAAGGTGTGCACCACCATGGCCAGCATTTTATTAACTTACTTTTTGTGTGTGTTGCCCGTGTCTTTGCAGGTGTACATGCTCATCCCACTCTGTAGCCAGCGCCCACACCTGTGTGTGCATGTGTGTATGTGTGCACATGTGCGTGTGCTCGCGTGTGTGATGCATGATAGAGATTGACAGCTCCAGAAAACCTTCCATCGTCACCCTGCAGTAAGGCGCACTGTACTCTTGGCGCTCTGGGTGGTGCTGGGGACCTGAACTCGCGAACTCATGCTTGAGCAACTACCACTTTCCCACTGAGACCCCTTCCCAGTCCTCCCTATCCTATTTACTAGTGGCTTTCCAACATTCAGTTTTGGCCAACCAAAACTTAAAACCATGAATGGCTTTATTTACATGATTAAATTTCTTTATGATAACTGGAACATGTACCTGTAAACATGCTAATGCTTTCATACTGGAAATGTGAAACAAAATGAGTGAGGTCCAGAGAAATTTACTTCCTCATAAAACTCAGAGACTTGACTTTAAGCAGGCTTTGCATGAAGCCTGCTGCTCTTTGAGGCAATACACAGGCTGCTAAGACTCTGCAAAAAGCAAATGCAATTTAAATGCCTTTTCAATAGAACACACGTTCAAGTTCATTAAGAAAAACTAAATTAAAACAGAACACCACCACCACCAAAAATCTGCCAACCCCCAATTTGTAAACTTTTATTGTATCTGTGTGTAGTGCATAGTAGGGAAAAGTAATTCCCCTTAAAAATAAGAATGCTACCTTTTCCACAACATTTTATTTTAAATAAAACTTCAAGTACTTTTACATAGGTACAAAAAAAACTATGATCTATTTGCCTCCAACAGGCCACAACACACAGTAGATAAAACACAGTGGTTACAAATGTCTTTTAAATTTATTTCTGAGGCAAGGCAGATGGGAGGGAAGTGTCTCTATGAAAAAATACTGTGTGTGTAGGAAATCATCACGATTTTTTTTTCCCACATGGATACAAATGATTATACTTTAATTCAGGCCCTGGTGGCTTAAAATTATATAACAAAATAGAAAATGGAAAACTACTATCCCCTGCACCCTGTTTCAAAGGCAGGCACTGCCAAGGTTAGGGAGCCGCCACAGTGTCAGTAGAGGATAATTACTGTACAAGCTGTATAGTTGTAATTACCTTCAGACTCAGATAAAAGGCTACAGTCTCTCTAAGGCATAAACAATAATATCTCCAAACAATATATACACATAATACATATTAAAACAAGACTCAATATAAACAATAATGAACAATATATACACGTCAATTTTTCACTGGCTTGAAATACAATTTAACTACACAAGTGATGCGCAACATATATATATATAAGTATATATATATATAAATGTACTTGTAACTCTACAGTAAAGTTTATTTTTGGTGCTTTCAGAGCACATCAGTGTAAACAGTTTAACTTGGCTTTGTTTTATATTTTAAAACATTCCTTGTTGTATTTTCAAGATTTAAAGCAATTTTCTAGTTCTTCCTTTTCACAGAAAACGAAGATTCTGGATGTGGTTTAATCATAAATAATTCATAAAATTAAATACATTCACTAAAAAATAAACTACAAAGTAAAAAAATGAAAAATAGATATTTATTGAGGAGGGAAAGGAGAACCATCCCCATCTTAGAGCTCTGGTGTTGGCTGTTCAGTGCGATTGGATAGAGTTCAATCGCTATTGCACTATTAACACCCTTTCCTTAAAAATTCTTTGGGTGCGCTTCCCTGTTCTACCTAAATTAGCTGATAAATTACACAGACCAGTGAGCAGCGGTCTTGGTTGTAGGAGTGAAGCCTCTAAAAACGGTATCATTCTTCTCATCCTTTTTTAAAATATATGTGTGTATGTGTACATATATATATGCACATATATATGTACACACACATATGTATACATACACATTTATTTTAAGGAAAAAAGTTAATATGTATGTGCCTTGCACATCTGTGTAAATGCAGTTCACATTGCTGGTCTTGTTGTCTGTCCTTGTTTAAAAGGAAAAAGAGAAAAAGGAGGTTACAACTTCAGCTCACTTTGAAGGTATCTGCCCACTTTTTTTCAAAGTATTTTCGCATACTGTGGCCAGCTCTGCCTATGTCAGAGTCATCTTCATTAAATGTTTCACAGTTGTCAAAAACGAGTCTGACATCGAGTGCGAAGGTCTCAAAGTTGGGATACCTGGAAAGAAACACATCAATACAGACTGTTTTCACTGCTATGAACTTGTAAACAAACAAAGAAATGAAGTTAAACAAGAAACGAAAGGAAAGCTACCGGGACCAGGGTAGCTACACTGACAACATGGTCACATCCTTTCATGAAAGAAACGTTTGAAAACGTTCAGTATACTCTGGGCCATGCTGGATTAAAGATGTTCAGTAGAAGAACGAAGTGCTCTCTTGCTCATAAAACTAGGATTTTCCAGGACAGGTGCGGAACCAAAGAACTGTAATCACAGCTTGTAGCTGGTGGAGAAAGGAAGCGTGCAAGTGGTGGGCTGCAGAGACCTCATCTTGAAGCAAAAACAGCAACAAAAGTAAAAAAGATGATTTTCAACTCCCCTGTTTCCCATACAGTTCTGCCGGAGGACTTCACAACTCCTCTGGCCAAACATGCCCCTATGCACCCTATTACCCAAAGTGTCGAGTTCCAGTCAAGATAGTGGAAACATTTCTTATTATGCACTGTTAAGAATTATGCTTCCACAGCTTCTACGAACACTTCATGATACATCACCATTTTAAACCTTCATTACCAATACGCACTCTTTGCTGAACAGAAATGGTTTACTTACTGTCCATTATTTAGTTTTTCTCTAATTGTAGAAAAATCCATAGGCTTCTTAATAACTTTCTTATAGCCGGGTACCAGTTTCAAGTTTACAGGAAGTAGAAAAGGCCAGGCATCTTCGTGAGTTTCCATTTCAGTCAGGATCATACTAAAGGAAACAATGTTTGCAATCGGTACCTCTGCCTTGGAATTGCCGAGTTAAATGTAAGGCACATAAAAACTGAAGGAGAAAAAGGATACCTGCAAAGAGTATGGTCCTTGGAGTCATCTCTCTTAGGCTTTTTAACAGAAGTAGCATTTTCTACTTTTGACAAGGTGATAGACATATTTTCCTCCATTTTCCTTTTTTTGAGATCTTTGTTTCCTCTTTTTAGGGAGCTGCTTGTAGAAGCAGAGTCTTCATCTTCAGTATCCCCCGCGACATTTCCTTTCTTGCTTTTCTTGGATTCATTTGTCTTTTTTCCTTTGACATGAATTTTTTTTATTTTTATAGTCTGACCACTTGCCTTTAATTTAAAAAAAAAAGGAAATGGGGTATAAGAAAGTGACTATAGGTATTCTTTATTTTAAATCATAAATGTTTGATAGGATCAACAAGAAATACTAACTCTGCTCTAGAAGATTTGTAATTATATTCCTTTACAGAGATCTGGGAATTTCTTTTCCTATAATATAAGAGTAACACCTAATAAAACATGGAAAAGCTATCTTAAAAAGCCTGGAGAGGCAGATCCACCTTTTACAGTTAGAACTTATCTCCAGGACTCCTTCAGTCTAGGCTGCTAACCAAGTGAGGTAACCAGGGCTCTTTTCCTGAGCACAGTCCAACTAGGAACAAACGTGTCTATAAACAAAACCATGGATGCTATTAATAGGAATGCTGAAGAGGAAATAAAAAGTTAAACAGGAAAATGAGCTCAAGAAGCACCAAGGACAAAATTTGATTTTTAAAGTGATCAAATATACTAAAAATTAATAATATTTTCTACATAAAGAATGAAATGTGTCTGCAAAGAGAAGACTTTTACAAAATTGTGGTCAAAGCACAGAGAAAGACGGGGAGAAAAATGTCTCCTTTTAAGGAAAAAGATGAGGTAGGATAAAATACTATATATCTTACATGAAAGCTGTGGCTCTACTTAGTAATTAAGGAATGCTGGGTTAACATCTCTAAGTGGTTCTGTTTTCTCTTCTGTAAAATAAGAGGAGTTGCACCTCTGCCAGGGTCATTCCAGTGCTACAGCTACATGCTCAGCAAGACTACAGGTCCACCTGCATACAGACTTTGAGCAGCCACGGAGAGATATCGCACCTTACATTCACAAACTGTTTCCTTTGAGAATTAAAATTTATGCTACATATGTCATAAAAGAGGTATGTAATGTTACTAGTAATGCAGATTTTGCTTTAACATCTGAAATGGCATATTGCAATGTCTTTCAGAAAACTACTCCCTTGCCCAGAAACCCCACAGTGTAGAACCAGATGACCACTCTGACAATACTTTCACTAGCTGCAAACATTTCTTTGGAGTGTTTTATAGTAATTTCATTGAGGACATAATGATTTCTGCCAGTTATATTATTAAAATGTGCTTAAGGAATTAAAATTATTTGTTCTCTGTTGAAAGGTTGTGACAAAAACAGATGTTTTCATTCAATTCACTAAAATTAAAAAACAACTATAAATGTAACACTATCCCACATCTTACTGAAGAACCACTACTCTCTGTTATGAACTGAAATAATTCAAATGTTTCACTAGGTCGTTTCCACACTTAGTTTCCCTTTGACTGAACTCAGGGCCTCAAAAATGACACAAAAGCACTGTATAGTTTGGCCAAACCTTTTTTTATTGGGACAGAGTATTTGTGTAGCTCAAACTGGTCCCAAGCTCATCATCTTGCTGTCAATGACTAGGGAATGCTGGGATTACAGGTGTGCATTATCACACCCAAGTCATTTCTTCCTAATTTATTATATTTATATACAAATATATACTTATAATACATTTTAATTTGCTTCACAAGTTTCAACTGTAAATGTGACTGAAAATACATGTGTTCATTATCATTTGACTTAGACATTCTCCTCCAAGACATGCATCCAAGATATAGTTCTTATAAAAACTGGAACAGTAAGAGAATCACTCGCAAAATGTGGAAGGGAGAAACAACTCAGATGCTTACCAACTGATGACTGAATAAACAAAATGTACTAAATCTATATAAAAGAATTTTATCTGACTATAAAAAGAGGTGCTAGCCGGGTGGTGGTGACGCACGCCTTTAATCCCAGCACTTGGGAGGCTGAGGCAGGCGGATCTTTGTGAGTTCGAGGCCAGCCTGGTCTACAAAGCGAGTCCAGGACAGCCAGAGATATTCAGAGAAACCCTGTCTCGAAAAACCAAAAAAAAAAAAAAAAAGAGGTGCTGAACTACGCTAGAACACGAACTTTCAAAGTATTTTGGGTAAGAAAAGAAGGCAGACACATTATATATTGGTAAAAAGGAAAAGAAATTGAAGAGGCCTTTAGAAGATGGAAAGATCTCCCATGCTCATGGATAGGTAGGATCAACATAATAAAAATGGCCTTCCTACCAAAAGCAATATATACATTCAATGCAATTCCTATCAAAATACCAACACAATTCTTTATAGACCTGGAAAAAGCTATTCTCAATTTCATATGGAACAATAAAAAGCCCAGAATAGCTAAATCAATCCTGTACAATAAAAAAAACATCTGGAGGTATTACCATCCCAGATATCAAGCTGTACTACAGAGCAATAGTTGTAAAAACAGCATGGTATTGGTATAGAAACAGACCAGTGGATCAATGGAATCGAATTGAAGATCCAGAAAGAGAACCACACACTTATGGCCACCTAATTTTTGACAAAGAAGCCAAAACGGCACAATGGGAGAAGGACAGCATCTTCAACAAATGGTGCTGGTCCAACTGGATGTCCACTTGTAAAAGAATGAAATTAGACCCATACTTATCACCTTGTACAAAACTTAAGTCCAAGTGGATCAAAGACCTTAACATAAGGCCGGTCACACTAAATCTACTAGAAGAGAAAGTGGGAAAAATCCTCGAACTCATTGGCACAGGTGACAGCTTTTGGTGTTATGAAAATGCTCTGGAATTGAAGAGTGGTGATGTTGCACAACTTTGTCAATGCATTAAAAATTAAAGGTGAATTTTATAAAATGTGATATATATCTTTAAGCAAAAAGAAGCACAAAGCTGTGGTAATTTCAAACACTTAAGTCTTCCCGTTCTTACCGTAGCAATGCAAGTGGGGCAGAACCAGTCCCCATCAGGGATAGCTGTGATCTTGGGCCTGTGGCAGTAGGTGTGGCACCCTTTGTCACAGCCATCACAGAGCAGCAGCAGTTCTTCACTGTCTCCCTTCCGACAGATCTGGCAGTACTGTAACACATGAAGGCCACTCAAGATCAGTCCTCTGCTCTGAGTACTGGCTGTTAGGATGTTAAGCAACCATAATTCCTCATTTATATTAGTAATGAACATTCCACTTGCTAACAAATAGAGAATAGCCGCACACATCTATGTATCTCTCATTACACAGATATGGACCACATGACGGGGTGAGCAATTCTTTTGGGATAAATGCACATTTCAGATACAATGCATATAATGAAGCTAGAGGCTGAAAGCCGTCACACAGTTCAGAAGCATGTACACATCAACATATGAAATCATCGACATGACATCAGAGCACACAAAGCAAATGAGGAGCTTTAATACATGGGACTTTCAATGTTTCTTCTTTGCTTATCTTATTGTCCTTACGATTTTCTGGGAAAGAAATAAGAGTTAGAATAGTTTTTAGTATCAAAATTCAGAAACTTGTATCAGTGTAATTATATGTATTAGTAAGTATATTTCTAGATTGTACATTATCTATGTATGATTGACTAAAAAATAAGTCTAAAACAGGAATTTTTGAAAATAAACCTGAGTCAATTTCTGCCACAAATATAGAAAACACATCTCATAAAATTATTTCTAAGGGAAAAAAAACCAGAATAAAAGAATTTATGGTCATGATTTGTTTTCTATAACTAAAAATGTACAAAATCATTATTTGCTTTAAGTATGAAGGGAGAAACTTTCAGAAAGAGAAAGGAAAAGTTGTACAGCATCCAAGGTGGCTGAAGAGCGGTGGGCAACAACATTAACTGAATGCAGGTCACAGTCCAGTCATAGAAGAAAAACACTCTGCAATCAGTATTTCAAAAGTGAATCTATCTATCTATCTATCTATCTATCTATCTATCTATCTATCTATCTAGTTGCTGTTGCCTTTTTCTGTTTGTTTTTGGAGACAGGGTTTCTCTGTGTAGCCCTGGCTGTCCTGGAACTCGCTCTGTAGACCAGGCTGGCCTGAACCTCACTCACGGAGATCTGTCTGCCTGTGCCTCTTGAGTGCTGGGATTGAAGGTGTACATCACCACTGCCCAGTAAAACTGAAAATACTTAAATGGGAATTTATTTATATTAAAGTTAGATATTTATAATCAAATAAAGAATGGTTCAATATTTCAATATTGCTTTATTTAACTTTCAACACATTATATGCTAGCCTAGAAAACTTTTAAAAATAATCTTATATAACTCAGTATATATTCAAAGATAGTCTAAAAACATAACCAAAATGGGAGGCACATATTATCCAAGAGAAAAAATATGAAAAAATATCTATTAAATACATCACATATTTATAATAATAAAACTGTCATGTATGTAAGTGCAAAAGCAGTATAGTTTAAAAACCCCAAACTAAGTTTACATGGGATAGACCTTCTGATTCCATACGACTATCTAACTTAAGATGGCACAGATACCAGATCTATACCTTGCCTTTAAAAACTCTATTGTTAAACACACTTGTTCAGAAATAACATGTGCAAGGTTATATTTACATCCCTATAACAACACTAAAAATAAGGTTCATGAACATAATTTTCTGGTTATTGGAAAAACAGTGGAAATACTATAAAGTCTGTTTGACATTTTACATCCAATTTACAAAGAAGTATTCTCTTATCTTTTCAGAGAAAATGTGACAAATATATACATATATATATATATTTTCTTTTCTTTTTTTGGTTTTTCGAGACAGGGTTTCTCTGTGTAACAGCCCTGGCTGTCCTGGACTTGCTTTGTAGACCAGGCTGGCCTCGAACTCACAGAGATCCGCCTGCCTCTGCCTCCCAAGTGCTGGGATTAAAGGCGTGTGCCACCACCACCCGGCCGTGACAAATATTTTTGAAAGTCACAGTAAAAGTTGCCGGGCGTGGTGGTGCACGCCTTTAATCCCAGCACTTGGGAGGCAGAGGCAGGCGGATCTCTGTGAGTTCGAGGCCAGCCTGGTCTACAAAGCAAGTCCAGGACAGTCAGAGCTGTTATACAGAGAAACCCTGTCTCGAAAAACCAAAAAAAAAAAAAAAAAAGTCACAGTAAAAGCTCACAATTATTATGTGAAACCATGTAAATTGATTGACATCTGGCTTTAACCCCTTTGCTACAAAAACAAAAAATACATAGGCAGAAAATTACCTTAAAGCAAACTGCCAGTTTCCTGATAAGCTTGTATCTGGCTAAGACAGTATTTTTAAAGGTACTGAGCACTTTAACATTTTGTTTGGATTTATTGTGAGGACAATTATGGATACTGACATTTATTCTAATCAAAGGGTACAAAAATACCTATTGTATCATAGCAAACTATATCACATATATCATATCATCACCAGCAGCACCGCCTTCACTATCATTAGCTGCAGTGCTGAGGACAGGACCCAAGACACTGTGCATGCTAGGCAAGTGCTCCACTGCTGAGCCACACCCTCAGCTTCAGATAGTGTGTTAATGAATATTTTTTAAATGACTGTTGTGATAAGGTAACAGTAAATGAGGCTACATGCACATTAAGAACATGGGAAAGGTCAATGAATTTCAAAACTGAAAGGAATTTAGGGGTTAGCTGTGTGATGCCTACCTCTCAGTGGGAAACAGAGGCAGGAGAATTACAAGTTCAAGGACAGACTGGCTTACACAGTGAGTCTGTCTCAGCAACAAAACAAAAAAGAAGTATACTAACAAAAATGTTTGGGGTGTCTTTGTTTAGTTTATAGCAAAACTGACATCATCACTTCAGGAAGGTAAAAAGTTATAAATTACATTTTAATGTAAAACTCAAGTGTTTTTATTCACTGTAGCCTAGATTTCAACAAATACATTTGCCCAAAGAGATTATTAAATTTGCTTTTATACTTTTCAGAGAATTATATATTTTTTTTTTGGTTTTTCGAGACAGGGTTTCTCTGTGTATCCTTGGCTGTCCTGGACTCACTTTGTAGACCAGGCTGGCCTCGAACTCACAAAGATCCGCCTGCCTCTGCCTCCCAAGTGCTGGGATTAAAGGCGTGCGCCACCACCGCCCGGCGAGAATTATATTTTTAATAATTTCAGTAGAAATAATCCCTGGCTACTCACTTTGTAGAACAGATTGGCCTTGAATTCACAGAGATTCACCTGCCTCTGCCTCCCCAGTGCTGGGATCAAAGGCGTGCTCTACCACGCCCGGCTAACGAGAAATAAATTTTTACTGTTAAATATTTTTATGTTTAAGAAAATGCTCTCAGATGAACTGCACAGCACTTTCAGGCTTGTAGTAAATTTTAGTGAGTTGGAAAAGACTTAAGTTTGAACATACTGCAAAAAGCTGCAGATTCAGAGCCCACAGATATCTTTAGGAAAAAAAATGAAAGACCAGAAGACACCAAATTTATTTACTGCATAAGGCCTTAAGCAGTCTAAGCAGCAAGGTAAAACTGAAGAAGGGATTGCTGGACTATTTGGGATCTATTTTTCTCTTGGGAATGACTATTTCAACTTTAGCCCCCCATAAAAACAAATCTCAAATATCTGAATTTTAAAGCTGGTCTTTAATTCAAAAACAAATATTAAACTAATTCATAAACATCTATATGTAATAGGTACTTCCACATATGGTACATAAATAGGTAAAAGGGCATTTTGTACATGATTTAAAACAACCGTCTTTTTGAAAGTATATGAACTACAGTCGTTACTTTAAATATGCGGCATTATGATGCCTGGCACAAAATGAATGCTTGCTATCCAATAGCCAACTGAGGGTATGCATAGATTAAGAAATCAGTTTTAGTTATTTTGATTACTAAAAGTTCTTCTCTTTATGACAGTCTTATCTGATACAAACACATAAGTCTGAGCTCTCTGTATTTAGTATTCTGATTAGTATACAGAAATAAATATATATAATATTTATATATAAATAATCTATATAAAGGCACAATGGAACAGATAATGCTAGAAATAGAGCACTTACGGGAGTGAACAGCCTTTAAAATACTTAGATTAACAACCATTATGCTGATATACTATAGGAGGCAACTTGTTATTATAAACAAGTATTCAAAGGAGACAAAAACAAAATTTGAGCAAAGAGAAGACAACATATTGGGAGGGTTGCTACAAAAAGCTCAAGATGAGGGAAAAGTATAGATTATGTGATATTTAAGAATCAGACATACTCCCAAGTACAGCATACATCATTGTTAACAGTATGGTAATATATAGTTAGAAAGATCTGGAGGTTGGGAAAAACAAGACAGAGGAAATCAGTCATAGTATTTCTTAAATAAAAACACTTACAACTTTCATAATTGATTTTTCCCATGCTATTGATCTCTGTAACTGCTGGATGCACAGGGCTACCTGTGCAGCACTGCGAGCTTCTGCTAACGCCCTTCTCCAGACCCTGAGCCCTGGGGCAATATCCTCTTCAACTCTGCATTGAAATATAGAGAAATTGAGTAGGTCATGGCCGTATTGATGGTCACTGAATGTGAAACAATCATCACACTGAAAGCCAAGCAATGACAAAAACATGTAACAGCCAATAAGTATAAAGTTTAAGCAACTAAATCTGATGTAGTGCGCAGACCGTGGCTACGTGCCTTGAAGCTTAGTCACAATCAGATAAATGTAAGAGCACTTTGCAAGATTATCGATGCACATAACAACAAAAAAAAGTTTTTTACAAAGCACCATGCAAATGGCATGATCCACATGGATCACAGACATACAAGAAGATACATAGATAACAGGCAATAGAAAATAGGCTCCGATTAGCAAAGAAGCACAATGATTTGTCAAGTTAATCTCAATAACCTACCCGTCACCATCACCACTAATGGATGGTGCAGGAGCAGGGACAGTAACTGTGCCCACATTATCCAGTTTGATCTGAATGGTGGTACTTAAGGGGCTCTTCAGATACCTTCTCTCAATGTTCCGCTCCAAATCAGCCAGCCTGGTTACAGCTATATCTAGGGGGTTGTCACTCTTCCGCGCCAGTGCACGTGCACTGTTTTCTTCTTCACCACTATGTTCTCCATCATGTTCCTTGTACAATTTAGTAAATGACTTATGTTCAAAATATACCAAGTCCTCCCTTTCTGATGCAGGCTCTGGGCACATCCAACCCTATACATTAAGAAAACAATGTCATTATGACTTTCCCTGACAATGTTAGATGGGTGAGTTACCTTTACTTAAAATTCAGCAGCGACCACCAGCAGGTCTCAAGGGTCTTTCCTAAAAAGTTTTACCTTGTGTTTTCTAATGCTAGGTTAAAATAAGAGAGAAAAAAAAAAGAAAAGCAGTTGGTAAGAAAAGTGTGTGAACAGTAATACTGATTACATTAGTGGTAAAAGTCAGAAAAGGATTGCAAAGGTTTATACTAGCATGTTCACTAGTGCTATGCACGTACCGAAAAGGAATGTCTGGGAGGCCTGTGAGCCTTTCTCTTGGTTTTTGTCCTCATGCCTTCCACTGCTCCCCCAGGCAGGTCCTCACACCCTACCCTTCCCACTTGGCTCCAAGTCTCAGCATATGCAATTCACCCTTGCCCATAAGATGCTCCCTGTCTTCACCCACTCTGTGTATGCATCTCACGGCACTCACAGCGGAAAGCATTCCCTGAAGGAAGTACTTCTCTGCACTCCTGCAGGGATCACACCCTCCAGTTGTTAGCTTTACTAGGATCCTACAGAGCTCCATAGCTTTGGCATGGTTGCACCTTTACAACAGCGTGATGATTTGATTAACATATCACGGGGGCTGGGGCCATGTTTGTCTTCACTCATTTATTTCCAGCATGGTGAAGGTAAAATAATGGACACAATATATACACACTGATTGAATAAATGGATAATATATACATACTGATTGAATAAATGG
>CAJQZJ010032097.1:11099699-11131278 GCA_907164525.1 Lophiomys imhausi
TACTGATTGAATAAATGGATAATATATACATACTGATTGAATAAATGAATAATATATACATACTGATTGAATAAATGGATAATCTTAGAACCACACTTGTTCATACTATTCCTTTGTCCTCAAATCAAAGATTGCCCAGGTTTTAACAAGTTCTCAATTGTTGATATTCAAGTGCCTCCATCTACCATCTTCTCACATCCCACACACTCACCCACACTTCATTCACATCCGTGGCTTGCTCTTCTAACATGGGAAGTTTTCATTGCTGGTCCTCTGTTCCTGCTCCCACTTCTTAGTGTACTATTTGCTTGGTTTCTGCCTGTCAAAATCTCACACATCTTCTTAAACGTCTCAACTCTACATGGCTTGGACTGATCTCTTCCAAATACCCAGCAGAAACCAGGTCACTCATTAAAATTCACACATGAAATCACTTCTTTATGATTAGTTACTAGACTCTGCACTCATGTGCCCACAGCTTACCTTCCTACTACAAGGCAAGTTTCCTGGGGAACTAGAAGCACATTTTATCCAATTACGTAGTGTGTTATCTGATAAATAACAGCTACTGAACAAAAGTATATTAAATAAAAAACAGAATATATTCTTTGCAAATTAAATCTCTTTGGAAATTCAAAGAAATCCTTCCTACACTCTAAAAGGGATGCCAAATTGCTACATAACAGAAACCTTGCAAATATGGTGTATTTTGATTTCTGCAAAGTCCCTGTCAAGACAACAACAAAAGAACTGTATTAGGAAATCAAAATCCAGATGGTTGCATGTTATACAAAAAAGTGTCACTTTACAAACAGTTCTACTGCCAGTGTCCAAAGGCTCGTCATTTGATTTGTTCTGTTAATACATGTATGAATTTATTTGATTGCTATAAATCTATAAGATTTAAAACTATGAAGAAAACTTAATGCTTTGGGTAACAGAGTGTAATAAAAGCACCTCTGTACACTGAAAAGTACACTTGAATGAAGCCAATAATGAGACAACAAAGATAAATGCAAATTTACCTTTGATGCTTCAGTAAATAAAAAAAAATAGTATGTCAAGGAGGTTCAGGGAATTTTGCTGTGGCTCATACTTAGTAAAGTCAAGGGAAAATGTGGGTGTTTAAGAGTAGTACCAGTTCAGTTAGTGGTACTGGAGACATAAAGTCAGATTAAGGACAGAAAAATCCCATGGAAACCAGTAGACATCTCCATATACAATTTCAGATTCAATATTTAAAGGAGGTGGTAGACCCTCGTGCTTTTCAGGAAATACCAAGAACTTGGAAAGCATTTCGTAGGCCTCATGGTTGAAGGAATTAGTTAGCTCACAAAAGAGAAAACACACATAGGAGACATAAGAGCTACCCTAGGGGCATGGGGAGTAACAGAACATTTGAGTGCCCAACAACCAAGACTAAGGTCAGATTCTCCTACAATATACAAAGAGAATATCAATATTAACAGTACTGAGAATGCAAATGAATATACCTAATAGATCAACATCATGGTTTAATGTGCCTTCATAATGGCAAGCTCCTTAAGCTAACAGTATTTTCTTTTTAAGAAAAAAAAATACAATTAGGTCTTCTAAAGACATTAATCATGTCATTATTCTTACCATCTTTCATCATTTAAAGATAATTCGAAACTCATAAAATTATGATTTAGTTCTCAGAATAACACAGTACAATCCATGACTTGCTTAATGAAAGGATGCTAAGAGACTCCACATAAACTGCAGATTCCACTCATTTTCGCTGCTAAGAAGAAGAACAGAGCATGGGAGTCTGCGATGTGGCAAGACCCAGACATCTAGTGTGACTGGTCCAGGCAACACTCCATAAATGCATAACATGCTTTCCCAACTGGTAGTCAGTTAATATTGGCAAATTAGAAGAAGTTGAAGGAAAATTAAAACCATATGAACCTACAAGTAGTAACAATTAATCATGAGAGAGGGCAAAATCCAAGTGTAGCAAGCAGATGCAGAGCGTTAAAAAGAAGGGAACTGTATTCAGTATAAAGGCAAAAGCCTTTCACATTTCCTAAGGACCCACAGACTGGTAATTGGTCTTCATGCTAATAGTATTATGTCACCAAGACAATTTAAATTATGCTCATTAGTCTCAATTTAAGGAGGCAGTGAAATGCATAAACTAAGAGATCCAACAAACCTGTTAAAAAATTATGGCACTAAATAGAATAATTTTCATTTCTCCAGAAAATTAACTTGTGTGGAAGAGGTCCTTTGTTGAAGATATCAGACAAATGAGGCATGTGGACAGTGCACAGACTAGGAGAGGAGATATGCAGCTTTATAGCACAATAGTTTTAGAAAATGATAAATTTAGCCGGGCGGTGGTGGCGCACGCCTTTAATCCCAGCACTTGGGAGGCAGAGGCAGGCGGATCTCTGTGAGTTCGAGGCCAGCCTGGTCTACAAAAGCGAGTCCAGGACAGCCAGAGCTGTTATACAGAGACACCCTGTCTCGAAAAACCAAAAAAAAAAAAAAAAAAGATAAATTTTGCTTTCTAATGTTAGTAATTATGTTTGTGGCAAAAATGGGGAGGGATATTATATTAGATCTGGAAAAATGACAGTTTGGGGAGACTTTCATAACTAATTATGAACCAAAATTTAAAGTATTGGCAAGATAGCCATACATTTTCCTTGTGACTAAACTATAAATATCAAGTGAAGTAACTTAAGACACCCCAGTGCTCTAAACCTCTGCAAGTTTCTACGCTTAGCCAACACACAGATACTTACTGGAGAACCTTATCACTCACCCTCTTTCCAAACCTAAGCATTGTGTGCAGCACGTAAAGCCTTCCTTGTGTCTCTCCAGTGCAGATCAGTTCTGACCAGTGCCTGTGACATGCCACACCCCTCAGGTGAAGACCTATGTGCTTCACATATATGTGCAGGCTGTGTCTGCTTATGTGAAGCCTACTATGTCTGTTTTGTCTTTGAATGTAAACCGTACAAAGTAAAAGTGTGACATATAACACGGTTATAAAGAAAGGGATGCTTGGTCTTCCATAGAACACTAAAGTAGGACTCTGATAAGATTTACATGGAAAACTGCATTTATAATGCTGAAAACAAAAATTCTCTGAAAAAAATATGGGAGAATATTTCTGTAAATTCCATTAAGGAGGCAGTAAGATGTAAAAAAAAAAAGAAAAAAGAAAGAAATCACACAGGCTATGCAGTCACACAAGCTTAGCTTGCATACATTCTTTCCCACTTAAATATGACAAGTGGGTTGTTTATATTAAGCCCGTTTCCTTACCTGTAAGATGAGAAAAATTAACTCAGGTTGTTTTGGGAATTAAATGAAATAATATGGAAATATCTAGTACAATAACTAGTTTATACTAGACATATAATAAAAATTAATTACCTTCCATTATCTTAAAAACAGGTTTTTAAGCCAAGCCAGCTTTACCTTCACTTGCAAGCTTGCTGACGCAACCCTCCTTTCCAGATCCTCAACTTGCTGGAGAACGTTCAGGTCTAGGTCCATTGCTCGCTCTTCCACTGACCAGTTTTCCACAATATCCCGAGTTACCTGATTTTCTTCATTTTCATTTAATTCGATAATAGCAACTACATTTGAAAAAAATAGTTTTAAAATTTATTTCATTTATTACCCTCCCACACAATGATTTCTCCCCCTAAATGAGTAACATGCTAGGGACACTACATACATCAAACTTCTTAACGTATAAAAATGTACTCGTGCACCTGTAGGCAGTTCACTGCTGAATAACACACCATGTAAGACATTCAAAACAGTATGTGTATGATTGCTAAAAATGATAGGAAAGTAATATAGTTTGAGAAAAGCAACTAGTCACTGTTAAACAACATTAAAAATAATAAAGTGTGTGAGAGATGGCTCAGCGGTTAAAAGCATGAACTGTTCACCCAGAGGGCTCAAGTTCGATTCCCAGGATGCACATTAGGCGGTTCACAACCACCTGTAACTGGAGCTCCAGGGGGATCCAACACCTCTGGCCTGGGCATACACAGTCACATACCCATACCCATTACACAGACACATAATTAAAGATAATAAAAATAATTTGAAAAGTCAATAAAAGTAATAAAGAATTAATACATTAAAATGTTTAAGGGCAAATAAATGAATTTTTATAATAAAATAAGAGAGCAGAAATTCCTTGGGCATAGGGCTGGAGAGACGGCTCAGCCGTTAAAGGCTAGGCTCACAACCAAAAATATAAGAAATTCCTTGGGCACATACCGTCCTTATTCTTGATACAGGCTTGAGTGATGTAATCTAAGTGCTTCTGTATTTGTTTCTGCAGGGCCTTTTCCCTTATCCCTCTGAGATGCAGCACTCGGAGCAGTGCTTTCAGGTCCTCTGGGTCAATAATTCTCCACCAACCAAACTGCATCTCTAAGTTAAGGCAATATGCACATGGTTTACACGGCTTTGAACAGGAAAGGGAGGATAAAGCAAATCTCAAGACTCGTTAGCCACATAGAAGTCCCCCAGAGAGATGCATCTGCAGAAGAGGAATTTGCCACCACGAGATAGAGTAAGCGACTGCAAGCCACCACACTGCACCCACCTTCTGGGACAGGCTGTGGACTGGGAAAATCTGCTGGCTTTGCTGCCTCAGTGGCTGGTGGCTGAGCTGTGGGGGGCTTTTCAGGTGGAGGGACTGGAGAGTCATTTTTACTTGAAGCAGCACTGGAAGTCAAGAATAAACCACCGTTTCCTTCGGGTTGTCCCAACCCGGACCCGAGACCAGGCAAAGGGGATGTAAATGGGACATTGGGAGTGAGTATACCAGCAGGCCACCCACAGAACTGAAGTCCCATCATAGGCATGCCACTTTTCACCTGTAAAACAAAACATTTCAAACTCAGATTAGGACTCAGAGGGTAAAGGCTCCTACTGCTTGGTCTGATGGCCCGAGTTCAATCACTGGGACCCACATGATGGAAGGAAAGAGCCAACTCTTGAAGTTATCCTCTGATTGCCATATAATTAACGTAACAAAAAACATTTAAAAAACAAAATACCAATTAATTTATGGAGTTGGGGAATTTTTAGAAACTGAAATTATCTTTCAATTTCTAAAGCCATATCCATTTACCAGAGAAAAACTAAATACATTAACAATAATGTTAACTTCCATGTTATTTGTTCTCCAAGAGTAATTACATGTTAGTTATACTGCAAATGCAACAAACTGAAAATCAAGGCCAACTTAGACACAGTAGATATTAGCAGTGCCAACAAAGCTTGGTGACAGAATTCTGTCTGCTTCAGTTTTCAGGTTGTGTTAGGACATTTTAACTTTGCAATGAAGATCTCCATGAGGGTCACCAAAGGTTCAATAAAGCACTAACACAGGGCATTTTGTCAGGTCAGCATTACTAACTAACCTGAAGAGGCGACAGACTAAATGGATTGAGTCCAGCGGGGCCCGGAGCTGGAGCAGGTGACGGCGGCGACTCAGAGGGTGGCTGAGACGGAGGGGCTGCAGAAGCAGTGGATGCATCGGCTTGGGTCAGGGAAGTATCATCACAAGGTGTTTTTGGCAAAAGGCTAAACCACTGCCTGTTCTTTTCAGTCAGTGTTTTTAACAACTGGTCATTGGGGAGAGGACTGTAGAACTTCCCACAACCGCCAGAGGCAGGACTAAAGAGACCTGCGTCTGTCTTTCCCACACTGCTTTGTGCGGCTGATGAGGGCATGCTCCCCAGTGAATGCTTCCCGCTGTTCTGATGAGTCAGTGTGCACCCGTTTGTGCTAACGTTCGCTTTTGGGGGGGTCATAACATCTGACTCAGGAGGCATTTTAGCTACTTCCAAAAGCTTGCTTAACTTGGAGAAAGAGCCAGGTTTCTGAAGAAATAGGTTTGTGTTATCTTTCTCTTTAAGGTCGCCCTTCTGCTCACAGTGATCTGTGGCGGAGCAGTTTAAAGTGTCCCCAGGAGTCTCAAATATCTCTTCTTTGATCTGGAGACTTTCTGCCTTTTTAAGCTTTTCTTTTTCTTTTGCAATTTCCTCTAGGCCTGTAAAAGTAAAAGATGCTATTAAAGTAAGTTACTACACATCAAGTTACAGCAAAATTTTATTATTCACCACTTCACATGTTATGTAAGCAAACCTCTACATCATTTTATATTCCCCATGTATTATTCTTATTTGTGGATTCTTTTCACTCCTAAGAAACTTAGTATACAGTAAGTATAAAAAAAATTAAAATGTAGGGGCTGTAGAGATGGGTCAGTGGGTTAAAGAATCCTTGCTGTGCAAATAGGGGGACCTGAGATTGAAACCCCAGCACTCACATAAAAGAGCGGGCATACATGTGACCATGCCCCAAGTGTTTGGGGGAGAGTATGTGGCTCCTGAGTCTGCAGGCCAGATAGGCTAGCAGAGACAGTAAGCTCCTGGTTCAGTCAGGGACCTTGTCTTAAGGCAATAAAGGAAAGAGTGGTTAGGAAAGACTGTCCTCCTCCGGCATCACATGCAAGGCACAGACACAAAACAACACAAAAGCCCACACCCCAATCACATACACACAAGATTCAACAGAGTTTAAAAATGTGCCTAACACTTCAAAGAGTTCTCCATGTACCGCTCAGCCTATGTAATCTGAAAGGGGAACTTAGTCTAGTCTACCTGTTTAAATAAATTGAGACTATGTAAACATTTGGAAATAGCAATAAACATAACTACATCATAGGCTGTTAAATGTACGTGACTCTGAACAGACGACACCATGACTTGTCTGCTGAGAAACACCAGTACAGCATGACTGTGCATGGTTAACAGTACATGATGTATACTTTCATTTTCTCCTCATACATATTTTAAATTCCTTAAAACAAGCAAGTTAAGATATATACTTCCAAGAGTTGTTCAATTACACTGTTCGATTGTCCTCTACAAAGTTTGGATTAAACTCTGGACCAAATACGCTGACACCAGAAGCACATAAGGGTAGCTATTTTCCTAATCTTCAACAAAATTGGATATCAGTATTTTTTGTCTTTGTCAGAGTCTGCCAATGAGAGGAAGAGAAATCCTACAGCAGACTCATAAGGATAACACTTTGAGGATTAATGCCCACAGTGCAAGACTCACATGTGCTTGACAGCACCAGAAGAGGCATGGGCAGGAGGGAAGCACAGATCAATGGAAGAGGCTTCAGCGGAACGGGAACTGAGTGTTCGCTATGCTCGTAATAAAGCACTCTTGATTATGAAAGAACACAAAACATGGAAGTAGTAACAAGCTTTAAAAAACGCAATATCCCATTTAGGAGATTAGTAGTTCCTACCTTCACCGCTTTCCATGCCTTCTACAAAAATCCCTCCACACTGTGGAAGAATCCAGTATCGGCGTCGGTATCGATCCTGACCAAACATCATCGAGCGTAATGAATGAGAGGCATCAAAGAGCTTCCGTCTGTACTGGCTCTGTTGCTGTTAAAAAGCCATTCATATGATTATGTCACAGACACTAGGTGCTGTAAAAGTTAACAAGGAACTTTACATTTACCACACCATCACACTGCACAGCAAAGGGACTAAATGTTACACACCCAACACAATTCTAGTCACACCAATGACAGAAATTACTTTAAAGATAATTTTAAAACAAACGAGGCTGGGCGTGGTGGCACATGCCTTTAATGCCAGCACTTGGGAGGCAGAGGCAGGTGGATCTCTGTGAATTCCAGGCCAGACTGAGTCCAGGAGAGCCAGGGGTATTGCACAGAGAAATTCTGTCATGAAAAACAAAAACAAACAAACAAACAAAAAACAAATGAGGATAAGAAAGATCTTGGATTCAAGTAGGGCTTAAAAGGTAAGTTTTATTTTACCAGGATCTTCTTTAACTTACTAAAAGAAAATGATTGTTTTTTTTAAGATTATATTATAAAACTACATCAAACACATTATTAAGCCAAAGAAAATTGGCTGACTATAGAATACTGTCAATAATACTTCTGAATTAAACACGCCAACATTTGCTTAGCTTTATACACATGCTTTGTCAACACATGACTAGTTTATGACATACGGCTATGGATTAAATAATGATACAATAATATACAGGCATCTCACAGAACTCAAAAACTCATTTTTCTGCCATGAATCTGAAGGAGACTAGAGAGATGCTAAGAAAGGGCTTGAAGGGAGGACAGGGAAGGAAGAAATGATATAATTATATTATAATCTCAACTACCACCCCCACATTTTTCTTACAAAAGACTCATCTTAAATTGTATTAATGGTACTAAAAAACAGAATATATTTTAATAATGAATATATAAAATATATGCATAATATATCCATATATGCAAACATAATTATGCAAATGTAAAATAAAATGCAAAGACCTATTACTATGAAACTCATATAACTCTGAGTAATGAGTTCCAAGAGACTATATCTTTACTAATATTTTAGTTTAAAGCAACAACTGAAGCATCTAAAGTTGTTTCTTCATAAACATCATGTATTCAGAGGCTCCTAACAGTAGCATTAAGCCTGTGAGGTTTGTGTGAGAATGAAGCGGGTCTTGTGTTCAGTCACTTGAAGAAGCTGGCTTTTACTTAGCAGTCAGAAAGCCGGATCCCGCACACCACGGACAGCCCGCACACAAGGGTGAACACACGTCTCAAAGTGCTTACTTTGCTCAGTTTTTCAATCTGTTTTTCTAGCTCCTCAATGCTTGCTGTTTGATCACCTTCATCCTAAACAAGAAAATATAGGATTATTTACCTGCTTGAAAGTTTCCTTCTTTAATCAAATACTGTACGAATGCATCACACACACACACACAGACACACACAGACACACCACACACACAGACAGACACACACACAGACACACACAGACACACACACACACAGACACACACAAACACACACACACACACACACAGTAGTAAAAAGAGGCACAAGTTGTCCAAGGGTCTCATGTGAGGATATTTTTGTTTGTTTTTCTGTTTGCAGTGCTGAGGGTTGAATCCAGGGCTTTACACATGCTATGTTAACACTGAGCTGTATCCTCAGACCCAGCACTCTTTCTAAGGGTAATGCTTAAAGATCCAATTGAGAGCCTTGTGCATGACACACAGCATTCATTCATTCAGTTACACTCTTAGCCTGTCAATTAATTTTTGATATTCCCTCTGGTCATTTTTGTCCCTGGCATTCCCTTCAATAAGAAGCATTTTTTTTTCAAAAGTCACAAGCACTCATCATATACATCAGAAAAGAGATTATATCTAGTAAATGGAAGAGAAGGGAGGAAAGACTTTCAAAACCTTCACCATTGTCTATTATTTATGCACCTTTTAATTTTAATTCATGTACTTCTTATCTAAAGTCCGGGACTGGGTTATCTGGTGGTTATGTATACTGTTTAAGGTCAAGATAACATGAATTCTAACTGGGATCAGAGAAACCTCAAAAGGACACTAAGCCCCAAAGCCTTAAATGCTGAATCTCAAATAGATACTACTTTTGACAAGCAGGACAAATGTTTGAGAATTTAGTAAAGTAAAAATGATAATCCAATCAACAGACAATTGGAATAAGGTAACTAGTAATGTGTCAACCACATGCAACTCCTCCACTTGTTTTGTGGTGGTGGCATTGTCCCAGGGCCTGAAAGCAGGCAAGTGTTCTACAGACGTGGTACACTCTCACCTATATAATTTTTAAGACTTCTCTCAGGATGAGAGAGGAATGACAGTATACTAAGTTTTAATTATGGGTGTTTAAGTCAATCATAATTTTAAGGAATATAAAATCAATAAAAGGAACATACATCATTGTAGAACCAGAAACAGAAATTGTCCTCACCATGGTTATCTACTGCTTCTTAATATAATTCCATTTCATTTTAGCATTTAATGTTCAACCCAACCTCTGTACACCACCCAATGAGGGTGGGCACAACTCAGCTAAGTCTTAACACAAGTCTGACAATTAGAAAGGTCATGTGTAGGAAGGAATAAGAGTGGGAACAAAAGGGAATCGAGAGAGAGAGAGAGAGAGAGAGAATGAAGTAGCCAAGGGCATCTTCTAATTGAAGGGATCACATGAGTCTTAATGGAAAACTCCTGCTAACTAATCCTTCTCTAACTACTATCCTGACACACTAACTAGAACTTAAGCAAGAAATCAAACTTAGTCTTGGATATTATCTCTACTTTATCAACTAGTCAACATTTAATACACGTCTTCCAGGTCTTTAGTATAAAGACTCCCTCAAATCATTTCTGGGGAGAAAAAAGCTTTTTTCTTAAAAAGATTGTTTAATATGTACATATGTATATAACAACAATTCATGGAAACAATTCATAAATGTGAGAAATTGGAGGTATGTGGGAAGCTTTGGAGGGAGGAAAAGAAAGGGGATAGAAGATGATATAATGTGAAAATATATCAGTAATTAAAGTAATAAACATAGCAGAAAAAAACATAAACTGTTTTGAGATAAGACTTTATACTGGAGCCTGGGATGCCCTGGAACTCTTTTTGCAGCCACAGCTGGCCTTGATCTCAAAGACACGCTCTGTATCTTGGCCTCTAGGGTTCTCAAGGGGGCGGGTGGGATGTGTGTGTGTGTGTGTGTGTGTGTGTGTGTGTGTGTGTGTGTGTGTGAGACAACCACTCCCGCTACAACTTCTTTTATTAAATGGGGTCTTGGTGTGTAGCCTCAGTTTTTGACTCCTTATTCCCCTTCTCTTAGTCTCCAAGTGCTGGATTACAGGCATGTGTCACTATATCCAGCTAAAGGAAACATAAATTTGGGTTTCTAAGACCCCAAATATTTATTACTTTAAAAAATTTTATACCATTTTCTTATGTTAATAACAAGACTCACAGTACTGTGTCTGCCTTAAATGACATGTGTCCCTGAAAGAAATGTTAATGCTGATTTTTTTCTTATCTTTTTTTTTGTTTGCTTGTTTTTGTTTTTTGACACAGGGTTTCTCTGTGTTACAGAGCCCTGGCTGTCCTGGATTCACTTTGTGGACCAGGCTGGCCTCAAACTCAGAGATCCACCTGCCTCCCTAGTGCTGGGATTACAGGCGTGCACCACCACATGTGGCTTTTTTTCCTAATCTTTCAAGCTTTGTACACTTGCAAAGCTGAGACCAGAACAATCCTGAACTCAAGGGTAGTCAAGGTTAGCCTGGGCTACATGAACAGACTGATTTACCACCTTCATCCACGAAAAGCAAGTTAATCAAATAATTTCTGTAAGTTAGTCCAATTTAGTGGGATACTACTCAGTAGAATACACTGAAATCCCAAATAAGAGCTATAAAGTTCATTTAAGCTGATTTATAATATTAAAATACTTAAACAAGTCATTGAATCTGTGAAAAGTGATTTATTTTAGTTAGAAAAGTTTAACTCTTGCTATGGAAACAGCTCTACTTGCCAAATGAAACACTACTTATGAGTGGGTTCCTGATTCCCAAATTGTATACCTCTTACAAGATCTGTGACAAGAATAATGTTTATGATCCAGGGGTTTTTAGGGCGGGAGAGGTTTTTTGGGCTCACAACCAAATTATCCACGGTCTTTAAAAATACATTATAAGCTGGGCGGTGGTGGCGCACGCCTTTAATCCCAGCACTTGGGAAGCAGAGGCAGGCGGATCTTTGTGAGTTCGAGACCAGCCTGGTCTACAAAGTGAGTCCAGGACAGCCAGAGATATTCAGAGAAACCCTGTCTCGAAAAACCAACCAAATAAATAAATAAATAAATAATAAATAAATAAGTAAATAAATAAAAAAAAAATACATTATATTGCTGGGCATGGTAGTGTACTCCTTTAATTCCAGCACTCGGGAGGCAGAGGCAGATGCATCTCTGTGAGTTCGAGGCCAGCCTGGTCTACAGAGTGAGTTCCAGGACAGCCAGGTCTACACAGAGGAACCCTGTCTGGGAAAACAAAACAAAAAGCAAAACAACAACCACAACCACAACAACAAAGTGCATTTCACGGGCACGAGGGCGTGTGCGTGCAGTCCCATGCGAATCAGAAGTCTCTGATAAGAGGACCTCGTGAACCCGAGTTTGACACCAGTTGTAACATAAAAGTTTAGAGGAGTACAGAACTATGGAACAAATTCTTCTTGCAGCAAATTTCAATGCCTTTTTCAGGGCTAGGATAGCAAAAGAAAGATCAACAGTGAGACCACCTCAGAGAACAATCTTGCACAGCAAAAGAAAGATGGAAAAAAACAATCCTTTGCATTGTGTAAGGAAATAATGTCCAAAACATCCAAGAAACAAAGAAACGCTTAGTTTCACAGTAAGTGCCCTGAGACACTTTTTTCTAGATCTTTCCCAGGCTAATGTCCACCCCAACATGTAAGTCTCAGCTAATGGGTTCAAAAAGCTCTTGTGAGAGTTTGTTCTCACAAATGTCTGTATTGTCCTCACAGGCATGTGACGTACACCATAAATATCTTCCCTATCATGCCAGTTAACATTCTATCTTAAAAAAAAAACAAAACAAAACCCAAAAGCAACTAAATTTCTTCACTAATGATGAGGACTCTCAGTGACTTATCAATCTTCTATTAAAGCTGCCTGAAACTAGGATTTGAAAAATACACCATTTTCATTAAACCTGACAAAACCTTCAAGGCAAGTTAACATGGTGTGTCAGTGGTGTGAGAAAGAATATCTGAAGATCAGAATCTACAGAGCTCCAGGGGGAATTCAAAGGATGATGACAGTCATGTGTCACGTTACAACAGGGATACACTCAGAACAATACACTGATAGTCATTTTGTTGCCTCAGTATCATAGAGAGCACTGACAGGAAACAAGATGCCAACAATGTCACCAGATGATACAAGTTAGGGGACCACTGTCATACACCCATTGAGTAAACTGCCTGCACACACACAGCAAACCCAGCTTCTTCAGTTCAAGTTTCAGATCACGTACAGCAATACTACTGACTGCTTCCTTAATCACCATGAAATACTTTAAGATACAAATACAAGATTACCTGCAGGCTGGGAGCACAGCACGGACAAGCCTGGTTGGGGGGAGAGGAGGAGGAAGAAAAGGAAGGAGGAGGAGGAAGTCATTTTCAGATGAAGAAACTGAGGCAAGTAAATGTCACAAACTAAATTCAAATTATAGCCCATGGCCTTCAGTTTCGGGTTGACTTTGGCAGGTTGTACAGCTTTGTTGACTCTTACACATGAGCCTGAACTTGATTACCTCATCTTCACAGGTGTCAGTCTTCTTTCCTTTTTTGTCTTCTTTATCTTCTTCATCTTCATCATCCTCATCAGCTTGTTCATCACTGTCATCATCATCATCATCATCATCCTCACTGTCTCCTCCCTTCCTTCTCCGCTTCTGTCCTGGAGTGGGTGTGCCCAAAGGATGTTGCTCTTCTCCGAGATCAATGCCCCCCTGAAGCATCTCTCTTGCCTGTTTTCTTAGCATGAATTATCCTAAGCCTTTAAACATTAAAAGAAAGACTCACTGCTGAGGATTCAACCCAGTGTTTCTTAGTCATCACCACTAAGCTACATTCTTCCACCGAGTACTTGGCCACTGATGGGGACTGAGTCTTATTTAGTATCCCAGGCTGGCCAAGAAACTGGTGATCCTCCTGCTTTTGCCTCCTTGGTGCTGGGATAACAAGTATGCACCACCACATCCGATCATAATGTGAGTCTTTTTTTTTTTTTTTTTTTTGGTTTTTCGAGACAGGGTTTCTCTGTGTATACTTGGCTGTCCTGGACTCACTTTGTAGACCAGGCTGGCCTCAAACTCACAGTGATCCGCCTGCCTCTGCCTCCCAAGTGCTGGGATTAAAGGCGTGCGCCACCACCGCCCGGCACATAATGTGAGTCTTAAACAAGAAAATCTTATATTTGTGTGGTAAGCAAGAAATATATCAATGGAGGTAAAAAAAAATCAATTAAGAAAATTTAAGACATGTTTCTACAAGTTACATAATATATAAAGTTCTATGAATTATCTTTTGGTAATTAGAATATATTAGACAAAAAATTCATGAAAGCTGAGATCAATAATTCTAACAATGAACAAATGACAAACAACTTCCTGGTTTTTATACTGTGTGCCTGACTAAATTTCAGTTCAAATTACTACACAGAAACTAATCTTGTAACAATTTTGAAAATTAAATTTACTCACTTTATGTGCTTTACATGCATGCATGTATGTGCACCACATGATGCCTACTGTACACAGAGGTCAGAAGAGGGCATCAGGGGCCCTGAAAGGGGATTTACAAATGGTTATAAACCACTATGGAGGTGCTGGGATTTAAACCCAGGTACTCTGAAAGAGTAATAAGTATTCCCAACCACTGAGCCAACCCCAGAAACTGTTATTTTGTTTGTTTGCTTTAATGTGGGAAAGGGCATCACTATGAAACCCACTATGGCTCTTCCTACCTCAGCTTCCCCAAATGCTGGGATTACAGGTGTACAACATATGCTGGGAGAACTATACTCTTTTTTTTTTTACATAGCAGTTAACAACTGTACTGTTATTTACTTCCTGGCTGGAAGGTAATTAATCTCTCTCGTTCTTTCAATAGGGTTGTTTTTTTTTTTTAAAGGCATCCGCCATATTTATTTGTTTATTTATTTATATGTGCATTGGTGCTTTGCCTGCATATATGTCTATGTGACGATAATGGAGTTGCAGAAAGTTGTGAGCTGCCATGTGGGTGCTGGAAATTGAACCTGGGTCTTCTGGAAAGACAGCCAGTGCTCTTAACCATTAAGCCATCTTTCCAGCCCTGAGACAGTTCCATGTAGCCCTGGCTATCTTAGAACTCACTCTGTAGACCAGGCTGGCCTCAAACTCAGAGATCTACCTGCCTTTGCCTCCCAAGTGATCAAGATGTGCACCACTGCCACCCAACTAAGATAATTAAATTTTAATGTTGAATAATTTTTCTTAGATTTTGTTGAAGCCGAATTTAGTTTTAAAAGTCATTAAGAGAAAGGATAGTCTCAAATCAATATTAGTTAAGACAAAAGCAATCAGGCAGCAACAAGAGTAGCAGAGAACATGGTCACTTGACTCCATTGAGAGGGAAAAGGGGCAAAGGCCTCTTGCACATCTGAGGCATGGAATCAGTGAAGCTAATTCTTTTTCTTGTCTGCTACAGACTCTGACCCAAAGTCTCACTAGCTTTAGATCCCACCGTTAATTTAATTTCAGATCTCAGATTAAGCAGTGTCTTTCCTGTAGGAAGAGTGAGGTTTAAATTCCAGCTTTTCAGCACACATGGAGACTTGGCACCAAAATGAAGAAAGCACATTAGTTTTAATAATAAAACAGGACTTACTTGCGGAGTTTACCTTCCACTACCCACTTATCTCTCCTCAAGTTTGACATATACTCAATGTTCTTGTCAATCTCACTGCCAATACAAAAATGCATGAAAAGATATAATCCACTTATGTAATGTATCCATTTAGTATGCATAATCATATCTTTAAGTAGATAAGATGATACAAACAACCCCATTTCACATTTACATGGCCTTATATATACATGGGTATTTACTATAAGAAGCAATCATTTCTTCATCGGACACAATGTTTCTATTAGGAAATTTACTTTGGTTTCTACCTTAAAACAAGAGAGCTGCAATACTCTTTCATAATTGCATACAAAAATAGCATTCTGATGTGATTGGCATATATTTCAGGAGTGGTCATTTCCAAATTTAACTTGGAAATCAAGTATATATACATACTCATGTACAGATAACATCATTGTGCATGTATATATATCCAGTTGGAAACAAAAAAAATGTGGTGTTTGCTGGTGGTAATAGAATACCGGTGCCTTTATTCTTGTAAAACAGAAAACATTAGTGTTCTCTGTATATTGCCTTTATATGCATATACATATATTTCAAGAGTCACTCAGCAATTAGTATTGGTTATCATGTTTTTGTTTTTCGTGACAGGGTTTCTCTGTGTAACAGCTCTGGCTGTCCTGGACTCGCTTTGTAGACCAGGCTGGCCTTGAACTCACAGTGATCCGCCTGCCTCTGCCTCCCAAGTGCTGGGATTAAAGTTGTGCGCCACCACGCCCAGCTGGTTATCATGATTATGTATAGTAAAATACTTCCCTCATTCAAAACTTAAGTATTATTACATTCTTAGAGATATTACCAAAGGATACAAAAATAAATAGTAACAATTATATTAATATATTACAGTTAAGATACATACAGAAGGTTTAATATGCCCACCAAAGAGCATATTAAAATGGCACAGAGTATTCATAAATCCTTTTCATTCTAAAAAGGTAAAAGACTATAACACAATTAAAATTTGAGAAGAATTAAGAACAAGCACAGGATGAACAATGAACTTGAAATCCCAGAAGACTAGCTAACTCTTTCATTCATAACAAGTACTGGAGTGCCAAAATGACTTGGAATCTTAAATTAGATTATGTACTTAAAAAAAAGTATAAAGTAATTCACTGACAACCTCGTAACCTAAGGTTATGGCAGCATAAAACCAAATAACCTGGATCATTCTATGAATTTCTAGGGAAAATTGGGTTCTCACATATGTCAAGGAGAGAGAAGTTCTGGATTGCTAATAAATTCTAAATTGCAGAACTGTAGCAAACAAGAAAACAAAGATTTCCTCTATATGAAGAATTAGCAAAGGGATTAGACAACACGAATAAGGAAGACTGCAGACTACATATATACAGAATGATCGTTATTTTCAATAGAATGCATACAAATAAGCAAGTAGTATTGGTAGTCATCTCTAAATGGCGATTTATAGTTTTCTATAAGCAACCTGCATTTCCCTGGGACTGGACACAATGAAAACAGGGAAGAACTGACTTACCTCACCACACTCTTGCTGCATGCCAGTTCATTAATGAGGAAAGCCAGGACTGAAGCTTTCTGTGCTGGAGTGTGAGCCTGGAAAGCCTTAGTCTTCAGGCTCTCAGTGAGCTCCGTCTGTCCACAGTGCGCTTCCATGAAGATCTGCAAAACCTCGGACACATTGTCCCGATTCACAGGGACATTCAGCAAATGTTCTCCAAGAGCTGTTTTTGCCTATAAAGTTTGGCATTTTTATCAGTGTTTGTCATATTTGTTTAAAAATAATGATAAAATATTGGTTTATGTGCTCTAAATATTACTAATAAAGACTTTATTTATCACAGATTTAGAGGGAAGATTAAAAACATACAAAATGATAAATACATATTCGAGTGTTTTTCCTATTTTGTACCCTTACTAAACCCTTACTGATGATACAAGGTACAGAGGAGAGCCTGAATGTTGGCAGAAAGCAGAAGATTTAAGTAGTCAAGTGTCTTTGTCTGCAAAGACATTTTGTAACTAAAGGCAGAGAAAGGACGATCAAAAGCACTATGGCTACTTTCTCCCTTTATTTACGGCACATGTTTTACAGGTGAGGTCAGCAAGTAGACAAAGAAAAAAACAAAGCTATTTTTAATGTGTCTCTGAGTGGCAGGAAGTCAAATGTGTGACACAGAGTACCTACTGACCAATACAGAGTCGACAATATAGTGACCTATACGCAATTCATCAGCCTACTGTTCACAGCAATTGACAAAAGACAACTTCAGAATAAACATGCAAGTTCTAAATCCTTTACGAATTATGAATTCTGTTTTTGACAGACATCACTGCAGTATTTCCAAAGTATAACCGGACTTTGCCTACAACACTAGGGAGCAACTGAGAGAGTGGTCCATATCCCTCAGGTCTGTCTACCTGTAAAGCAGAAATTCTTCTACATTTGCCAGTTGTAACCTAGTATAATCTACATTGACGCCAAGAGATATAGAAAAACAGTGAGATAAGGACACGTCTACACAGCCCTCTGCTATCACAAACGTTAATTAGAAATGCGCGGAGAGTACAGACTTAAAACAATTGGTGAGATTGGGGTCTTTACCTTGTGTCCTGTAATTAGACCTGGATCACATACAGCAGCTGACAGGAGCCTCACAAGCAAGTCTTGTACTTCACCCATGCTGTCCCCTATATTTAGCAATCCCTCTTGAAGAACACTGAGGTTTGGAACATCAATATTCACATCAAAGCCCAAAACTTTACCAAAGTTTCGTAAGAACTGCACCACCATGAGACAGTCTGAAAATGTGGGTCCAGAGAGGACAAGTCCTGGGATGCGAGGCCACTCTGGCAAGGGCTGTAAAGAACATCCAAGGAAAATTAAAAGAGCTTTAAAAATGAAATCAGGATTTTATTTGTATATAGTGTTATGTATATATTCACATGTATGTACACATTGATACCAAGGAAGGATGCTTTGTTGCCTTCCTCGGTTGCTCTCTACCTTATTAAACATTTATTTGCTTGTTTGTTTATGTGTGCTGTATGTGTGTGTGTGTGTGTGAGCATGGGCAGTGCCTGTGGAGATCAGGGAACAACCGCAGGCATAGGATCCCTTCTACCATATGGGTTCTGGAGGGCCACATTCAAGTTGTCAGGCTTCACAGCAAACACTTCACTCATTGAGCGATCCCACCAGCCATTTTTCCCATTTAGAAAAGTACTTCATTTTTCAAAAACAATCTCTCACTGAACCCAGGGCTCATCCATTTGGCTACACTGGTTGGCCAGAGAATTTCTTCCCCTTCTGCTCTGGGTTTTAACTAAATATACTTTTGATAATTCTCATTATTTAAGTGAAAATAAAGGATGCAAGAAAATACAGTCCATTTAGAATTTAAAAAGCCTACTCCTGTAAGCTTATTAAATGTGCTAGTTAACATACAGGAAAAATTCCATGCTGCTTAGGAAAATGTAAACCTCCAGACAAGTGAAACTGATAAACTCACATTCATATTTCTTTTAAAGCAGTTATGCTTAGTAAGCTGAATATTAATATATGTAGTGCAATCCCTACTGAGGCATTACATGTTTGCAAAGAGGACGGGACCACTAAGCAGGGCGATAACATGGAACAGATGGGTAGGGCAGAGCCACACACAGCCATCGCAGACCGGGCACAATGCCATATTATGGGGCAGTGAGAGAAACTGTATGCACTACTGATATAATTTTCTACAAATACCATATTCTGAGCAAATTTTCTACAAAAAGCATATATATTTAAATTTAAACTTATTTCTACAGCTGTTGTCAGCTGAGTGCGATCAAGGGCAAGTTTCTTCTTTTGTCTCAGTTTTTCATCAACAAATGGAGACAAATAAAGACGAGCTCCGTAGCTCCGTGGGACTCTACTCAGGACTAGATGAAAACATGGAACTCAAGGAATTCAGCACAGGCCCAGGTGTGTAGTAACACGTTCAGTAAGGTTGGCTAACAGCTGACCTCTGGCCGGCATACTGGAGAACGCACAGATAAATCTAATTTACTGAGGGATCTATCCGGTGTGAAGAGATGTCGAGTCATTCTGTGTCTAGGTGACAGCATGGTGCAAGACAGCCCCAGAAACACCTCTGCTTCTCTGACTTTTCCTTGCAGCTTCCCGTGGCTTATCTATGAAAATTGAGAGCGACACACTGGCCACAACAGGGACAGCTGACAATCCAGGCAGAAGTAACCTAGGCTTGGGAACTCACGGTAGTTCTGGAAAAGGAATATGGCGAGAAAACTGGAGAAATTAAATGTGTGGGTGAAGCAGTTCACAGGGCATGAATCACCTTTTGGTCTGCTAAGCACATGTCTTCCTTAGGTTTCTTTAGTTCCTTCGCCATTTCTAACTCCAATCTCCGCTGTTCTAGTTTGCGTTCCTTATTCAGTCTTTTCTCATCGCGTTTCTCTTGTTTCAGTCGCTCCTTTTCCTAAAGAGAAAATCATATACATGAATACTTAATCCTTTCAAGTGTTTGAAAACATTCTAATGGATATACTTAAAAAGTAATCAAATTATTATTATTTCAATGAACAAATATACCTTAAGAAGCCTAGGAATAAGTTTAGAATTACACAGAAACAAGACTTACTTAAAAACAAAGTACTTAATTTTTGAATTTCTTAACAAGTGCATGTATGTGTGCATGATTTTGTGTGGCTCTGTACCCGTGAGTGCAGTTCTCATTTGGGTCCTAAGCTTCAGAGCCCCAGAGATGAGTTACAGCCTTTTATGAGCTGCCTGATATGGGCGCTGGGAATTGAACCTGGGTCCTCTGCAAGAGCATTACACATTCTAAACCACTAAGCCACTTCTTCATCACTGTCAGCTATTGGATTGTAAAGTAATCTTATGGCTGGTAATCATATTATATATCTTTAATATATAATAAAAACTTTTAAATCTTAGGACTATATATACTTAATAGTAGGTATAATGAAGACTTCTAGTTTTCAAAACTTGGTTGATCTTTTGTGTTTATATGAAAATCTATGGTAATTAGGCACATGGGCAGCGAGGTATCTATAAAGCTGAGATAACTGTATCAACAAAGTCATGTGTGGGGCTAAGAAGTGCACCTGAGGTGTGACTTCGCAGAAGCAGCTCTTTCAAAGTCAATTACCTAGCCTCACAGCACCTGTGATGAAAGGAGTACTAGTTATATTTTTCTAATTAAAAACATAGGACAATAATATAGATTATGAAATTCACACTAGTATTTAAAAAACTGGAAATACCAAGGATGCCAGAAAAATTGTGGGACCTTTTTTTATTAAAGACAAGTATCTATTCCCAACCCCCCAAAGTTTGTTTTATTTTAATGACTGATCCACTTGAGGCCACAGTCAAGCCACTATGTACAGACATTAGGGAAGCTTCATTTCTTGGTTTCTTTCTCCTTGGACAGTCTTGATGATCTCCTCCTTGCCCTGGAGGCTCTCCACCCCGTGCTGTCCTGCTTCTTTGGTCTTAGACCTGCAAGCCTCAGCCTGGTCAGCCAGGAGCTTCTTGCCAGCATTCTCTGCCTTCAGTCATGACAACCCACTTGTTTTTGAACACATCCCTTTGACCTTCAGGTACAGGCTGTGACATGTATGGTGATTAAGTTTCTTAGATTCACAGTATCTTCTCCTGAGAAGCCTCTGCAGGATCCTCATCCTTCTCATCCAGGTCACCTTCCCCGGCATCTGAACCTTACTTACTACCCTTCCACTTCCTATGTCCATATGCTTGCCCTTCCATATAGCCAAGGTGTTTTTCCAGCACCAAGTGCGGGATGGGCTTCCGGATGATCAGCTCCTATTCTGCTGACGGTAGTTGGCATTGGCAATTTCATTGGTCTCACTGGGGTCCAAGCAGATCTTCTTTTTACCACAGCGGAGGACACTAAAGGCAAGCCTCTTCTGTAGCCTACTCATTCATACTCATTCATAGCTGCCCCATTCTAATGTATAATGCAAACATGGAGCCTTAGTATGAGTTGAGTTGTGTACAACATGCAAGTCTGTGGTTTGGGTGTAACTCTCAAGGAACCACAGTTTCCAGAGTCCCCTCAGTCACCAATAAATATTTAGAATGGCATATAAACCCAAATCATAATCTAACAACAACACTGGCTCCAGCTTCCTATCCTTGTGAGTCTTCAGGTACGTTTGCACATTCCAGTCACACCATGTAGTACATCTGTGAGAGGACAGTGCTGATAGCTTCAGGTTACTGCCTGGGATGACGATGGTGTTGATGATGGTGCTAAGGTAAGGGGAGTATTGCCAACAATGTGGATGAAATAGCAAACCCTGCCGTTGTTTGCCTGCCCCTGGGTCCCCATTGGGATCCAACACTGCTGCTGCATATGACATGGCCCATGTCTAAAATGCTCAGTTCTTCCTCTGCTACATTGACAACCCACTACTTCAAACAATTTTACATACCTTCCCAAGCTTTCCTGTATCTTACAACATGTGCTACAAGGTGTAACAATTGTCTGCTTTAATTAATGTCTCCAGGCAAAGAGTAAACTCCTAGAGGGCAGAGGAAGTAAGCTGTTCACCGGTCCCTTAATGTACCTGTCCATTCTTAGGAGGATAGGGGGGCCTGATATCTCAAGAAAAGTGTTTATGATTCTCCCATTTGACACTCAACAAGCACCATCCAATTTTCCTTTCCAACAATCTCGTTTGCCTAAACCCTGCTATGATTTCCTATTTTAAGGTGTCACTTGATTCTAATGCACACAGAATTCTAATGCACCTAAAATTACTTATAAGCATGTGTGATTAATTTGGTAAATGGTTAATTCTTCAAAAGCCATGAAAGTAAAGATGGGACAGCGTATTTTTAAAAGAGATTTATTTATTTATTTTATGTATATGAGTGCTCTAACTGCATGTATGCCTGCAGGCAGAAGAAGAATCAGATCTCATTGTGGATGGTTATGAGCTACCAGGTGGTTGCTGGGAATTGAACTCAGGACCTTTGGAAGAGCAGACGTGCTCTTAACCGCTGAGCCGTCGTCTCTCCAGCCCCAATTAAGCATATTCTTAAAGCAAACTTTTCTTTGCCCTTTTTCCTTCTGCAGGTAAAGATAATTTGATATATTTTGTCATCAGTTTATTTTTCTCATTCTAATTATAGTAATGAGACTTCCGTTACAACATTTTACTAAAATGTTGAGAATCATTTAAAATTTCATTTTAAAGTTGAAACATCTGTTGAAAATAAATGTAGTAGGGCTGGAGAGATAGCCCAGTGGTTAAGAGCACTGACTGTTCGGACCTGGGTTCAAATCCCAGCACCCACATGGCAGTTCACAGCTGTCCTTAATTGCCAGGAGTGGTGGCACACACCTTTAATCCCACCACTCAGGAAGCAGAGGCAGGTGGATCTCTGTGAGTTCAAGGCCAGCCTGGTCTACAGAGTGAGTTCCAGGACAGCCAGGGCTACACAGAGAAACCCTGTCTCAAAAAACAAAACAAAACAAACAAAAACAAAAAAAAAGAAAGAAAATAAATGTAATAAATTCAAATTATCTTGAAAGGTCAAACTGCATGGGGTAAAAACTTAAAATCAGTTTATTCTAATTAGGTTTGTTTAGAAGATGCTAGAAACTGTAAGTTAATATATGTTCAAATACTTTATAGTACTATACCAAAAATGTAAACAATTTTCTATTTAAAAATTACCTATTATGAAAATTTTAAATAATACAAATTGTAAGCAATGGGCAATTTTTAAAAGACCATGTTATATAGCAGAGAACCTATATATTTTTAAAATTTTATGAGTCTATGGATCTCTTAGATGTCTTTCCTTGTCATCCACTACAGTTCTTTTCACAGTAATTGTACTCAATCTTAAGATATATAAACAAGTCAGGTGTGGTGGCACATGCCTTTAATCCACTATAACCAAACTGACTTCAGCCCACAGATGCAGGGTGGCTAAATATCCACATGTAAACAGACAAAAACCACACGATTATCTCATTGGATTCAGAAAGTGCCCTCCTCAGGAAGACACCACTAACTTACATCATTGAAAACAGAGAAGTTGAGTTGGTGCCCAACTAGAAGCTTCACCCCTAGTAACTAGCATTCATCTTGCTAGACAGAAGGTACTCTGCACATTATAGCCACCAAAGGAGAAAAGTCATCAATATCACCCAGCTACAAATGCTGAGACCTTCAACAGCAGCTTGCCTGGTGCAATCGCAGCATAAAGGTTATGGGGGTAACCAACCACTTTTTAAAAATTGGATTTAAGGCCCACTCCATGATCAGGAACCCATATCTGACACTGCTAAGGTGGCCAAAAAGAAAAGAAAAAACAGACTAGACAGGTCATGAGCCCAGGGGAAAAGCCTACTACTATTATTTTAGTAAAGTAAAACAAAACAAAGCTCCTACTGTTATATCTCTGCATCCACACATCAGTACCTCACTCAGCTGTTCTCAGAAACACCTTCATGCAGTAGAAGACAATTAACAAAGAGAATACAACTGGACAATATTCAGAGTGAGAGACTTTAGAGAAGTCATTCCCAAATGGAAGGTTTTCATCAAACTTCTCCCCTTCAAGGGTCATGAATCTCATGTGGAAGAAGCAGCAGAAAGATTGTAAAAGTCAGACATGATGGATGATTCCAAGGAAACAGTGTCTCCCAGACACAACAGGACTGAGGTACATAAGAACTCCTAGAGATAAGGCAGCATGTGCAGGACCAGCACAAGTTCAAACCAGATGAAATCCCAGCACTGAAAGAGAGAAGTGGACAAAAGTCCCCTTCTAACCAACAAGCTGATACCTGTCAGGAAAGAGGAATCAGTTTTCTCCAATGGTGTGTGAATGGGTACATCAACCATAGTCCAGGGAAGACCCCAAATCCTGGAGTAGTTGGCCAATACAAAATCAATGCTGTGCTTTTGGTGGTGGCAGCGGCAGGGGGCGGGGGGGGGGGGGGGGTATTATATCATTTGTTTGGCATTTTCTTTTTGTCTTACTGGCATTTTGTTTAATTTTTGAGAGAGAGTGGGAGAATGAGAGAGAGAAAGCAGGTAAGTGAAGATTAAGTTCGGTAGATAAGAAGAATCTGGGAGGAGTCTGGGGGGGGAAAAACATGATCAAAACATATTCCATGAAAAATAAAATAAAACGGTAGCAGAAAAAAAGTACAAAATTGGTTAGGGGTGGAGAGATGGCTCAGAGATGGAGAGATGGCTAATCTTCCAAAGCTCAATTCTTTTTTTTTTTTTTTTTGGTTTTTCGAGACAGGGTTTCTCTGTATAACATCTCTGGCTGTCCTAGACTCACTTTGTAGACCAGGCTGGCCTCGAACTCACAGAGATCCGCCTGCCTCTGCCTCCCAAGTGCTGGGATTAAAGGCGTGCGCCACCAACGCCCGGTTCCAAAGCTCAATTCTTAGCACACATATGTCATGCCTAATTTTATACATACAGCATGCTTAAGAAGAGCTAATGGCAGAAATTTGTGGTTGGTTTGATTAGTATTTGAATGAAGATGCTTGGGACCTGTCTACACATGCTATAACATTAGTTTTGTGACATAATGATTACAGTAATAAATACCTACTGTGCTCTAAACCGATGCTTTCCAACACGCTAAAAAGGATCAATAAAATCCCAGTCAGGAAAATTAACATATATTCTAGTACTTGGCTTCCACCTTTTTGTTTGTTTTTGTTTTTGTTTTTTAGAGACAGGATTTCTCTGTGTAGCCCTGGGTGTCCTGGGCTCGCTTAGTAGATCAGGCTGGCCTTGAACTTGCAGAAATCCACCTGCCTCTGCCTCCCAAGTGCTGGGATTAAAGGAGTGTGCCCCCACACCCTGCGTCACCTTTGTTTTTTTTTTTTTTATAAAACCAGAAGATAATGAAAACTTGTACTCTGAAAAAAAATACAACAGCTGCTGTTTCAGGAAAACAATCTTTAATTTCTAAGGTAATATTGTTCCATAAATACATACTTACTTCTGCTTTTTTACGAGCTTCCATAGCTTTCATAAGCATCATATGTTGTCGCCTTCGCTCCCGTTCCTGTTAGGCCAGATAAAATTAGGACAACAACTCAACTACAGTTACCGGCTTGGTTTCCAAATGGAAAACAACAACAACAGAAACAAAAACTCAATATAGCATGTTTAGCATATATAGACAAGTCACAGTAAATACTAAATATACGACAAGAATGGCCATTCTGTGCATGTTTTAGTTCAGGTTTAGAAAGCAAATACAAGAGCAATCAACAGCAAAAAGGTGAAGCAATGAGCATGGAGACAGTGTAAACAGAGCATACAAGGTTTACTTATGGTCAGCTGTGATGCTCCTTCAAAAGCTGCCAGAACAAAAAGCATAATGGTTGGCTGGAACAGGTCAGTTACCTTACATCTGCTATTAGAAAAACCACAAAATACTATAGCCAATTTTACTAAAGGTTATGTGGTTCTTAAAATTTAAGATCAGGTAGAAATTAATCCATAATCACTTTCACATTGTGGTTTTAGAATTGATTATGATAATTTCAAGTACAAAATCATTTTTAAATTCAATAATCCATCAATAAATTAGGAAGATTTTAAAAAGTGTTTATACCAATTAAAAGTTAAACTAGTCATGGTTCATACACATATACCAACAAAACATGATATTCCTATTTACTGATGTCTCATGCTTGAGGCACTGTTTAAAGCACAAAGCTGTACCATGGGCTAATAAGAGTAATCTAAAATGCCCAGTATAGACATAAGGTAAGTACTACCTTAATTTGGTAACTAATTTTAATGTAAAATTTTCATATTATTTAATCAACATTTTGGTTTCAATTTATTTGGTCCCTCAAAGGGGTATTTCTAAAATTTGACTATAAAACCAAAATATATTTCATATTCTCCCATCCTTGTAGATGCAAAACTGCCATTAAGTGCAATGGGAATTTTGAATTTGCTTGATGAGAGAATATGGGCCATAACTGTAGCTAAATGTATAATGAGTTAACGTTCCTTGCGACATCAGTAATGCACATTTTTAGACAGGAGTTTTATGCACACTTCTTTATATAGACAGACAAGCAGATGTATGCAATGCACTGTGCTGTAAAGCCATGCAGCAGTATGTAATATGACAGCAGCCAGTGCTACACTTTATGCATTGCTATGACAACCATATCACAACCAAATCACAATGCGGTGTTAGATGTACAAAAATAAACATACCCATACCATATCTAGTCTATGCCTCTCCAACTCCTGGTAGAAAGAGTTGGCACAACATTATGAAACAGAAATCACAGAGTCATAAAACCAAATTTAACCCCCCAAAGACACCAATACCAAAGCAAGGCAATAAACTGTAAGACAAAGGGAAAACTTAAGCAAGAATTATATCAGAAAATTTAAAGAACATATTTTGAAGAGTACCCCCCGCCAAATAGTTAAGCAAAATCATCATAAAGTACTTTCCACAGCTGTGTGGCCACGTGAATACAGACCTGGTGTTTCAGAAGAACAGCCTGCTGTCTTCTCAGTTCTTTTTCCTTAAAAATAAGAAACTTTTGATATATGGTTTTTAGGCGAGATTTGGAATACATTAAATAATATAAATTTCATTTTCTGGTAAATTTTTAGCATTCTAATAGCTTTAACCACAGAAAAAGGTCACCATTTGCTCTTTTTTAACTTTATATGGCTCTACCAACTAGCTAGCTAACACAAACTGTATGGCAGGATCAGTAGCAAGATATGTTGCCAGTAGTTTTTTCAAATTAAAATTCAATGGTTGACTGAACAATATGCTTCAGCAGCAAATTCACTAAACTGACTGACATAGCACATAAAAACCACACATGTATTTTAACAATTACTCAATAAATTATGATTACAGTCTTAAAAATAGCTTATTAAAGCCCTTCCCCACTCTAAATATAAGGTCCCAAATATATTCTGTGTATATATGGTGCATGTGTGCGTGCGTCTGTGTATGTCCACCAGCAGATCACAGTACCATCCCAAGCGGATGGGGTGGGGGGTACAATGCAAAACGATTATGTAAGATTGTTACTGACTGACTATTGTTTAGCAAGGTAAAATCTAGATGAACTAAATATTAAGGGTACATATACAGTGGGATACAAGAATTAAGAATATTGTTTACTCTAGAGAACAAAGTAAAGAGGTATGTTCAAAAGACTGCAAACTGGAGTTGAGGCAGAGCTTAGAAGGAGAACTGTGCTTAGCTGCACAAGTTCTGCTTCATCCCAGGCACACGGCCATGGAGTCCCCAAGAAAAACAAACAGGCAAACAGCACAGCCCTCTCCTGGCTCTAGGGTAGAACTGGGCTGGCCTCTTTCAGAACCCAGTGGGAGGTAAGAGCTAAGGAAGGAAGGAAGGAAGGAAGGAATACATCATCTCTTACGCTTCATGCCAAGAAATCGTCATCATAACACCTCCAACATTTTGATACAATAATATAATGGGCTGATTTTATTATCATGTAATGACAGTTAACAGTTTTGTCTCTAGTTTCCCTGTTTATTCATTTACTTGCTTGTATTTATAAATAGGGCCTTGATATGGCACTGCACTTAGCTTCTCAGCCTCCTGACCGTAAGCATGACAGGTACGCATCACAATGCCTAGATGATGCTTTTTATTTTTAACAAATAAAACACTGGACATTAACAGTGAGTTATGAGGATTTGGGGCATGGTCTGAAGCATAAACATAAAAGACACATGAACTAATTTGGGCAATCACTCTTATCAAGCAAAACTTAAATCCAGCTGCCATGCAGTAGTTTGCATTTCTGATTTGATGTCTTCCATTTACAAAACATCAAATAAAACCTACACTAAGAAATAAAAACATACAAAAATATACATACAAATAAAAGCACACATTTACACATATTTTTCAATAGTAGTTTTGATTTAAAAAACTATTTTTTCAAGATTGGTGTTAAGCAAATGAAGTTTTTATTTTTGAAAATAAAAACTCTTGGTTCTTGGCTAAACTAACCTTTGTTCGTTTCTCGGCTTCCAATAATTTGGCATTTGCCGCTTCTTCTTTCTTTTTCTTTTTAGCCTGTGCATGCAAAACAGGTCTCAAGTCATGCAACAGCACTGCTAAGACTTGCAGAAAACCTCAGACTTGCAGCTACATGCCTCACGAGGTACAAAACAGTCATGTAACATGTATGCAGACAATTACAAATACCCCCACTTCACAGCACATAGTTCTAACCTACAGATTAACACCAAAATATATATAAGCACCCTTAAAAATGACAAGATGACAATTTTTCTTCTATGAACTGATAACATCTCAAAATACCATTCTATTATCTCAACACTTAAGAAAAATAACTTGTTTATTACATTTTGGAGGATTTAAAAATATTTTCTAAAACATTTCGAAAGAATTGATGTTAATGGGTAAATAGAACTTCAAATATAAATTGGTAACACAAATCTACTTTTTGAAATTTCTTTTAATCCTTGATATTTTAGATAAAGAAATCCATTATTTGGCTATAAACATTAAATGAAATGTAGTAAATCTGATTTCATGACCTCTGTATAAAGGGTCTTGATTTAGCGCTTGCTGTTTAACAGGAAAGAGCTTGCACTTGACAACCAGCTCATGCTGGCACCACCTGAAGTCACCCGACATCTAGGAGTTTCTAACTATCTGCTAGTTGTTCATCATTTGTTTTTAAAAAGAAATTTTTTTAATTTGAGAGTTAGAAAATTAACTTAAACTGGTGAGGAAATATGTGTGTATTCCTAGAAGAAAACAATTATAAACACGTAAGCTAAGGGTTCTGCAGATCTCAGGCCATGCAGTACTCCATAAAGCAGCAATCTGAAAACAGCTAAGGGTAAAAGAATTTCAAATATTAAAATATTTTCACTATAGCTGAAGGAAATAATTTGAAGACATAAGCCTGTTTGGATACAGGACCTGAAACATAATTTGCCTTTTTCTTGATGATGGGGAATTGTTTCTAGCATGGGTTATCATCTTACAGTGTGACACAGAAACACATTAGGCAACAGGGTGCTGAAAACTGCTATTCAGATAAAAAGCTTCAAACTCTTGGTAGACTTGAGCGCTGTATGTGCTAAGCTCACTTTTTCTGTATTTCCTCCCACTGAATTTTAGCTACTAGTTTTGATATTAACACACCCTGAATCCCTAATTCTAATCAGCTTGCAGGGAAGGGAGGTACACTAGGAACTCTTGAGAGTAATACCATTTTCTGCATTTTAAAGTTTACTTTTATAAACATTTGTTTCTAAATGAAAAAGAAAAAAACCATATCTAACTATTTGCCTTCAGGGCTTTCTGGAAAGTGAAAATCATGAACTCCGCCACAACCACACTGGCTGCTCACATCAGCCCTTCTCTTCTTCCCACCCCTCACCTTTTGTTTGTTTTGCTTGCTTTACTTTTTGGCATCTTAGCACTAGGATGGATGAACTTGCTGGAAAGGAGTAAAGACTGTCTCAATCCACACCTTTCTGAAGAGACGTTCAGGTGGATGCATACATTTGAACAGAGGGGGAACCTGAGCATTCGAATGTTGTGACTTTATGAGAATTTATCTTTTCATGTTAAAATAAGAACTCTACCTCAAGAATTTGCTGTGCTCGTAGTTCTTTTTCCATTCTGATTTGCTGTATTCTCTTAATTTTTTCCTATAGGAAAAATTATAAAAATTTGAGATAATAAAGTAAATATTAAAGGAACAACTTTTAATTAGAGTCAGATAACTCTACACATGAATACTAAATTGCCAAACCCTACCTGTACTGGATCCAAAATTCATCAGTTATCTGTTAAAATGATTTATATTTATATGTCTTAAACTCACATGAGCTTAGAAATTTTCTCATAATTGTAAACTATAAATGTTAAACAAGTAGACAGAAGAGAAAACTAAGCTGATTAAACTTATATAACAAGACAGTATTTACAAATAATTACAATTACAAATAAAACAGAAATATACAGAAAATAAAGAAATACATAAAGCTACTGATAGATTACTACTACTTACTGAATGAACTTGAACAAAGAACAGTATTTCTATAAAATAATAAACATGCATGCCTTTGTCAATTGTCATAAACGTAAGGAATGCTTTAAAATGATTACCAAGTGGTCATTAAACAACTGTAAGGTCATTAGTAAAGGTAATCGTCAATTCTAAAATTCCATTTACATGTTTATAGCACGATATCAACAATGTTTTCAACTCACAAATAAACCCCTGTATAAATGATATAATGATTTTATAATGAATTAGTTCACATTTATAATCCAAGAAATTACTTATATGAGATAACTAGCACATACAATATCTAAATTTGGTTATATTTTATAATTTACCATTCATTTAACTTTTGATAAGAATTTCCAATCTTATAATAATTGATTTAAAAAATTATCCTCATGGCTAGGCAGTGGTGGCACATGCCTTTAATACCAGTACTCAACGTTAATAGCTAGGGCTATTACACAGAGAAATCCTATATCACACAGACAGGGTTTCTTTGTGTAGCCCTGGCTGTCCTGGAACTCACTCTGTAGACCAGGCTGGCTTCAAACTCAGACATCCACCTGCCTCTGCCTCCTGAATGCTGGGATTAAACTCATGTGCCACCACCACCTGCATGGAGGAAACATATTCTTGTTGAAATTTTTCTTTCTTTCTTTTTTTTTTTTTTTTTTGGTTTTTCGAGACAGGGTTTCTCTGTGTAACAGCTCTGGCTGTCCTGGACTCGCTTTGTAGACCAGGCTGGCCTCGAACTCACAATGCTCCACCTGCCTCTGCCTCCCAAGTGCTGGGATTAAAGGCGTGCGCCACCTTGCCCGGCTCTTGGTGAAATTTTTCTGTTGTCAATCATAGACTTTTAAAGAGGTATGCCTTTAAATCAGAAAAGCATTGCACCATTCTCTCATGTGCAGATGAGTAGAGACACTTAGAATGAAGTAACCTGGGCTTAAGTATATTATATTGTTTAAAACTTTACATTTACTACTACTACTACTACTACTACTACTACTACTACTACTACTACTACTACTACTACTACTACTACTACT
>CAJQZJ010032097.1:11131288-11189502 GCA_907164525.1 Lophiomys imhausi
CTACTACTACTACTACTACTACTACTACTACTACTACTACTACTACTCCTCACACACATACACTATAGATATTTGGAGACAATATGGCCAGTATGAAGACTAATATTTATAAGAGCAATCAGCCCACAGAGTCATATTTGACTCACATTATATTGACTGCTCACTCCTCACTCTACTTCATTGTGATGCTTCCACATTGTGGAAAAAGTACTTTAAGGACTCTTGTTGTATAGGAGGCACACATAGTTCCCATAGTGGTCAGGTGCTTATGAAGCATGCACAAAGCCCAGGGTCCAATCTCCAGCACTGGCTGGGCTGGAGTGGTGTTGGGGGTTTGCAAAATGTGATCTTCTGTATACAGCACTCTCAGTACAGTAATGACCTCACAGAAGCTCCTTGTAGCCTACACAAGATAGCATTGGTCAGCGGTGAACCAGGGGAAGGAGCACAGGCCCTACCCCTCCCCTGCTGGACTACTGGCTACTGGTAAATTCTGGCAAAGAGGAAGCCATGGTCATCAGCTGTGTAACAACTGAGAAATCCACCAGGTTCCAACAGACAGCTTCAAGCCCCCAATCACACAGGGAAACTCAGGAAGCTCCAAACAAAAACAAAAATGCAAATAAAAACAAGACAAGAATGTGGGAAAATGACTTGTAAGGAACAAAGTTGGGGTAATAAGGGTAAGAGATTAGAAAGAGTTGGGGTTACTATAGTTAAAATTCATGTATGAAATTTCCAAAGAAAATTTAATAAAAGTTATATTTAAGACAAGACAGTAAGAAAAATGCTCTGTGATATTTTTTGTCAATCTTTGTGTGATAAATATCTAAAGAACGAGAAGAACAAGATTCTATTTTATTCTAGATTAATGCTGACTTGCAATCATCATTTCAGGGCCAGCTGGCACACATCTATAATCCCAACTACTTTTCTAGAGATTCACAAGTTAGAACAGATTCAACACATATTCAACCAGAGAAACCTAGACTCAAAAATAAAACGAGAAAATAAAATGGTCATCTTCCAACAAAAAAATCTGAGGTGTCTCAAAAATGCCTAGAAAAATAAATAAGACTAACTCACCTGAATTAAAGTTGTTCAAAGCTTTGAAGCCTAATGTTGTTTCAATTAGCAGTAAAGAATGTGAAGACTTAGGTTGCAGGCACTTGATTTTAAGATTACAAAGTTGAATTTAAAGTAGTAAGATAATCTGATATGTCTTTGGTCAACATAAAATCAAAGAAGCTACAAAAAGTGTAACAAAATGACAGTAATTTGCTTTAAAGTGGAGTATAAGCATACACACTATTCTACAAGGATTTATAATACTTTACATTAACAAATGCATTACTTAGCCTAATTATTATTTTAAGTCAAATTCCCAATGTCTGGTAGTCACAATAAACAAAGGAAGAAATTTAAGTTTGCAAATTGTGACTTTAAATTATGGTAAAAAGCGTATCTTATATACATTTCAAAAGCTTAGCATTTATTTGATGTCAAGGACTATGAAGGCATAGTATATTCATTATCTCACTTCGTCACCAGCCACCCTTATTTCCCTGTTTAAAGGAACTGAACACCTAAGAGGCTGAGACACTCCTGTAAGGTCACAAAACCACTAAACAATAGAGTTCACATTTAATTCTAGGCTGCCTGATAAAAAGCCCTAAATTCCAAATTCCAACTCTGCAGAAATTCACTCTGGAGGCTGTTACAGGGAATTACAACTGGTCAAACTAGAAAAAGGGTACTGTAGCGTGCTTACCCCCATGGATAAAACAATGACTCCACTAAAGGCCCAGAGACATCATGGAAGAGGGGGCAGAAAAACTGTAGGAGCCAGAGGACCAGGAGACTGCTGCAAAATGGGTTTTTTGTTTTTGTAAATCAAAGGAATGTTGGAAATGTGACCTCAACAATATGGTTGCCTACAAGACCATACCAGTTAACATCATAGCATGGGTAGAGAAAGAGCTCCCAAGACCTTACCTCTACATAAGAGCTACAGGCAGCTATTGGCTTCAGAAAACAGGAGAGTCAGTTTTCTTCAGGGACAAATCCCCTGATATGTTGCCCATGCACCAGAGGTCAGTTCTACACCCATGTACACATGAACAACACTAGATGCACTCAGGAGAGTGAATATCATGCATATATATATATATATATATATATATATATATATATATATATATATACACACACACACATACACATACGTGTATGCACACATACACATATATATGAGGATTATGACAATTTGGGAGAACAGCCATGTGGGAAGGCATGGGAGGAGTTGGAGGGGATAGGAAAGAGGGGTATAATAAGAATATATTGCACTCATGTATGAAATGCTAAAGAAAAAAATTTAAAGTAAAACATAAAAACAAGGGGGTTAAGATGACTCAGTTAGTAGTGTTTACCTTGCAAGTAAAAGAACCTGAGTTCCAATACCAGAACCCACATTAAAAAAAATAATAATAAAATAAAAAAATAAAAACCCAGGCTGGAGCAATGACTCAGCAGTTAAAAACACTAGGTTCAGTTCCCAGTACCCACCTGTGGCTCACAACCATCTGTAACGCCAGTTCCAGAGCTTGCAATGCTTTCCTTTGGCCTCTATGGGTATCAGACACACATGTAGTAGAAATATATATATATACAGACAAACACCACTGACATAAAATATGCAAATCTTAAAAAAATTTTTTAAATAAAAAAATAATGAGAAAAAAATTTTTTGAGTAACAGAAGATGGCAACTTTCAAAACAGAGGGAGACATTCACGCCCTATACCAACTGAGCATGAAATCTGGGTGGGAACCATGGACGTACACTCGCAGATGTGCGCGGAAGGCCTGTTTAGAAGTCCGTCCCAGCATGTGGACATACCTGCTGCTTCATAATCCTCATCTGTTCTTTCTGCTTCCGCTTCTCTTCAGCAGCCATTATTGCTGTCAGGAAGAAGCAAAGCACACTTGTCATCCCAGAACACAGCAGGAAGGCCAGCCTCTTAGGAATCCCTAGCTCCCACCTTTCAAATCCAGGCACTTAAATCACCTACCTTGCTGTTTTTTAGCCTCTTTGGCAACCCGGGCCTGTTCCTGCTTTTGAAGTTTTCTCAGAAGCTTTATTTGTGCTGCTTGTCTGGCTATTTCTGAAAAACAAACAAACAAAAAAATTATAAAAGGTATTATTGACAACTTTACACATCTGTTACATCTCAAGGAATAACTATGACATTGGTGCTGTGTCACCATGAATGACGCAATACGTAAGAAAACTGGGCACATTATATATAAGGGAAGGGAATAGTTTGGCAGAAAATGGCATGTTCATTCCCCCTCTGGAATGGCACACCAACCAAGGGAGTAAATATGAAAGAATCTAATTTTATGTAGAAAATTATAGGTGTTACTGGAAGACAAAACAAAAGCACCTTGCAATAATGTGCAATATTTGGAACATATTGGCATCATTAAAACTTTCTGAGTTGTGCAAAAGATCTGTTAACTTGTAAATACCTTAGAAATAAACTGGTATACAGAGGAAGCAACCTCTGATAGAAATGCTAGAATATCATAATAATGTAAGATAAACACATTTCGATACTTTAATATTTAATAATTGAATGGCTTTTTTTTCTGAACTGTGGTTTAAAGGCTCAACTTCGTCTTAAGTTGAAAAGTACATGTAACAGAAACAGTTTCTTGGAGCTGGAGAGATAGCTCAGCAATTAAAAGCACTGGCTGCTCTTCCAGATGACTTGGATCAATTCCCAGCACCCACAAGACAGCTACAACTGTGAAACTCCAGTTCCAGGAAATCCAACACCGCACACTGACATACATGCAGGGAAGACACCAACACACACATAATAAAAATAAATAAATAATTTTTAAATGGTCTTGGAAAAAGTTTCCTTAAAAATGTCACATAAGTTGATCTTTCTAAGTTAAATTCTTTCTCTAATAGAAGCATGGGTTTCATAAATTCTGAAAATGTCATAATGAAACCAATAATTCCGTGTAATAAATAGATACTAAGAAAATTTTTTTTTTTTTTTGGTTTTTCGAGACAGGGTTTCTCTGAATATCTCTGGCTGTCCTGGACTCGCTTTGTAGACCAGGCTGGCCTCGAACTCACAAAGATCCGCCTGCCTCTGCCTCCCAAGTGCTGGGATTAAAGGCGTGCGCCACCACCGCCCGGCAGAAAAAAATTTTTAAAATTGCATGTCTATCTTAATTTCAAATACCACATAGAATTAATGATTTTCAGACATAAGCTGTTTCTTTGGGCATAATGTTTAAAGTATTCTAGCATGACTGAAACATGAACATGTCAGACAGTTGCTAGTACTCTTTCTTCTTAGGATTCATGCGGGGAAAGCACTGTCTCCACATTTCCAATTCTGTGACATCAGTGGAAGGTGCTATTTTCTCTTGTATACAATGTGAAGTGTTAAGTGTTGGGGCAATTAACAAGCATGTTTTATTTACATGCATTGAAAGCTGTTATCATATCCAAACTGCACCAGATTTTAATCTTTATCCTCTAATAACTTAAGAAGGCTTTTGCGAGACAGGGTTTCTCTGTGCAACTCCCTCTACCTTGACAGGGGATCCCAGAGACAGAGCTCAGATCACAGGGCAGGAAGTAGCTTCACCCACTGAGTTACCTTGCGAGAACAAACATAATTATTTTATTGCTAAATAAGGAATGGTTGTGGCAAGTGAGCTGCTCAGCGGATGAGGACTGTTACCAGCAAGCCTGCTGAATGGAATTTGAGCCTGAGAACCCACATGGTCAAAGGAGAGAACCCACTCCTGCAATTAGTGCTGTGACCTTCACAATGTGTGGGGATACATGTGCCCAACTACTCCCCTAAAAAATACATTAATGTTAAAAAAATTGAGTGCTTGTTTTCATGCAGAGAAATAGATATATACAATAGACATATATATGTGCCTAAGTGAAGCCCATTACCAGAGGGAAATATATCATGGTATAAAATCAATTTGAAATCTAGGAAAATAAAGTACTGGGTAAAAGAAGGACAATTAACTTCTTTTTTACAATACAGCTAATATTTCAAATTTAAACGTTCTATTTTTGATGGTATATAAGGATATATGTACTAAAAATGAAAACATAAGAAAAGATAATATCTTGGCTAACAGTTAACTTCAAGCACCCATTTTTTAAAATACAATGCAGCTACCATGATACAAGCTACATTATTAAAGCCCGGGGCCAGCAAGGCGGCTCAGTGGGTGAAGGCACATCCTACCAAGACCGGCAGCCTGTGTTTGATCCACAGGATCCACATGGTACAAGGAGAGAACTGACTCATCCAAGTTATCTTCTGACCTTCACACATATGCTATTGTATGCACACACCCATGCACATATACACACATGAAAAAATAATTGAAACTGCAATTTTAAAAATACTTAATTTTTAAGCCAGGCAGTGGTAGTGCACACCTTTAATCCCAGCACTCAGGAGGCAGAGGTAGGAGCATGCATCTCTGTGAGTTCAAGGCCAGCCTGGTCTACAAAGTGAATCCAGGACAGCCCAGGGCTCTGTTACACAGAGAAACCCTGCCTAGAAACCAAAACCAAAACCAACCAAACAAACAAACAAACAAAAAACAAAAATTTAATTTTAGAACTCATGCATGTCTCTTTATTTTAGAAATTAACAAATATATGTAAGGGCAGGTGAAGCCTGAATGTTGATGTGTGTGTACACATTGACAGAAAGATTAACAAACACTTGCTAATGACTCCAGTGATAAGTAACAATGAGACCTTTTTTTAAAAAGTATATTGTTCTATGAGCTATTTCTGTGGATTATGATATATTAGAATGAACAGAAATACATTTTGTGCATTTTTTCTAGGCTTAATTATTTACAGAGATAAACAATTCTTGTAATGACATAAAATTCTGACAGGCTCTTTACTATAATTTTGATCAGTAAAAATTTAAGCTTACTTACTTGTACATCTATGCTCACAGGTTCAAGACATTTATATAGGATGAGAAGCTTAAGACTGCCTGAAGGGACACACCTTTATACAAGTAACCCATACCCCATAGGACAACACCATTCTGTCTTCCCGTGTCACAGATGAACAGCTCCATGAAGATAATGTAAGTATAAATTTGACATTTCTGTTCTGAGAAATTCACACCTCAAATACACTGACCATTTGAACCTTCTGAAAATGTATACCCGGACTGTAGAAGAATCCAAATTAAAACATGGGTTACTTACCAGTAACTGGAGTTCTCTGACTGAAAGTTTACCACACAGATCCACATATTTTGGAGTCCTATTTCATGTACATTTCAAGGAACTGGGAGAATTCCAGAAGGAAGAAAGCTGCACAATCTTAGGGCATGAACCAAGCAAGTGTTGGCTGACCCCTTTCCATGCAAGTCTTAATAGTGTAACAACACCCTTTCCGATTGTGGCACACGGGAGAGGATGGTACCACAGCTGTACAGAAAACTCTAGCTACTACCGGAGCCCCCTGTTTGCTCATTGAGAGCACTGGCAATCACTTCCAAGTCAAAAACACCAGAGAGATGATTCCTGAATTTTTGTATAATAGTAACAGAGAGCGGGTGCTTCTTACCTTGAGCTTGGAGTTTCCGTAGTAATTTTGCATCTGTGTTATCTAGGAATTCCGCACTGCCGACGTTGGGAGGGCGACCCTTCCGGCGTTTCATCCTGGATTCCTCTCTTGCTCTTGGCCTATCTGGATTGGGTGGTCTTCCTCTTCGGCCATCCATTGCCCTGATACGAGGAATGACATCCTCTTCTTTCAAAAGACACCACTGCATTCCCTTTTGATGAATAAATTACAGAAATAAATATTACAAACAAAATAAAAATGAGGGATCAACATAAAATTCCAGGGGGCTGGAGAGATGACTCAGTGGTTACGAGCAATGACTGCTCTTCCAGACAACCCAGGTTTGATTCCCAGCACACACATGGCAGGCAGCTCACAACTGTCTGTAACTCCAAGATCTGACTCTCTCACACAGATATACATGCAGGCAAAATATCAAAGCATATAAAATAAGTAAATTAGTTTTTTAGAAGTTGGTTTGGTTTATCAAAAAAAGAGAGAAATAGAAAATTCCACTTAAAATCATAATTAATTTTAATTTATACAGGTAGTATAAATTTAGCTTTTAAAAATTACATTTAGCCGGGCGGTGGTGGTGCACGCCTTTAATCCCAGCACTTGGGAGGCAGAGGCAGGCGGATCTTTGTGAGTTCGAGGCCAGCCTGGTCTACAAAGTGAGTCCAGGACAGCCAAGGATACACAGAGAAACCCTGTCTCGAAAAACCAAAAAAAAAAAAATTACATTTATATTAGTAAGTTATCATAGTCTATGGTACATCTTTAATATTTTTACTCAAATTCTTTACACCATACTTAAATAAAGACAGATTTGTATCTGTATCTATAAGCATACAGACATAACATAATCATCATTCTGCATATAACTGCCACAGTTGGTAGATAAAGTATCAGTTGTATGATGAGTTCCCTATGGATCGTTCTTGAAGGTTACTAGTTCAAAGACATTAGGCTACACAGGTAATAGACAAACCTTTGTCTTATATAAATATTATAGCTACTACATTTAAGAGAAAGTTCAAATATTAGTCTTGTAATTGCTAATGAAGTAGCAGTTGCCATTAAATGGATTGTGTTTCATCAAAAAAGACAAACGAACCAACACCAGACTCCTGATGGATTCCTGTCACCTATAGGAATCTTGTTCCCACTCCTAGGCAAACCTGGATTTGATCAAGATTCTAGATTTAATCACCATAACTTTAAAGGTTAGACTGGATGAGCAGTATCTCTTTAAAATACATTCAAAATCCAGTCTGTAGGGAATCAACAAATAATTTGGCCTCTTCAACAAATAAATTATGACAAATTTAATAAACACTACAGGAAAATTAAGTAGTGTTTAAAAGGTGTTATCAACTTATCAGCCTAACATGGCAATTGATTAAAGCAGACAAACTATTAAGAATTTGGTTTTTTTGTTTGTTTGTTTTTGAGACAGGGTTTCTCTGTGTAGCTCTGGCTGTCCTGGACTCACTTTGAAGACCAGGCTGGCCTTGAACTCGTAAAAATCGACCTGCCTCTGCCTCCCGAGTGCTGGGATTATAGGCGTGCACCACCATGCTCAGCAAGAAAGTTCTAACAACTGAAAATTGTAACAAATACTGACATTTGAAAGCATCAAGAAAAACAAACACTCATTTAAGTATAATGACTGGACCTGTTAATTACAAATATACTTGCCAAAGGAATAGAAAATAGCTACAAATTCACAGTACAAGTCCTGTTTTGTTTCAGGCACTCTGAAGTCATTACATACTTTGATCTTCACAACATTTCTAGCTCATATCGCTGTGTTTATTATTCTTATATTATAGCTCACAGAATTTAAGCCCAGTGAGGTTAGAAGTACGAGAAAGTAAAGGAAAAAATGTGATTCAATATGAAAACAATTCCCAATCTATCACACTTTTACATGACATGCTCTTGGCTTTGTATCTGATCTACAAAGCTATTCTTTTTTTTATTCCCCCTATACAATAAGAAATACTCAATATATACTTCCAGATAAAAGAACAAAGACAATACAGAGAATAAATTAAGAAATGGATTATTTACGCCGGGCAGTGGTGGCGCACGCCTTTAATCCCAGCACTTGGGAGGCAGACGCAGGCGGATCTTTGCGAGTTCGAGGCCAGCCTGGTCTACAAATTGAGTCCAGGACAGCCAGGGCTACACAGAGAAACCCTGTCTCGAAAAACAAAAAAAAACAAAAAACAAAAAAAAAGAAATGGATTATTTAATTTTAGGTTTAATTCTGCACTCTGACCTCAGTGATTTTCATGTCCTCCAAACAGATACAAAACATCAAAATTTGCTATATAGTACAGGATATCTATACTACAACCAACGCACCAAATGGAACATGGACATAGACTTTTTTTTTCTTTGTTTGTTTTTTAGTTTTCTCTCCCTGGCAATGAGACACTTCTCACTGGTGGTACTGCCTTGTAGACCCCCCAGTGTATGAGGAGGCTCTTGGCCCTCATATGACTTCTGAACTGGGGTAGGGGACTGTTATGTAGGGACACTCCACTCCAGAGGAGTGGGATGGAAGGGTTAGGGGGTAGAGGGTGGGAGGGTGGGCTGGGAAGGGGGGAAAGAGGACAATATGATTGAGTTGTAACCTGAAGCAACAAATAAATAAAGAGAAAAAAAAAACATTAAAGAAAAGTTAGCTTATGTGAGAGGTTGGCTTTGGCTATCCAGCATTAGTGGAAAATAATCCTTTCCTCCTCCCCCTTAATTTTTGAGGTCTAAAACAAAAAAAATGTCTCCTAGAAATAATCTTTCTTGACTAAAATTTAAAAGATAAATATAAAAATAGACAGCATCATGGAGATGGTCAAAGATTATGTTTATTATTTCCTAACCTCCTTTTCAAGGTTGTTAATTTATATTCGTTTACATTTTATTTAAGAACAATGAACAAAATGATCAACAATAATAAGGAAGTATGAGGTAAGTGAAAACTGCAACAAAGCCTTACTGTGTCTAAGTATGCGTCCTGTGCTACATTGTCAAAAGGTGATCTAGCATTCTCTCTCTGAAAGGAAGGGTAAAGCATTACTAAACTTTACTAAAATACGTAAAAATGTTGCTACGTGTTAATTTGTTTGTGTGTGATCATCAGAAACAACTTTGAGGAACCTATTCTCTTCATTCACCATGACCTGAGTTCCTGAGTTTCCTTCCCCACTACATCATCTCTCCAGTCCAGAAAATAGCATTAAAAAATTGTTTATATGTACATAGGAGTGTTTTGCTAGGTGTATCTGTATGCATGTATGTGCACCACATATGGTACCTGCAGATTCCAGAAGGGTATCAGATGCCTTGTAGCTGGAGTTACAAATGGCTGTAGACACCCATGAGGGTGCTGGGAATCAGACCTGAGACTCCAGAAGAGCAGCCAGCGCTTGTACCATGGAACCATTTCTCCAGTCCCAGAGCAGCAGCGTTTTAAAAATGTCCCTCAGACTCAGGCTCCCCTAGTGTGGGTGACTCAGGACCACATCCTGAGCAGTAGTGAACTGAAGGCTTTAGAAGTTAGGACAGGCAATTGTCTCAATGGACCAGCCAGCCATATGCACCTTAGGAGACTCTAGATATGGGGACGGGGATTAGAACCAGAAGGAAAGGCAAATGTGTAAGTCTTACAGGAGAAAACACAAAAGCTGAAGACCTGGATACAAAAAGGGAAAGGCAGAAGCCAAGCAGAAAACTGAGCAAAATCATCTCAATTAGGTAGTAAGGGGTGTGCTATCACATCTCAATTCGGCTTCGATATTTAGCCCTGAGGTCTTCTGTTGTTGCTCCCATTTTGATTGATTTTAAATATCTGTAACTGATTTATTTTGAAGGGAAAACTGTAAACAAGTCCATGGGGGCTGAATAACCCTAAGTGGTCCCTTTGCCAAATTTCTCAGTGTTAAGTCTCACTAAGACTAGATGTGGAGCAATAATTCCATCCATTCCTCTAACAGCTGATGTCCCAAGTTAACACTTAAGATGCTGGTACTTTCTAATTGATTCAGGGATTTTTTTTCCTCTCCTCCTCCTCCTCCTCTTACTGCTTCTCCTTCTCTTTCTCCTTCTCCTTCTCCTTCTCCTTCTCCTTCTTCTTCTTCTTCTTTAAGAGAGGGTCCTGCTATATATAGTCTTGCTTAACCTGGAAATTGTTTTGGAGATCATGCTGGCTTCACACACATCCAACTGTCTCTGCTGGGGTTTAAAATATGCACCACCATGCCTGGCATGGATGTGATCTTTACATGCCAGTACATCTTACATCCCAGTCTCCTGGAAGTAAAATAACTGGGGTCTATGGCTGAAATGTAGCTTAAGGCATTTGTTGTGACAACTTCAGAACTCAGTCATTTATTAAATAGCTTATTCATCAAACAGATTTATCCCTAAATACTTCTAAGTAAACTTAAGAACAGCTTAAAAATAAACTTAAACAAATTCCCCCCAGAAAGGCTCTTAATCTTTCAGAGTCTCTTATTTTCTAATAAGTTACATGAAACGCTCAGAATGTCATACCTAAAAGACCAAGGATATATATTTCTTTTTTTTTTTTTTTTTTTTTTGGTTTTTCGAGACAGGGTTTCTCTGTTTAACAGCTCTGGCTGTCCTGGACTCGCTTTGTAGACCAGGCTGGCCTCGAACTCGCAAAGATCCGCCTGCCTCTGCCTCCCAAGTGCTGGGATTAAAGGCGTGCGCCACCACCGCCCGGCTGGATATATATTTCTTTAAGTTCTACTTATTTTTACTGTTTATGAATGTTTGCCTGGTGTTTGCCGGGGTCAGCAAAAGGTTCAGGATCCTGGAGACTTCGGCTGTCTGTGATTGCACAAGTCCCCTGGAACTTGGGCCATCCGGGGTTGTGAGCTACCTCGTGGGTGCTTGGAACTGAGCCGAGTCCTTCGCAAGAGCAGCAGGTGCTCGCACCTGTGGAGGCATCGCTCTGACTCAGAGAAGGAGGATATGAAAGACCTGGAATATGTGTTTCTATTTCTGAGGAGGGAACTAAAAAAGCCCTAGTGCTTCAATGTGCCATGGGATGGTGAATTGCATGAGTTACAAGTCTAAGAAAAGTTACAGGACATAGCGAAGCACAGGTATCAAATACTTTTCAAAGATTTTGACAACTTACATTTTAATAAAAACGTTAAGATGAACAAGAATTGGGTTTCCCTATGCCTGGCGACTATCTTCCATTGTTCATTGTTTTCCACCTCCAGGGCAGCACCGAGAGCTCGATACATTTCACGCAAAGGGCACTGGGCAGCCTTGGTCTTAGTGCCACACACTATTTTGAGTAGCATTTAAGAGCGATAAAAGACCAAGAATAGCTTTCTCTGGGCGAATAGGAGTGTCACCATTAAACACAGTGGAGAAAGGCATAGTTTGATGCAGTTACCTCCGTAATGCTGGTTATGTTGTCCCATTGATCAAATAGGTGACCCTGGACTGAGTGACTTCTGGGCTCAGTCCAGAAAAAAAAAGGATATGAAAAGAAGAAATGACTTTCAAGTGGCTCAGAGTGATATTCAGCACCTCCACACCTGGGCTTACTTACTTTTAGCCACTAAAATCCTACCTGGTAAATCAGTGACATAGATCTCCACACTCCTCCCCTGTCCGTGCTGATCATTCATGTTCCCAGACTCCATATGTGCCCAGGCTAGGTGGCACAGGTGTGGCAGTTAACAGCAGAGCTGGATTAGAACTCTGGTTGTTGACTCCCAATCTTTTGTTCTTTACTTAAATTAAAATAATTACCCTCACTATAATTGTGCCTAAGATCATGTGTTGCCCAAATCATTACAACAGCTTCTTTTACTTTTCACCACTGGACACAGCAGATTGGTATGAAATCCACCAGGCAATATGCTTCTTTGTAACTTTTATTTTAATGTGCTATTTGGTTTCTCCATTAATATTAGTTTTTCTTTATTTTTCAACTTCATTTCTACTGCAACAGGCATGTTCACAACTTCCTTTGTGGGGGAAAACATCTTTGGGAAAATTTGAGGATATTACTTGTCGTAAATGGCTACTGAAAGAAATACATTTACTTTTCTTATGGCATTAAATAGAATTCTTCAAAAACAGCCTTAGAAAGTTGCTGAATCATGTGCAACTACTCACTTCTCCTTTGTACATCCTTCCTTCTTTTGTCCTCCCTTTCTGGCCAGCTCTTCACTGTTTTCTATTTTATTTCTTAGACTGAGTTAGAGCAGACATTCAGTGTCCTAAATTTACCAAGTAAGTCCCCTGAACTTACTTGAAAAAAAATTGGAATAACTTTTTAAAGTTATTGTTAATTAATATCCCCTCTACTACAATTCACACAAAAGCTTATCAGAGTGCATCGCCAGAGACGTTAAAACAATCCTTATGAACAGCTATGAGGCCTCCTCCCTGTGACACTGTGACACCTTCCTATGTTCCTCGAGGCAAATGGGGAGAAAGGAAATCACTCTTCCAAACTTACCAAGCTCAAGCCAGGACAAACATTTTCTTTTACTTTGGTAACCAAAAAAAGTGAAATAAAATAAAAACGGCGACAAACATAAGGACCAACAAGTTTTTTATGATGCAATGGAACAGAATTCTGTAAAGACAAATCTGTTGGTATCCTTTCCACAGTGAGCCGCAAGGAGACCGAGCCAGAGGCAGCCGGCTGGCAGAGCGCCGCACAGCCTTCAGAGCGCCGCACAGCCTTCAGAGCGCCGCCGCACAGCCTTCAGAGCTCTGCACCTTGTTCGATGATGTCAGTCACCCCACAATCTGGTGAGAACAACTGAAATCTAGCAGCACAATATTAACCATTTGCTGATCTGAGATCTGACAGAGCTCTCACTATACCTGTGAGCTCAAACAAAACTCTCAATGAATAAAAGTTTGTTTGGTTCCCTTACTTTGACAGCCTACTTCTCTTGAATTAAGGGCGTCTGCTTTAGTTAGAAAGACAGCCATTATAATGTTGCTTGTTGCTTCAACTTTGACGCTCTTAAAATGGGTCTCACTGTTCATCTTGTAACACAATCATTACGTTCAACAAAAGTTTGCTATTGTCAAATACATATACAGTTACTACCTTATGCTTCTGAATGCTGAATAAAAATGGTTAACTTTTATCACTTCAAACATTACCTTCTAGCAGAAATTGCCTCCTAAGTTTTTTCTATATGATACAAAGTTTTAGAATATTTTTAGTTACTGAAATGTTTTAATAAAATTAGAACTAACGCGGGCATGGTGGTTTGTGCCTTTAGTCCCAGAACTCGGGAGGCAGAGGCAGGAGGATCTCTGTGAGTTCAAGGCCAGCCTGGTCTACAGAGAGAGTCCAGGACAGCCAAGAATACACAGAAAAACCCTGACTAGAAATACCCCCCCCCAAAAAATTAGAATTAACAATTGGCATTTCCCAGGCTTGTCATAAAAGAAAGTATTAAAATGTAATGCAGAAAATATATTCACAAGGAAAGCTGTCAATCTGGGTGCAGGCAAAATGATAGTAAATTTGTACGTAAAGCATTTATTTGCTCTTAAACACCAAATACACATATCACATGTGAGCACCTATAATTCTTGAGTTCATTCTTCCTCCATTTGAAAAATAACAAAGTCTTAGCTTCATTGGATTACAAAGTAGAGAAATATTATTTAGGGTAAAATACATCCACATTTTGTACTTAATTCAAGTACATTTTAGAACACAGAAAATACACAAGTAGATTTAAAAAAATCTATTCTACCATGACCAATTGAAATCTTTATCAATTTGGATATATTCATATTTTTGCCCTGTTTCGGATTTTTGTTGTTGTTATTATGTTTTAAGACACAGATTCAATATGCAGACCAAGATGGCCTCAAATTTGCAATCTTCCCTCCTTTTTCAACCACTGCTGGGACTGCAGGCACACAAGGACATACTAGGCTCCTTTTGCTATGTGCAGTTTTGTTTTTAATATATGGTTAGCTATTAAACTTTTATACAATTTGTATAAAGTTAGAAATATCATATACACAGAACAGACAACTACTATTCTATGACAAGAGTGCATTGTGCCAAACAGTATTTTATATACTCCAAAAAGTTAGCTAATCAAATTCCTTCCTGCTCTGTGCTTGCTGGCTGCTGCTGAACTGGAAACATTTAGGAAACCTGGTTGGATGCTACTCCAGTGTAAAACCTTCATCACAAAGGACACTGAGGTCACTCACACCTTGGACCCTTCCTATTGCTATGTCGTGGTGGCTGGAATTGACAAGCCCAAAAAGTGACCTCCATGGCCAAGAAGAATATTGCCAAGATCAAGTTCTCTGTGAACGTTTATAACCACAGGAAAATCAGGCTCATATGGTACTCCATGAGTAGCCCCGGGACTGTCTGCAGAGACCCAGCTCTAAAATGCAAGCCCAGATGGGTAGCCTCAGTCAAGGCTGAGAAATGGTACAAGAAGCTCTTGCTTTAGATTTTTGTTTCCTTTCTTCACTAAAAGAAAAATGCTCTTCTATATCAGTTACTCTAACAAAATTTTTACATGATTATATAAATTTCCAATTAATGCTATGCTTAATCATATACCTGATACAATACATAGAAATATATATGGCTTTGCACCCATATGAACTTTGAAAGCATGAACATTTCTATTTCATGAAGTAAAACATTTTCTTGGACACCTTAAATCATAGATCTCTGAAACTACTTTAAAATGAATTTAACTTATTAATTCTTTTCTGACCTAAAAAGTTCTCTAAGAATTTATGTTATCCTCCCTGTGGACATCCTGAAATGTGGCCAGCTGAACATGTTACTGCTTCAGTAACTCATCTAACTTCTCAACTGGAATTGATTTCAACAAGACACTATACATTTGGAAGAACACTGATTGTGTTTAATAAAAAGTGAATGAATATCAAAGAACATTCTGCTCTGTGTAATGAGGCTTTATAGATTAAGTCTAATTATTATTGATACAATACCAAAACATCCTTCATGTATTGAATAGCAATTAGCTTTCCTCTCAAAGCAAAAATCTATTGAACTAAAAAACGTAAGGATAACTCTGTTATAAATAAAACAAGTAAAGATCTGAAACATGAACCAAAGATTGAAAATAAGAATTTCTAAAACTTAACGTTTTCTAAAATGTTGTAATTAAGAAGCTAAACTAGGGCTGGAGAGATGGCTCAGCGGTTAAGAGCACTGGCTAGTGCTCTTCCAAAGGTCCTGAGTTCAATTCCCAGCAACCACATGGTGGCTCACAACCATCCACAATGTGATCTGATGCCCTCTTCTGGCTGCAGGTGTACATGCAGATAGAGCAACTCATATACATAAAATAAATAAAAATAAAAATCATAAAAAAAAAGAAGCTAAACTAAGCTGGGCGGTGGTGGCGCACGCCTTTAATCCCAGCACTTGGGAGGCAGAGGCAGGCGGATCTTTGTGAGTTCGAGGCCAGCCTGGTCTACAAAGCGAGTCTAGGACAGCCAGAGATATTCAGAGAAACCCTGTCTCGAAAAACCAAAAAAAAAAAAAAAAAAGAAGCTAAACTAGTACGTAGGGAGTATATTAAAAACACTGTGCCTCACTAAGATTAAAAAAAAATTGGTGACAAACTGAGTTGAAATAAAAAAATTAACTTTAAAAATATAAATAAAAAAATAAGGAACCCTGCATTTATCTATGCAGAAATTAAAAAAAAAATCAAAATTTTTGGTATTGTGAAACTAGCAGTAAGAAGACAAGGAAAGCTGTACCAAGCATGTTACTCTCGGGGACAATGGGAAAAGGCTGATGTGATATATGCAAAGAGCACATTCCCAGAATCCAGCTCCAGCTTGCTTGCTCACTCGCTCACTGGTGCCTTGGCTGACTCACACTCTCATTCATTCAATCATGGCTCTGCCTTATTGAGGCTATGTGACCTTGAGATTTGTTTCCTCTTCCGAGCAATCTACTTCCTCACTAAAGTCTAAGGCAAGTTGGAAATAACTGCCTTACAAAAGAAAATGGTAGTTTCAGAAAAAAATAAAATAAAACAGACAGCTAGGACTATATAGAGAAACCCTGTCTCAAAAACCCAAAACAAAACTAAACAAAAGAGAGAGAGAGAGAGAGAGAAAGAAAAACATTTCTGTGTTCATAATTGGCCCAAAGAGGAAGAAATTCATCAAAAAAACAAGTGTCTACTGTGTTGAGCAAATGAACTATTTGAAACACTTTATTGCATATTATCTCATTTTAACTTTGTCGTAATCTCAGGAGGCAGGCATATTATTATTATTATTATTGTCTCTATATCATAGTTTAAAAAAATTGAAGGAGCCGGGCAGTGGTGGCGCACGCCTTTAATCCCAGCACTTGGGAGGCAGAGGCAGGCGGATCTTTGAGAGTTCGAGGCCAGCCTGGTCTACAAAGTGAGTCCAGGACAGCCAGGGATACACAAAGAAACCCTGTCTCGAAAAACCAAAAAAAAAAAAAATTGAAGGAAAATGGACATTTTTTTTTTATTGTTTGGAGTGACAGGGCTATGCATGGGTCTAAGAATCCATGCTTCAACACTCCCTAAATTTGAGACTCTTTCAATGGGGCTGGTAAAGGTAAAAGAAATTTAATAAACATTTATTACGGGTAAATCTATATAAAGGGGAAATGGGCAATCTCCAAGGAGATATCACAGAGATGAGGCCTTCTTGGAAGTTGTTTTTGGGGAGTGAGTGTGAGGTTGTATATTTAATTCACACGTTCAACGAGAACTGTGGAGATATGTTCAGAAATGTGCATAATTAATTTAAAGCCAAATTCCCATAAAACATTAGAATTTCCACTCACCTAATGCTAAGGATCTCTACTCTACAAATTAAAAAAAAAAAAAAATTAAACAACAGATCACCCAACATGGTGTGAGGAGATGGGCCAGATCCTGTCCCCAAACCATGTGGTTTTCAAAATCTCTTTGCGGTGTCCCATGAATTGCCTATTCAAACTGGATTTTATAAAACTGTTTTACCTATTTGGGGTAAAATTTCATGCTAATAATGCAGAGTTTTTAATGCTTTAGAAAATATAAAAATGTTGATTCAGTATATAAGTGGAAAGAGCTTATTTAAATATGAAAAGCATCTGCTGTATCAAAGCTTCTGCTGCAGAAACTGTTCCGAGGTCTTAGTGAGATCATCAGAGCACTGTGTGTCTAACTGGATGAGGTAGTTAAGAAAGGTAGCCTCTAGAATGCAGTGAGAATTACTCCATTTAGGTTGTGCTGCTACTTTTGGTTCAAAGGCTTCTTTCAAGGGCCCTGTGGTCTCTCTGTGGGTTCATAACAGTCGTACACTCTTAGTTTTATGCGGAAGCTGAAGTTGCCCTTTGGGATATCACTATCCCATTCCTGCTGAGATACTGAAAAAAATCACGTTTTTGACCTCAGTCTTAATAATTAGAAGCCAGCTTTGATGTGCAGCTAGCTTTCAAGACATTGATGTTTTGCATATCCCACAAAGAGGCTGTATCTAGGAGAGCAATTTAGGTTACACACATTACACCCACACAACAGACTGTTTTGTACCCAGGAATGGCATCTGAGAATGAAGGGTATTTTCCCTCTGCACGCGCATGCTTACTCAGAGCCATGCACGCCATGTGGAGGAAAGTATTTACCTTTATTACTTCAGGGTACTGCCTAAGCTTCTTCCCGCATGGAGCATAGTACGCCACTTCTCCTTGAAGGCGCCCACCAAAATTTCTCACCCTTGTCTCTCTCTGCCAGCTACATATAACAGAAATGAGCATTATAAGATACTTAATTTTAATTTAGAAAGCTTTTTAAAAGTTGAAAAAAAGCACACTTTTTTCAGAAACCACGAAAAAATGAAAACAAAAGTAAACATGTAACCATATAACCCAAATACATTATTAAAATGATTTAGATTTTCAGCTAATTCATCTACAAAATTAAAGAGATGACTTGAAAACATTAAACTGTCAAGTTTTATGGAAATCACAGCTGGAAGTGCTTTGAGGACTTGAGACATTTGAGTAAGGAGTCTATGCACATCGACTGTGTAAGATCAGAAAGCTCGTAAGTGTGGCGAGCACACACATGCCGCTCCATGTCTGCAGCCCTGCACACCCTGTCTAAACTGTTGCTTGTAACCAGAACAAGTAACTAATCTCTCCCTGAGTACTTCTGCCTTTTCTCCAACATCTTTCGCTGTCCTTCGCTTCACTGTCTCAGTAGGCTTCTGATAGTGCGGCTTCTGTTCTTTTGACATGTGGCTGGCTGCTGGTGCCTTCCAGCACATGAGCCCTTCCCAACTCTGCAATACCTTCATTACCTGCATACAGCATCAGGCACACTTTTAGTTTTCTGGCAAATTAACATTTTGCTCTTTTTTATAGCTCTTCTTCTCTAATCAATACTAATGTAGAGGCGTGAGAATAGGAAATCAAGCACATAAGAAGCATGCAAGGACTAATGGAGGAAAGCCTTGTGGTGCATACCCATATTCCAGAGGGATTCGCAGCTCACGCTCATCTGTAACTCTTCGTCTTTTGGATGAACCTTTAAGAAAAGCCAAGCAGGACATGAAATATTCAAGTATGCAGAGCACAGTTTTCTGATAGTTCAGAAATTGTTCTTTTGAAGTATTTTAATGATGAATTATACATTTATCAAAACAGCATTATTTCTAGATAGTTTTCAACAAAGCATACTACATAAGACAGAAAAGTTTTTTCCCCTTCTGGGCTAATGACAGATACTGGGCTTTCTCTACTACAGGAAAACTGCATAGCTTTTCTCTTATGTGTCACTAGTAGAAAAGCCAGTACAGAGGGAAACAGCTGACAAGAGGTTTCAAAAACCCATTCATTGCCTTCTTTAGAAATCCATGACTTTTCAAATAGGTGCTACAAATGTTAAAGGCTAGCTCAAATATTTAAAGACAATTTAATTTCTATGTACATATATTTCCATGGAGCAAAACAGTACCAGGCCTTTAATTAATCAAAACCACATAGTAAAAGGATTGTGGTTATATGTACATTTTAAGGCAAAACATAGGTTTCACAAATACAAATAAATATTAAATGGGTAGGACATCATGCCTGCATGTTGTAAATAAAAGCAAAAATTAGAAAGTGCCAATGAGGAAGCTGGAGAGATGGCTCAGTGGTTAAGAGCACTGGCTGTTCTTCCAAAGGACCCAGGTTCAAATCCCAGCACCCACATGGCAGTTCACAGCTGTCTAATTGACAGTCATGGTGATGACACACACCTTTAATCCCAGTACTCGGGAGGCAGAGGCAGGTGGATCTCTGTGAGTTCAAGGCCAGCCTGGTCTACAAAGCCAGTCTAGAATAGCCAGGGCTGTTACACAGAGAAACCATATCTTGAAAAACCAAAATAAATAAATGAATAAATAAATGAATGAATGAATGAAGAAAGAAAGAAAGATAAAGTGCCAATGAGAGTAAAGTAAGTAAAACAGTAGTTTTACTAAAGTAAAATACTTTACTATACAAACTCATATGCCCTTAATTAATGAATGAAAATATAGAGTAACAATATTGGATTGTCAAGTATAGGAACTTTTTAGTGAAAATGCCTAGAAGTTTATAATAAATCAAATTTGTAAAAAGATAGTATACTATGGACTTAGAATGCTATTAACTAAAAAACAAAAACCCCACAGATTTGGACTATATAGTGAGTGGGCAGGTATTTAATACCCAAGTTATCATTTCATATAAAGCTGGAAAACCCGAGTCTGAATTGAATTCCATACTAAAATAAAGGATGAACATCAAACAAGAAAGGATTCAAAAACCAAGAGGGATCATCAATTATATTCTTAAAATACAAATCACAGGGAAAAAGTTAAAACAATATCAGGCAATGGACTAAATCTTTTCAAAATACATGTTTCTTAGCCCATTTAAACTTAGATGGAATATGTAATTACGAGACCATCTCCAGAAAACTATGCAAATAGCAATCCTTGCTGCAGGCTGACTTTTATGTTACACCAATAAAAATAAACTGTAGGTACCAGAGTGTGGACTTGAAGTGAGTGTGGAAGAAGGAGTACCAAGAAAAGCAGGAGGCTGGGACTCAGAACACAGGGCAGCAGAAGCAGAGCCCGGGGGGCTTGCTCTGTGGAGGCTGTGAGGTGCTGACTGAGCTGTGAGGCTGACAGGCGGGCTCTTGGCACAGGAGGTCGTCTGATTCAGGTTCGCGGTGGTTTTCTCTCCTTCACTGTCACTATCTGATGCTTCCTGGTCTTTCTCATCGTCATCTTCTGAGCCTTCTGAGTCTGATTCTGAATTACTGTCTGACTCTGGGAAGTAGAGAAGCACTTGTGCATTATAACTAGGTCATAACCAATCACTTGCAGTTTGCACCTAAGGGAGTATTATTTCATAGCCAGTACATGAGACTGAGGATTCAAGGAAGCAATTTCCCAAGAGTTAAGTGCAAATGTTAAAATTACCATCTTATAAGCTATTTGAGTAAAGTATACATACACTACAGTTCCTCAAATCTCTCTTAAAACCATCAGTTTTAGTTAACATTTGAATCATAAAATAGTTCCTACATGATGCTATTCACATTTCGGTTCTGCTTAATGCTTTCAAAATTAATTTCAACTTAACAGAGAACACGTAGGTAAAAGAGCCAAAGTGACAGGTCCCAGGGTTACAGAGACTCCTGTGTTCAGCTTTCTGTCCCAGAACCACCAACAGCGTTCCTTGCATCCGTGATAATGCAGAACAAAGACCAATGTCCTAGGGAGTAGTTTTGGCTCTGTGTTTTTCTTTTTTAGCTGTAGTTTTTCTATTCAGGTAAAGACTTCACCAGGCTTCTTGAAATCCAAAACCTGTGCTCACAGAAATAACTGTGGTAAGACAACAAGCAGGCTGAGGGAGGCAGGTCTGTCCTGGTTGTGAAGTCTGATATGCTAATATATATGTTAGCACATGCACGTGTAGACAAGTGACATACTAGACTGGATTAAGCTCTAGTAAACACAGGAGGGCACCATAAAGGTGCCCAGAACAGCACCCAGGTAGCATTGTTTGTTTTGGTACTATTACCTGCTCTGGGGTTTAGTGAAAGCTACCTTCTAAAAGCTATGAATACTGATAGCTGGTGCCTTTAAGGATTTTAAATTATTAGGACATTAAATTGTATAATGACTATTTTCCTATTCACGTTACTAAAAAAAATTCTGGCTGACCAATAATCCACATTACAAACACTCACATTTTATAAAAAAACAAAATACTAGAGAGTATATAAAATCAAGGCATAAATTCATGACCCCATGTTACTTAATAAATTCTGTATCAAAAAAAGACTTTAGGTTTTGGTTCTTTTTAAATGACCATGGTGAAAAATTTCTATTTTAATGATATTCCGTAGTTTTTTACTAAGTAGCAGAAGAGAATAAAACACACCTAAGAATATTTGAGTAGAACTAATTGGCCTTGATAGGGGTAAAAAAAAATCATATAGTTGGGGGAAGGGAAGGGAAGGGGCTTGATGAGGGAAGAGAAAAGGGCAGGGTGACTATGTTCAAAACATACTGAATGAAGTTCTAAAAGAACTGATAATCCCCCTGGTCCAGGGTTTCTTTGTGCAACCCTGGAACATGCTCTGTAGATCAGGCTGGCTTCAAACTCAGAGGTCCACCTGCCTCTGCCTCCCAAGTGCTAAGATTAAAGGCATGTACCATTGTGCATGGCTCAAAATTCTTCTTTTTCTTCTTCTTCTTACTATTATTATTATTATTAATTGTGGTTTTAGGGTTTCACTGTGTCAAACTCAGAGATCGGTCTGCCTAAGCTTCCCAGGTGCTGGGATTAAAGGCATGAGCCACCATCACCTGACTCAAAATCAATTTTGAAGAGATAAGTGGTCCTTAAAGAAATGAAAAGTCTCCAAACTGATAAAATTGTTAGGTTCATTCATCATCACACTCACTTTACAATTAGTCTTTGAATGTCGGGTGAATGACAATCTACGATTTAGCTTAGAATTTCAGTATCAATTACTTTTATGTTTTATCAGCTATAAGAAACAATGAATGACAATGATTTCAAGTGTGTAAATTAAGATTTTTTTTAACGTTTTGGTTCATACACTTAAAAATAAACTTTAAATCTTAAAACAGAAAATAACCTGATTGACTGTCATCAGATTCATCATCTTCATCATCTTCCTCTTCATCTCCTTCTTCATCATCTTCCTCTTCATCCTCATTTGACTCTTCAGAGTCTTTACTACTGGGAATGTCTGAATCTGCTCCTCTAAAGTGTTCCACCAAAGATTTTGCAGGATGGGAGTGATGCTGCACGTTCAGTGGGGTTGTGCTGTTGCTGGCGGCTTTGTCCTTCCCCTCACTGTGCAGTAAGGCAGAGGGCAGCATGGGGGTCTGACTGCCAGGCGTTCTTCTCCCACCCGTGCTCAGATTGACAGGGGAGGAAAACGGGGTGCTGGTGGCAACGCTTTCATCAACCTTACTCTGTATCTTGGTTTTAGTTGTGAGCGCTAAGGGGGCTTCTTGAATGACACTTTGAATAACTCCGTTTGGTTGGTGATTACCTAAAAGTGCATTTGTCAGAAATGGATTAGGGTGGTTGTTTTCTAGCGGTTGTTTTGGATGTGCTGGTGAACTAGAGGTTGCTTTTGTATTTGACAAAGCTGCAATAACCTTCTTCAGGCTCTTTGCCGACTCCTGTTTCTTTACTTGTGATGGGAATGTCTGCTTATATTGTTCCTGGTGAAACACAAGTTAAGACAAAATGAGACAGGCCAGAAAACAAAGACTGTTTCTGTTTGCCATTATCAGAAAAGAGTTTCACAGAGAAACTTAAACCCTGATGTACAGGGTTGGGAAAAGAGTATCAGCAAGGACTACTGGCGGTTTAACCTTGGATAGACTTACAGATTCACACTTTCGTTAGTTTTCACCAGTCAAAACTTCCTGACTGTTGTTCTCATTTTCACAATAATTCAATCCTGAAGCCCTAAAAGTGCCCTCCCCACCAAAACTTCAACTAGTCTGTTACCCTGCTTTGGATTCCTTCAATGAATATTGCCCAAATTTAGGCCATGCTGTGAATTCTTCCTATTCACCTTTCAATGAATACTATATACTATATACAAATGCAACCCTTATATTCCATTGGCTTTATTTGATCAGCTTCTGGGAGCACTGGCAACCTTCTAAACTCAGTAATGTACAAATTATTAGTCACTAGCCAACCTTTCCAGCTGTCACACTTTTTCTACTCCCAGATACTGCTAAGATTATTTGTCTACTTGAACAGTTTCAAATGGATGAAATAGTGTCCATGCTTCAAGCTCTGAAGCAGCAGCTTTCCACATTCATCTCAGCCAGAAGCCTTCCTTACTCCATCGCTAGGGTGCTCTGCCTGGCTGATATTCAATGGCAAGTTGTTCTGTTTTGTTTGTCCCTTTTTTGAGACAGAGTATCATTAATGAAGCAAGGCTGGTCTTGAACTCCTGATTTTCCTGCTTCTAACTCCCAGATTCTAGGATTACAGCATGTGCCCCAAACACTTGATTCTCTAATTTTGTTTTGTTAAGACAGGTCAATATGTATAATGCTTCAAAGAGCTAAGTTTCCATTTTTGGTAAATTTCTAAAGCACAAACTATCATTTATGGTCTTCCTGAACTTGAAACACACCTGAGACTAATACTAGATTAACAAACAAATTCTTGAGATAGAAAATCTTAGTCCAGGTCACCCTGGGACTCGTTACCCAAAATGTCCTCCAACTTAACTGGAATTCTCTTGCTTCAGCCTCAGATGGCATTACAGACAAGAGTCATCATATTCAGCTAGCAAAACTTTAAGATACTGGAAACCAAAGGGGAATTGGGTGCCAGGCTTAGTAGTTGAGTACTTGCCCAGCATGCACAAGGCCCTCAGTTCAATACTCAGCATGAGAGGAAAAAAGTAAACTTTTTAACACTAGCAAATCATCTTGGGAAAAATTTATAGACAATCAAACCATAAAATTTACTTCTATAAATAAAAATGAAAAAGTAGATATTAAAAACCCAAAGTAGCTGGGCAGTGGTGGCGCACGCCTTTAATCGCAGCACTTGGGAGGCAGAGGCAGGCGGATCTTTGTGAGTTTGAGGCCAGCCTGGTCTACAAAGCGAGTCCAGGACAGCCAGAGATATTCAGAGAAACCCTGTCTCGAAAAACCAAAAAAACCAAAAAACAAAAAAAAAACAAAAAAAACCCAAAGTAGTTACTTCACAAGCTAAGGAGATGGGTCAGGGGTTAAGAGCTGTTCTTCCAGAGGACCTGAGCTCAATTTCCAGCCACCATATGTTAAGCTCACAAAGTACAAGTACTGCAATTCAAGTCTAGGGGTTCCCATAACCTCCCTGGGTACCAGGCATATATGCAGTATATAGACATCCATGCAGACAAATCACCCATACACATAAAGTAAAAAAATATTAAATCTTTACAAAGGAAATTACTTAAAAAATAAAAAAGTATTAAAGTAATGCACAATGACTTAGAATTATTAAAGTATATTTTGTTAATTTGTTTTGTTTTTGTTTTTCAAGACAAGGTTTCTCTTATAGCCTTGGCTATCCTGGAACCCTCCCTATAGACCAGGCTGGCCTCAAACTGAGAAATCTATCTGCCTCTGCTTCCCAAATGTTGGGATTAAAGGCATGTGTCACCACTGCTGGGCTTCTTTTGTTAATTTCTAAAATTAGGGCTTGGAGAGATAACCCAGCAGTTAGGAGCATTTGTTGCTCTTGCAAAGGACAAGGGTTCAGTTCCCAGAACGTACATGGAGGCTCATAACCACCCAAATTCCAGTTTGGGAAGATCTGACCCCTCTCTTCTGAACCCTCAGATATCAGGCACACTTGTGGTGCACAATCTATATGAACACAGGCAAAACACTCATACAGAAAACAATCAATTATTCGAATAATTCTTTGTAAACAAATGAGACTACATTCATACTAAATACAATCCCCCACAAAGTTTTTGATTAGTTACTTATTCAGTATTTCCCTTTCTTTTTTTATACTACAATTCTCAGATAATGTAAGTTTATAAATATAAGATAAAATTTTCTGGCACAAAAATCCAATGTGTTTCATCTCTTAGAATGTAGTTGTCAGCCGGATATTGTGGCACACACCTTTAATCCCAGCACTCGGGGGGGAGGCAGAGGCAGATGGATCTCTGTGAGTTCGAGGCCAGCCTGGTCTACACAGCGAGTCCAGGACAGCCAAGGATACACAGAGAAACCCTGTCTCGAGAAAAAGGTTGCAGTCTTACATTATAGTTTCACTTATCTCATATTTCCTTATTTTATGTTTTTCATTTTGTTCAGTCTCCTTAAATAAAATGCAAATGAATGCAAATTAATAACCTGTTGTGAAAAACCAAAAAAGAATGTAGCTGTCATATAACAAACCTTTCACTAACATGTTTCCTTCTAATACTGGGACAAATGGTCCCATGAAGGGAAAGTTTACAATGCTCACTCATATTTTACTGCTCAGCAACTGCTCCTTGCTAATTCTAAAGACTCTCTTACCATAAGTTGATACTCACAGGGTTTTAGGAAAAAACAAAGATTACTGCATTTATATTTCAAGGCTACTGTCAGTTAATCTTAAGAGTACATGTATTATCCTTTTTGATATTAGGAAAGGTGTCTAAAAATCGTGTCTACAGTTGGTTTGAAAGCACATGCAGTGGATGGGGAGAGCCGGGATTGAAGGGTTGTCCTACACATAAGGTCTTATCTTATTCTCAGCAAATGCAAAAAATCCTCCAGGTCAGACTTGACTTACATAGATCTAACAAATTCTACTACAGGACTATATATGTTGAATAATAGATATGAATATCTATTGATATATAATGACACTCATTAATTTGAATTATATGTTCACAATGTAAGTACCGAAGGAATCAATGATTAAAAAAAATAAGTGAAAAGTTCATAGACTAATGATAAGGTCAATGAATTAACAGCAGGTAGCACAGGACAAAAGAGACTGCCATTAAAAAAAATAAGCAAAATTCAGTATGTATAGTGTTCCATAAAGGAAACTATTTCCAGAAAAATACTGATTAAAATCTTGTTACACTAAATAAGGTATGTGGATAATACAGAGTTAAATCTAATATAAATGTCTATTCACAGGGCTGGAGAGATGGTTATGAGATGCTCAGTGGTTAAGAGCACTTGCTGTTCTTGCAGAGATTCAGATTTGGTTCCCAACATCCACATGTAACTCCAGTTCCGAGGGACTGCATGCCGCTGCAATATCCAGGCGTGTGCGTGCACACCCATGCACACACACAAAACACACGCACAAAACACACGCACACAGCACATACACACACACAGCACACACACACAAAATGTCTGTTCACATAAAGTATCTGCAATTAATTATTATCATTTCAATAGCTTGTGTATACTTCTAGAATAATCTCTAGACGGTAAGAATATACATTTTTAATTAGAATGCTTGTTTTAAATCCCTTTGCCCTGAAGTTTCATTAGATACAGCAATAGTAAATGATATTAACCAGAATCTTACATGTTTCTTTACATGACTTAGTATAGAAATAGGACTGTATGTGCAAAGATCTGAGCTTTACTTCACTTATTAAGTAAATAAGTAACTCACTTCATAAGTGGCTATTCAGTAACCATGTAATCAATTTTTTGTGTGCTACACATGTGAGTTTATAGACAGCTGTGCACTGCATGTACAGGGGGTAGAGGAGGACACTGGGTGACATCCTCTATTGTTTTATGCCTTATTCTTTTGAGACAGGATCTCTTGTTGAATCTGGAGCTAGGCTGGCAGCTGGCAAGCCCAAGCAATCCTCCAGCCTCCACCCTACAGTGTTAGACTACAGGCACACATGGAAACTGGGGTCCTCATGCTTACACAGCAAGTGTGCTTATCCACAGAGCCATTTCCCCAGATTGGAATACCTTTATAGAATTATTCATAGCAACAGTCAGGAAACCAAAAGCAAGTAATTATTTAGGATAAAACTAACTTATGATATAGCTCTGTGAATTCATTTATCTGAAAGTAAAATAATATACAAATAATACATAATAAAAAAGTTTAAAGCCAAACAGTAAACCTTCTAATTCATTTAGTTTGCTACTAGAAAGAAAGTCTTGTGCTGTTGATAATACTTTGTGTGTGAGGAGCATATTACAAATTATATTTTGGTATCATTGGTCATTCTATTCTCATTGGTAATTATTGAATCTGGCTACACATTTCAATTATCTAGGAAGCTTTATAAAAGTCATCCACATTAGTTCCACCACAACAGAGTCTGATTTAATTACTTTGAAAAATATTTTTCTTAAACTTTCCCAGATAAACTCATTCATAATTTAGCTTCAGAACCTCAAAATTTATTGAAGTCATTTCTTTCTCTGACCCAGTTCATAACATCATCAGTGAAGGAAAAGAACATAGTGACTTTGTCTTTTTTGGATAATTGGATAAGACAGACAGCTTGTTATGTTTAAAAAAAAAAAAAAAAGGAGTATTCTAGGGCTGGTGAGATGGCTTTGCAGATAAAAAGGCCTGTCATGAAGCCTGACCACCTGCTTTTGATTCCCAGGACCTACTTGGAAGAAGAAGAGAACTGACTCCAACATGCTGTAGGGCTCATGCATGTACAGACACATGAACATGTGCCTACCTACACACAACGTCAATAAAATGCAGACAAATGAACAGAAAAGGAATCTCATGTACGTACATACACATGAACCTGTGCCTACCTACACACAATGTCAATAAAATGTAGACAAATGAACAGAAAAGGAATAAGGATTCTAAGTACCATATAACCTACATTTGGATTCTAACTATATCACTAATGAGAGTAGTTGTACAAAACTCAGTTATTAAATTAAGTGAGTTATATAACATTAATTCTATAAATCTCAAGTTTATCACTTGTAAATGGTACTAATAGCATTAGTAACTATAGATAATATCAGCTAATGAGTAAATGCAGGTTGGCACTTAACAATCAATACCAGGGCTGGGGAGATGGCTCAGGGGTAAGGTTGCTTGTCATGCAAGAATGAGGACCCGAGTTCCAATCTCTGGAAGTCACATAAAAAGCTGGATGCGTTCACCTATCCCTGTAATGTCAAAATGATAACTCTGGTAGATCAGGGGAAAAGAGCTGGGGACCACTGGCTAGCTGGCTCCAAACTAGTCCTAGATTCCATGTGAGACTCTATGTGAAATGAATGAAGTGGAGTTTGAGAGAGCAGTTTATCCAACATCTCTCCTCTGGCCTACATACTCAAGCACAAACACCTGCAACTTGCACATCAAACACACACAGCACAGACATGTGAAATTTAAAAATAAAAACCAACAAAACAATGAATGCTTCCAGCATCAGAGAAGTCAGAAATACAGGCATATACATACTACTGCAGTAGTGTTGAAAAGGTTTTTTTGTTTTTTTTTTTTTTTTAGGATTTTTACACTTAAAAATCTGTAAATTCTAGGAGTAAAGGTAAATTATGAGTACATTTCTTCAATACAGAACATATTAATACTAAAAGAGCCATTAGTCTTAAACAAAAAATACTATAAAACATGTCTTATAAAACTATAAAATATGCCGGGCGGTGGTGGTGCATGCCTTTAATCCCAGCACTTGGGAGGCAGAGGCAGGTGGATCTTTGCGAGTTCGAGGCCAGCCTGGTCTACAAAGTGAGTCCAGGACAGCCAGAGATACACAGAGAAACGCTGTCTCGAAAAACCAAAAAAACCCAAAAAACAAAAAAACTATAAAATACTCTGCCAATACAGTAGACAAGGGGTGAGGGGTGGAGGTGGGGGATGACACAATAGTGTTTTCAGAAGCATGTGAACCAGGTTTGCATATAAATATAAAATCAGCAAACACATTTTTGGGGTATGTAGAGGACTGAACCCGGGTCTTTCTCTACCACTGAGCAACATCCACAGCATAAAATCTTTTTTTTCCTCTCCTGGAGTTGAGAATCAAGCCCAGTGCTGTGCTCCATGTTTGAATATGCACTCACTGAGCTATACCCTAGCCCCACTTAGTTTCTAGCAATAAAATCATTGTGGACTTACCCGTTTAGATCGCAATTCACTGGTCAAAGAACTAGATTCTTCAGAGGTATTTTTATTCCCTGCTTTAAGTACATCAGGAGAAGGAACTATGAGTTTCCTGTAAGTTTCCTTTTTGGCTTGGTTTACCAAGGACAAAGGTTTCACATTGGACACCAATCCTGTAGACTGTATTACACTGGTGTGTTTGTTCACAGATTCCTCCTTTGCCTGAGAGCTTTGGAAAATGAACGGAAGCTGCCGTGACAAACCCTGAGGGTGCTGCTGCTGGGACTGGGGGGATGAGAGAGTCTGTGGTATGGACACAAGAGGTAATGGCTGCTGGATTCTTTTTTCCTGGGCTTTTTCAGTTCCTTTCTGTCCATCTGCTTTTGGGTCTGAAATACCATGTAATAGCACCTGGAAATAAAATTTAAAACATTTTTAAAATTTTAAATAAGTAATTATTGCTAATTACTTATGACAAAGACATAATACAAAGCTCACTAAAACATAACCAAATACTCTTTTTTAAAAATGTATTTGTGCCGGGCGGTGGTGGCGCACGTCTTTAATCCCAGCACTTGGGAGGCAGAGGCAGGCGGATCTTTGTGAGTTCGAGGCCAGCCTGGTCTACAAAGTGAGTCCAGGACAGCCAGGGCTACACAGAGAAACCCTGTCTCGAAAAAACCAAAAAAAAAAAAAAAAAAAAAGTATTTGTAAGCCGGGCGGTGGTGGCGCACGCCTTTAATCCCAGCACTTGGGAGGCAGAGGGAGGCGGATCTTTGTGAGTTCGAGGCCAGCCTGGTCTACAAAGTGAGTCCAGGACAGCCAAGGATACACAGAGAAACCCTGTCTCGAAAAACCAAAAAAAAAAAAAAGATTAAAAATGTATTTGTTTATTTTACATTCCAATCACAACAACCCTCCCTCCCCTCCCCCACCCACTTCACCCATAAACACCCCCCACTCTGGCACATCAAATTGTCTCCTCTTCCACTGAGGCAAGACAAGGCAGGTCTGCTTGGAAAATCTGGTCCAAAGGGAGGCAACAGAGACCACGCCTGAGTTATTGAGTTAGTCCCCGCTCCAATTGTTAGGGGATCCACTTGAGGACCAAGCAGCCCATCATGTTCATATGTGTAGTGGTCCTAGGACCAGTCCATGCATGCTCTTTGGTTGGTGGTTCAGTCTCTGACCCCAACCCCATCCGAGTTAATTGACTATGTAGGTCTTCTTGTGGTGTCCTTGACTCCCTCGAACCTTCCCCTAACTCTTCCACAAGGCTCCCTGAGTTTCTCCTTAATGTATAACTAAATACTCTTAAGCGCAGTCTGAAAAACCCTGAAGGTGATTAAAATGAACAGGCTGTGAGTCAAGCTGAAGTCTAATTCCTCACTGGGGGCGAGCCCTGCGCACGCGCAGAACAGTACCTGGTCGCTCCTTGTGTGTTGTGCTTCAGTTTCTGAGTCGGAATCATCGTCTTCGCTCTCAATACTTTGATCTTCGTCCTCTCCCAGGTCATCTGAGTCGCTGCTGCTAATGCCTTCACTTGAGGTGTCTGACGATGTGCCTGAGTCACTGTCGCTGTTGCTAGAACTTTCCATAGTCTTCTTCCTTGGCTTCTGGAGAAAAAGCCATTATTTGGAAAGACTATTTTGAAAAAAATTCAGGTTTCATTAAAACCCATGCTCTTTTAGTTTTCAAATGACATCTTCAAATTAAAACACCATTTTTAGGCTGGGCGGTGGTGATGCACGCCTTTAATTCCAGCACTCGTGACGCAGAGGCAGGTGAATTTCTGTGAGTTCAAGGCTAGCCTGGTCTACAAAGTCTGTCCAGGAAAGCCAGAGATACACAGAAAAACCCTGTCTCGGGAAAAAAACAAAAAACAAACAAACAAAACAAAACAAAAAACAACAACAAAACAAAAGTGTTAGTTCTGACATGGCTAGTTACTGAATGTATTTGACCTATTAATCTGTTTAGAGAAAAATAGTTTAAAATTTTTATGGGGTAGGAAGGGATTTTGTAACCTATAAATTCCTTATATTTGTCTATTTAAAACTATATCACATAATCCTATAATGTCACTTAGCATATAAATTGTATTCCTATACATAAAGCATAAAGTATAGCTTTAACAGTAGACACTGTCACATGTAGAAAAGTTAAAATATAAATATTGTACCTATGTAGATTTACCTACATCACAATTATGCTTCAAGTAGAGTAACATTCAAAAATGCAGTTCACAAAATAATTACACAGATTTAGTGTAAGCCGTCTTTATCTGTATAAGACACAGACAAACCTGGACCTGAGACATGCCAAACAACCTTTTCAGGTACCTACTATAACTGTGTGTCAGAGGAAATTCAATGTAATGGCAGAGAGAGGAGAGAAACAGATTCTTAATATAAAAGCAAACAGTTGTATCAAGTACTGAGTGACATAGAAGAAAAGATAGATAGGCAAAGATTTATGGCGCTATGCCAAGGAATATAAGCCTTTGAAAGAGTATTTCATATCAACTCAGTTCGCAGGAGACAGAAGCAGGAGGATCTCTATCAGTTTCAGATTATCCTGGTCTACACAGCAAATCCAGTCCAGCCAGGGCAACACAGTGAAAACTTGTCTTAGGGGGGAAAATTCACATAGGGGAAAAAAATTATTTCTAGACTACTTAAGATTATTGGAAAAAATTATGAAAGCTGAGAGAAAGGGATAATATAGTTAATATATATATAAAAAGAAGTCTTAGCTGGGCAATGGTAGCACACGCCTTTAATTCCAGCACAAAAGAGGCAGAGGCAGGTGAATCTCTGTGAGTACCAGGCTGAAATCCTGTTTCGAAAAAGAAACAAACAAAAGAAAAGAAAAAAATAAACAAAGAAAGAGTCTCATGTTGAAGAAATAGTGAGGAGGGGTGGATACTCTGTAGCGGAACAGTATTTTCAGGACATGACACTGCAGCTGCAACCATGATTCAAGGTGGTTGTGACTGCTCCACCAAGACCTGCAGAAGAGCTAGTCAGCCGAAATCCCAGGAAAGAAGGGGAGAGGCTCTCATAGTTCCATCCATACCTGAGAAGTTTCTGGCAATTGATGGCCTCTGGAAGAGGCAAAACCAATTTCCTTAGGGATGTGGGCAGTGAGGTTATTCATGTTTCAACAGATGATCCTCATGTACATACAGGCAACACTAAATGGACTCTGAGCAATGAAGAGGTGAGGGGGGAGGGGCAGAAAGGGGAGAGGGAGAGGAGCACATACAAGCAAGAGCACACACGGCAAGCACATGAAGTTGGGATAGAATATGGGAGAAACTGGAGGAGGAAGGCATGGAGATGATAGGTTGGGTCCAAACACACAGGAATGTATAGATATTAAATGTTTAATAAAAAGGAATGAGTATTGGATAAAAAGATAAATCATGAGATGCACATGAAATTATACAGTTATGTAACAATAAAAGCCAATTGATAGGAAGAGTAAAAAGAAGGAATATTGAAAAGATAGGGCAACATGATTAAACACAATTTGTAGCTATGCCAATCATCTCAGTAGCATTTACTGACACGGAGAATACAATATTGAGGAAAATTATAAATTACAAAGTTTCAGTCCTCATATAAGCAGAGATCTCATGAGCACTGGAGATTGGGGAAGGAAAGACAGAAATATGCTTCTCTAGTGGGAAGTCAGACTGAAGCCGCAGTGACCACTTCCACAGACACAGCCTCCGTCGGAGACTAAGCACTTCGTCATTCCCTGTGGTGTCCACCTCCTTCTCTCAGAGGCCATCAAAAACTGAATCTGGGTGGTTGTGGGAATAGCAAGGTGAAATGGACAACTAAGTAGAGACCAAGGGGAAAGGACAATGTTAATATTAAATCTACCATTTGGGAGAGGATGGACTCCTTTGCAGTCAGTATCTGTCATGGGTTTCTAACCATATACAGAAAGTTGGGAATCTAAGCTGAAATGACCACTTCTGCCTTAATAGAGGATAGAAATCAAGGGAGTATGGCACCAACAATAGTTTGGCTGACAAAAACTATTTCAATGCTAGATGGATAATATATATATATATATATATATATTTTTTTTTTTTCTGTATTGGGTTTTTGAGACAGGTCTTATCTGTGTAGACCTGGCTGGCCTCAAATTCAGGGATCCACCTCTCTCTGTCTCCCAAGAGCTGGAATTAAAGACAAGTGCCACGATTTTATTTTTAAAGATGACAAGGGAATGGGGACAACACACCCCTCCAAGTATGTATCTAGTGTTAAAGGTTCAAGCTTGAGGGTAGATAAGAGTTCATTAAAGAACAAGGAAGGAAGATCATCATTCATAAGCAGTCACCGTGATTCTGACGGAGGTGGTCACTGCAGAGCATGTATTCACGGTGTGGAAAGAACCACAAGGCCCCTGGAGAAGCTGGGAGACAAGTATCAGAACTACAGCGGCACTCAAGAAAGAACAGAAGAAGGCTGGATATCAACAATTTCATTTCCAAAGTTCCTAGGAATGTGGTGTATGTTATATTTACACATTAATTAGGTAATGTCTCTTTACTTTGAGAGAAACTTCTTGAGTTCATAAAAATGATCACAGGAGAGCCAACTAATTTTATTCCATCTGATCTCAGAGAGTTTCTTAGAACTCTCTCAAACTTGAATTTCACCGCATACTTTTTTCAGTAACAAAACAAAGACATGTCCAAGGCTAAGCATAGGGGTTTAAATCTTTGGAGATTTGGGATATAAGAAATTTGCTAGTGAGAACAGGTGACAGGAATCAGCATTACGGCATATAAAATTGCTGTGAGTCGTAAATAATATTCATAAAACAGGAGCATTTGACTACATACCACGTGCTAGAGAGTAATGGCAAGGATTTTGCTTGATCAGGTACCTCATGAGCTGAGGCCTAGAGAGGACAAGCAGCATTAGGCAGACATAAGACAGGAACACTCCAGGACAGGAGGGACAGACAGTCATGCACAAGGCCACTAAGTGAAAACATGCTGGGCGTATTCAAAAGAGAAAGTCGGCTGGGCCAGGTAGAGCACAGTGAACCATGAAAGAGTGGCAGGAGACAAGGAAGGGTGGGCCTGCACACCTCAGGCCAGAGGCCCTTAATAAGGGCCAGTGCAGCAGACACTGTTCAAAGAGGTGAGACTACAGGACAGCCTCAATAAAATCCACAGAAAATGTGCACCTTTAATTTAAACATTTCAGCATTTTTAAGTACACGGCTCTGCACTACTTTTTTTTTTTTTGGGGGGGGGGGGCAGGGTTTCTTCTTTGTAGCCCTGACTGTACTCTCTTTGTAGACCAGGCTGGCTTTGAACTCACAGAAATCCGCCTGCCCCTATGTCCCAACTGTTGGGATTAAAGGTGGGGCATCACCATGCCTGGCCATTACAGACAGTTTGGAACTGCCATGTGGGTGCTGGGATTTGAACCAGATCCTTTGGAAGTGCTCTTAACCGCTAAGCCATCTCTCCAGCCCTAGCTCAGTACTGACACATAATTATCAGAATATATCTTCAGAACTCTTTCATCTTGTGACACAGAAACACTAAACCCATTTAATACCAAATCCTGGGCCAGTGAGACCGTAAGGACCAAAACTGAGCCTGACAACGCACATGGCAGAAAGAAAGGAACGACTCAAATTGTGCTCTGACCTCCACACACGTTGTTGCTGTGGGATGAGTGCAAGCACACATGCACACAGATCACTCTATTTTAGAAAGAACTGAACTTCCTCAGCTACCATGAACATTACCTAGAGCTTCATATATTTGAGACTCTTCATTCAAACATTTGGGGCACACACCCACAAATGGAATGGCTCAATCATGTCATGATTTTATAATTTATGCTTACATTTTGAGGAGTTCACTGCATACTTTGTCCAGAGCAAGTCTGTCATTTTATATTCCCCAAAACTTTCTTCAAGCCATTTTAAAAAAAATCTTATTTTTTTTTAATAATTTATTTTTTATTTCTTCAAGTTACAACTCAATCACAATCCCCTCCCCCCTCCCCCTCCAGTCCCACCCTTCCACCCTCCTCCCCCTCAGCCCCACCATCCTCTTCCCTTCTTTTTTTTTTTTTTTAGTTTAAGGTATTTATTTTTCCCCCCCAACAGCTCTCCCTTTCAGTCCAAATAATGGTTCTTTTTCTTATAACTATAAATACAATACAAAACAACAGAAATAAATAGGCCACGATTATAAGAGTTATATGGCTTAGCATACAAAAAGATGGTATTGACTACACAGGACAGAAATTTATATAACTGCAACAGTAGAATACATTCAACTTTAAATAGTTTTATTTTCAAACAGGCTAAATGTCTATGTACTCTAGTCTGAACTCCATGTGTTCTAATGATCCAGACAAACTGTGAGGGAATGTGCTTCCCAGTAACTCTACAGAGAAGACCTGAGATCAGTGCTCCCCCTCATGGAAGGACATGCACATTATCGGAAGAAATTTCGGTCAGACTATACGTGAAAGAGGTAGTGAGGCAATTTTTATAAAGTTTTCAATCTTGAAAAACAGTGGGCAAAAATATAGGATTTTATGTTCATTTTATTTAAGCAATGCTACCATAACACCTTGGCACATGTATTACTCAAACGTGCTTAAGACTGTATGAAATCATAAATTTTACATTATGATTAAATTCTAAGATTAATTAAAACTTTGCTTAATAGTTAATCTCTATATACTGTAACATTTATTGAGTTGTTTACATATACCAATATGATACCTCAGATCTGTCTGTATAGTTCTCAAAAGAGGGGTGCCTGTAGGTAAGTTTCAATATGTGCTCCTGATGAAAGGTTTTAGTGAGGAGTGCTAATTCTGTTGCAGAATATTAGTGCAGACTCCTCACTAAGATATGGAAATTAGGGCTGTTCACACTCACGCCTTCCAAGAATGTTGTGCAATGTCTTCTTGAACCTGTGGGACAGTTTAGATTTCACATTTCACTAGATTTTAACACTACTTCCACATGTTGGAGGACACAAAGTTTAAAAATATAGACAGGTGGCTTTTAGAAATACAGTATCGATATATACCAATGACACAATGTGAGAGATTTGCTTCCTAAAGCAAGGGAGGTAAGAGCAGGTCGTGTGTCCCTCAGTGTGTTACATGCAGAGAAGCCAGCAGAAGCTCAGAAGCAGGCCCTTGTTGCTGACACTGATGGGACTACCCTAGGAAATGCATCCTAAGGGAGACATAAGAGCAGCTGGAGAGCAGCAGGTGGGAAGCTGCACCCGGGAGGAGAGAGCCCAGTATCTTTCATCAGGTTTGCTCCTATGCTCAGTGGTGTTTGAAGTAGAGAGAAAATATTTGTGTGGGGCCCTGTAAAGAGCTGCTGAGATACCCAATAAGCTTCTTTAGAGACACCAGTCAGCCTTCCCCAAGCTCTTATCTTGGTGTACTATATTCTGGGAAATAACTATTTTCTGCTTAGAAAAGAGAGATCAAGAATAGAAAGATAAAAATGTAGGGGTAAACAAAAACCTGGACTTCATGATGGCCTATGTTATATGAAGTTAGGATGTCAAGAGTTTCCCTGGCATTTATGTAAAAAGGGGAAGCCAAAATGTTGGAATGATTAGAGTCTGGAGTAAATTTACCATATGTGCAAATGATACACTAATACTACATCTGCAACCAATTCTATAGCAAAAAAGATGTAGTCAGAGGTCAGAATCCACATTAGCAATATGAGCAAGAAAGGGTAACAAAGAGTTACCAAGTAGGCGCCTGGACTGTTACCCACCAACGACCTCAGCACAGAGGCAGTGAAGCAGGAGGGGCTTAAGTTTCAGGCCAGCCTGGCCTACAAAGAAAGACCCAGTCTCAAAACACCAAACAAACAAACAAACAAACCCAGCTCTTAGAATTATTAGCTTGTAAAAGAAGTTTCCCATTAAAAATAATAAATGGTCCCCTTCTAAATAACAGAGGAGTTGTAGATATAGCCATTTTTCTATAGAATTAAGGAGGACTTCTTTCCCACCATCCCCATTCACCTAAGGCTAAGATTTGGATTTTTGTTGAAAAGAAGTGGCTCTTGCCCACTGTATCATACAGGCCAAGGCCCTGGCACACAGGAAACACAAGCCTACTACAGTGCTAGGGAAACTTGACTGGGATCCCCTCAGCTGGGATACCAGCAGAAAAATTACCTAGAAAGATACCCAGTAATTTCTCAGCGAAATTGGGCTTATAAACTGTATGTAGTGATGCCAATGCAGTTCACCAAATGTTGTGCACCATTTGAGTTCCCTGTACACCACCACGTATATCTGGGCACCAACAGCAAAGAGGCCATCAGTTGACAAGGAAGTAACCCACTGCAGAATAACAGCCTAAACAACATTAAAGCTGAGACTGGAGAGATGGCGGCTCAGTGGTTACCAGAACGGTGTGCTCTCAGAGGACTCAGACTCAATTCCCAGTACCTACAAGGCAGCTCACAACTGTGTACAGCTCCAGTCCCAAGGATCCAACCCCCTCTTCTGGCTTCCATGGGAACAGTATACACGAAGACAAAAGCTCCCATATGTAGAGAGACTTTAAAGAGAGACAGACACAGAGAGAAAGAGAAAGAAATACTAAAGAGGCAGTAAAAATCCCTCCTCTTATAGGGCACTGTTCCCAGTCTCTTGGTTTTGCCGTTCTGTTTTTGACAAGGTCTTTCTAGTACCTGCAATTTGCTAAGTAGATCAGAACTGGAACTTAGCCAGGCCCTGCTGGGATTAAAAGTGTGGGCCACCATACCAAGCACAGAACCTCTCTTAAGAAGGACTAATTTTATGAAAAAACAAAACAAAACAAAACAAAGTGAATAAATAATAAATAATGAATAAATAAAAAGTTGGCGCTGAGAGAATAAGTTGACAACTTGCATACAGAGATGGAAGTGAGTCAGTGCAGACACAGTTTAACTGCACAGTGCTGCACAGGACTCTACTGAGATTATCTGAAACTTTCCATAATAAAAGATTTCTTAGGTGGGCATTGTGGCGCACGCCTTTAATCCCAGCATTTGCAAGGCAGAGGCAGGTGAATCTCTGTAAATTCAAGGCCAGCCTGGTCTACACAGTGAGTCCAGGACAGTCAGGACTGTTACATAGAGAAACCCTGTCTGAAAAACCAAAAAAGTTTCCTTAGTTTGTTTCCCCTAAACTCTAGACTCGAGTGTTAACATGTTTGGCTTCAAATTCTGACTCAGTCCCTTACTCAGAGTAATTATTTTAGTGTTATTTTCCAATTTGTACTAACAACCACCAAATGTAGGGTACAGGGAAAACTGAAATGGATATGCAAAGCCTTTGGAATAGAGCTGGCATGTAGATGTCTCCATGTTCTCCTGGAGCTGGCAGTCTAGCTCAGTAGTACCACACAGGCTTCAACTGTGTGATGGATGCCCTGGGTTCAATTCCCACCACTGAAGAACTGTGCAAGGTACCTAATCCATGTCAGCATTATACTATAAAAGTAGGCATCTACAAAAACAGGAGCTGGTAATAAGAAATTAATCCACACATTCTGGGCGGCTGACTTTTAAAAATATTTACCTTATATGTTGACTCACCCTGTACTTGTTCTTCAAGAGACAGCTTACCTTATCTTTGATTTTGTCAGCTCTGGCATCCAAAGGCTGGTTCTTGTTTTGCTCCTGATGACATTTTAGGTTTCCTCCACCTGAGTTTGTGCTTTGACTCTGTCCCATGGAACTTGAAGCAGGTGTGGAGAGCACAGATGTACCGACACCAAGTACAGAAGACGCACTGTTTCCATTAACGGACCCATTTATTCCTTGAAAATAAGTGTGTTTAGACATTGGGATGTCATTTGGCCACAACGAGGAATAGAGTGCTTTTCTATGTATAATGTAGCTCAAGCTCACACTAAAAATCACACGAGACTTCTCCACATGAAACATTCAAACTGGCCAAGCATGGTGGCGCACGCCTTTAATCCCAGCACTCGGTAGACAGAGGCAGGCGGATCTCTGTGACTTCAAGGCCAGCCTGGTCTACAAAGGGAGTCCAGGACAGCCCTAAATACACAGAGAAACCTTGTCTCAAAAAAAAAAAAAGAAACATTCAAATTGCATACTGTATAAATAAGTACAAATTACACTAGTAGTTACCATGGGCTAGGGAGGGGTGATTACATAAAGGGTATAGAATTTTTGATAAAATTTTGGAGTTTTTTAGAGGGTGGCCATTGTGCAACACTGTGAACACATTAAATACAACTGATTTACTCACTAGCATTAAACTGAGTGAATACCACTTAAGTTAAACAAACATGATTAAATAACATGTAAGCATTGTCCTTTTCGAAATACTCAATTTAAAAGAGCAATGGGCTAGCTAAAACACTGTAACTTCTAAATACTATGGTAACAATACTTAGATGCTACAAAAATACTGAACATTTAGACAAACTAATATTTAACTTGAGGAGAGTCAGCATTCTATCCTGAGTTCTGTATAAGGAGATAATGACATACAAGATATTTCATACATCTTGGGTTCAGATCCTGACTAAACCACATCAGTGTATAAGCTGTATTTCTTTACACAAGTATTAAATCTTGGGTGCAAAAACATGACAGAATTGCTCTAAGGATCAAGAAAGATGATAAAGAACCATTTAGCATGAGGTTGTAAAAATGTTCCTAAAACCCAACTGCTGCCAAGAGGTGTCAGGACAGGTTTCCAGTCCTTCACTCACACTAAAGTGAATAAATACCTTTTTCAGGACCATTTCGGTTACTCTTCCCAGAAGTCCTTGAATGGAATGACGGATCGTGATTCTGGACTGGAGGAGCAAACAGCGATGGAATTGCCAGCAATGGTGAGAAGAAGGGCGCTCCAGCACGAGTGTGAACATCTGCACTTCGCCACCATTCCACACCTCAAAACCAACAGACCAACAGAAAGAAACTGAATGAACTTCCTAATTTCATTCTCAATTCTATTCCAGAAACAATGTTTCAAGTTTCTCCTTAGCTAGAACTGTTCAAATCACATAGTTCTGACCATCTTTTCACTGTAAACCAGTAACTTGAATCTGTGTGATCTTCTGTGTTATTACTAGGCCATTATTTAAGAAGCTTCCCTTAACAGTTTTCTAGAACCATGCTAAAAGAAGAACATAATTTTTGCAATGTAAAAAATGCAAAAAACTTAGAATATAAAAAGAGCCATTTGACTTGATGACCTACACCACTGATTTACTAAATTAATAAAAATTAAGTCTACATTAATCTAAAACTTCAGATTTGAAGCTCACATCTGTAGTCTCTTAATATTTTCCTCCAGTCATATATAATATAAATCTGACTTTGACAAATAGGGGAGGATAATTAATCCTATCAGATGACTCTAGCATACCTCAAATGCTAGATGGATGGATGGTTATGGACGAAATAATTACTTTATCCATAACTGTAGCTGAACATAAACAAAAATATAGAAAATTTAATGAGAAATAAGTTCTAAAAGAAAATTTCCAAAACACATAATTTTTAGTTAAAATTTCAGGCTTATCAAGCCTTTAGCTTTAAAATTTATAAAAACAGCTTGAATTTTCCTTACACTTGTCATGAATTACAGATGACAGTGATTATTTTTAGACATATAAAATAATTAAATTAAAAAAACCATGAAATGGAATTTAGATATTCAGACAGTAGTTGTTCATTAAAATTCTAAGGGAGGAAAAAAAAGGTCAATTTTTATAAAATTCATCTTTCAAGGAAGAGTGGAGATTAAAAAGACATCTCCATTAGGCAGTGGTTGCACATGACTTTAATCCCAGAGGCAGACACATCTGTGAGTTTGAGGCCAGCCTAGTCTACAGAGTGAGTTACAGGACAGTCAGGGCTACACAGAGAAACCCTGCCTCAAAAAACCAAAAAATTTAAGAGAGAGAGACAGATTTGGAAAGTATCCAAAGAGTAGTATTATATTGGCTCATACCACATCCTGGAAACAAACTTCAACTGGCTAATCCACTAAATTTCAAAGTGAATTCTCTATGGCATTATCTCTTTGACTGGAATAGACACAAGAACATCAGAAGCAAACACCCACATAGTATCAGGACACTGCACTACAAGATCTTTAAAAAGTTCTAGGAATATGCCTTCATTCTGTAACAGTGAAGCTCCTGATTTAAAAGGGGGGGGGGGTTCAAGGTCACTGCCATTCTTAGAGGTGTTATGAACAGTGCAAGCAAAACACTGCAAAGGCCATTCATTGTGTCAAGGGCAATATGGAGTAGCTAGTGAATGAATGGTACCCTGAATGCTAGGACTTGAACCAGAGCAACTGAAAATTCCAGTCACTCAACCAATGTCTAGATGCATTTCAATGAGTAAAGGGAAGGGTGTGTTTTGGGGAGGGAATATCTATCCACACAGTCCATTCCGACTAGCAGGCACATATCTGCAACTTAGTTTCCACTTAGTTGTTCAAAGCAGACTGTAGATTTCCAACAATAATGTATCACTTACACCTCTAACCAAAGTCTTAAGTCAAGACATAAAAGCTTTGGGAAGTCATTAAGGTAGTCAAGGCATAAGATTTTAATGTGTGTAATCAAACTCAGAAAAACACATTAAAATGCAACTCAGAATGTTAAAAACTATATAACAGGTATTAGATAAATATAATAGAGAAAATATATGCTGTGAAAGTACAGGCCAGGGACAAACATATAAGATCAGTCAGATAAAGAAAACAACCATTTCTGAAGATAAAAGTCTGATATTTTTTGACAGAAAATTACAACTGTCCAGTGAAAAGTTTACACCATTTTCTAATTGAGAAACACATTTTGTCACAAATTAACTTACTTATCAAATGGAAGATATTACACAAAAATGACATAAGTAGGTACAAGATGAACTTATAAACAAATTCACAATCCCCAAGAAACACTGTAGCAATCACAGTAATCATTTCCAGTGAGTGATGCTAATATTTTATAGAATACACTGAATCTCAATTTGATCACCTAGTACACTTTTCTGTAGGTTTGGGTTTTGGCACAGCATTTCACTGTCTAGCCCAGACTGGCATCAGACCTGTGATCTTCTGCCTTCCATGGTCTAGATTTACAATCACCTGTCTGCATGCCTGGCTCTCATATGGCACAATTTTTAAATCACTCATATATGGAAAATCCTGGCATATTCCAAAACTTCACAGAATTATAGCATTAAAGTGAAAAGACCAAGAATTTTAAGTATTTTTAAATGAATTTCATAAAATATTATTTCAATATAGCATGAAAACTTGATTATATTAATATCTATTATACAAGTTTACACTTGTTGTTTGAAATGAAAAATACTTTAGATGTATATAGACTTCATAAAAAAAACTATACCTTACTTAAAATTGCTAATAGCATCTACCTTCTTGTGACTTCATTGTATTTATGGCGAGATTGTTTTCCTAAAGTGGCCATTTGGTTACCCTTTTGAATTATATTTTAAAGATTTAACTTTTTGGATCAAAGTGCAATTGAAAGAAAGTGGGTTATCTAAAATCAACTATAATCTCTGCCCATTTTGCAACAAAATGGTACACATATGCATATTTTCATCACTAATGTTTCTGTTTTGCAGTTACCTATCCTTTAGTAAGCCACAAAATACAGTGTTGGTGCGTTCCTCCATAACCACTGTCACACACAGAGCATAACTAGTAAGTGAGTGAATACCCTGTGGAGGGTCAAGAAGTGTGTTGCTTGTTTATGTGGGATGCACTGAAATATTTTTCATTTATTTGTCCTGTGTGTGTGCGCACATTCATTCACATGTGTGTGCATGTACAAGTCACAGAGCAACAGAGGGAGTAGGTTTTCTCTTTGTGTCACGTGGGTCTCATGAATTGAACTCAGGCCATAAGGTTTGGCAGTAAATATCTTTTCCCACGGAGCTGTCTTGTTGGCCCTAGGCTCGTTTTCATATATTGGAAGTACCATCCCATATAAGTTATTTTTTAATATTCATTGGTCATCATTTCAGTATTTAATACAGTATTTATAATATAGTTTAGAATGTTCAAAAGCAGTACTATTAATAAACACAAAACAATGAAAGTATTGTAACTTTTATCAGTAACTACATAATTACCACTAACTATTTAGATCTTGTTTGGAAATCTTCTATTTCAGGAGGTAGCTGTTGATATTTGATACTAAATAACCACGTTAAAAACAGAATGAGCCAGGTATGGTGGTGCTCAAAAGGCAGAGGCGGGTAGATCTCTGTATTTTTGAGGTCATCCTGGTTTATACAGAAGAACTCCAGGCAAGCCAGGCTACATAGTGAGACTGTCTAAAAATTTAAGTTCCTATTAATATATTAAAATGAATGTTAAGACTTGGTCAAGACTCTGCATACTCACAAAAATTTTCCACCATCCCCTCTCCAAGACAGTGAAATTAAAGAAATAACATGACTTATGAAGTAGTACTTGAAAAACACATATAACCACTTCTGTATTCCCTGTATAATTTTAAAAGATACTTGGATTCCTTTTAAAGAAGCAGTAGATACTTTGTCAGCTATTAAAGTGGGCAGGAAAAAATAGTGACAGTTAGGCATTCTGGACTAATCATGTGCCAGACATTACTACACATGTTCATCTCGGCGAATCTTCACGCAGCCCTAGAAAGCAGGGAATGTGACTGTTTTTAGTTTACAAGTTTGGAAACCCAAGCCTGAGCAGTCAGCGATTTGTCCAAGGCCAGATTTAAATCCATGTCAATTTCTAGCTAGAACTAAGCTCTAGTTTAAACTCTAGTTTAAACGCTGTCCCGGTAAAGACCAACACTAATGACTGTACAACATAGTTAAGACTGACCTTTCAGGGAAATTAGTGTGAGTTCAGCTATTGTGTGTCCACAGCCTACAGAATCCCATCTCATACTGGCCTTGGTCATGCACAGAAGCCAACTGAGTAACTGTTGTGGAAATGTAATCTAAATATGCTTTAGAAACAGTTTTCAAATGGGAAAAAGTATAGAAACTTAAGATTCAGTCACAACTTCCTAGCAAAATAAAGAAAAAAAAGCCCCTAAAATAAATGTCTAAATATTTGTTGGAAGAGCTAGACTCTAGGTTCAGACTATAAGGTAATTTTTCCTGGTGCTGAGTTTCTAATCCAGAGCCTCATATATGCTAGGCAAGTACCCTACCACAAAGCACATTGCAAAGCCAAGTTAACTACTTAATTTAAATATTAGATAAAGGAACTAGGGAGATCATTCAGTTCTAAATCGAGGACCAGAGATCAACCCCATGTGAAGGAAGTGTAAAAAGGCAAGCACACCCCTGGGAACAGAGACAGAAATTTTGAGCTTGTTGGATGGCCAGTCTAGTGAACGAGTGTACTCCAGATTCAGGGGAAAACTCTGTCACAAAATAAGGAGTAGAGTGACTGGAGAAGACACTTCAATCTCTGGCCTTCCACAAATACATTCTCACATGTGTACCCACGAGCACATAGCACATACATACATAGACACATGAACATACACACATACATATAACACATACACACACACACAGAGTCCCCCAAAGAAAATCAAAGCTGAGAAACATTCAAACTGTACACTCAACAATACATTTTCTACATCCAAACACAGTTTTTTTTTTTTTTTTTGCTGCATGTGATAAAACTGAGCCAATTCTTGCCCAAGAATCTAATACATTGTGCTTTGCTGTTCAATTTAATAAACAAATGACTGCCTTTTCAGGCTTTCCTCCTTTCCTTGAACACTGTAGGAGATGTTTACCTGGAAAAGACGTTAGTTGGGGATGTACGGCTAAGGCTGTGGGTGTACCAAGTGTCCCCAAACCACCAAATTCTGAATGCCCTGAGCTGGCTGAATGTAGACCAAAGACTGGGTGGCTGAGCATTGGGAAGGCACTCGACACTGTGGACAGGTTAAACGGCTGGTCCCCAGCTGCTCTGAATAAATGTCCTGGGAGGGGAGAAAAACATACTTAAAGTTGTTTAGATAAAACAGATGAGAGTTACCTGATTTCAGCATTCATGAGTTTACAACAATATCTTATCTACTGAACTTTTTCTTTTATATTTTTTTCTTTAATTTCTACTCTTCAAACCCTACAAAATGTTTGTAGAAACACAAAAGCATTGTAAGATTAATCAAAATGACTAGAAGACCATTAGTAGTTTGAATTTCAGATTTTAGAACAGATGCTAAGTAAGTAATTTTTGTATCTAACCTGAGTATTCAACTTTCCGTCAACACATGTGCACTCATGTGACATCATTCTCTTGTTCTTGACAACATGAAAGCGCCCTGAGTCTAACCCTGAAATCCAATGAAACAGATCCCAACTCTGTTATGAAGCCTTCATTCAAATGATCAGATCTGATGCAGAGAGAACACTTTCACGAGCAAAACCAAAGCTCTGTTCCCTGTCTAACATTCTGTTGAGAACAGCATCCTGATTCCCAAAAGGCAGCTTATACCAGAGTAGCCAAACAGTGGCAAAGACGGCACAGTTAATACATGTACTGGGGCATTTCTAAATGGATTCACAAATCCATTTGCAGGCAGCTGCAGAACAAGAAAAAAAAAAAAACTTTACTTACAGGAAACAATCAGAACACTTTGGCTTCTTATTATAAAAACAGAATATTAAGCCCAGTATTCTAGGCTCTTTAAAGAATGTACTTTGAATGGCTATGGTAGGACAACACCTTTATTCCCAGTACTCAGGAGAAAGAGGCAGGAAGATCTGTTTGTGGAGGACAACATGATCTGCATAATGAGTTCCAGGGCAGCCAGCACTACTTAATCTGACCAAGCCTAAAAATAAAATAAAACAAAACAAGATAAAATAAAATAATTTACTTTAAATATGAAGATGGTGATACACATCTGTAACCTGGCACTGAGAAGTTAAGACAGGAGGATTCAAAGCTCTGAGCCAGCCTGGGCTGCAAAAGGAGTCCGGCCGGGCAGTGGTGGCGCACGCCTTTAATCCCAGCACTTGGGAGGCAGAGGCAGGCGGATCTTTGCGAGTTCGAGGCCAGCCTGGTCTACAAATTGAGTCCAGGACAGCCAGGGCTATACAGAGAAACCCTGTCTCAAAAAACCAAAAAAAAAAGAGTCCGGCCTAGCCTGTGCTAATTAGTGAAACTGACTCAAAAAAAAAAAAAACAAGCAAGGAACTGGGAAGAGGTTGCAGCCTGATGGTAGTCAAGGCTTTCCCTAGATCAGAATCTCCAGTACTGTAGAGGAAAGAGCCCATCCACTGTGTGTTCATCACTGAACTCTAGTGTTTAAACAGAGTAAAATCCTGTGCTATCTCTGATTTATGTCAACTGTGACTATGATTGACGACTTCATTAATTTTACATAGTATTCCTGAAGTAAATGAAAAGTTATATACGTGAATACCTTTGCTTATCATTTATCTGCAAATGTTAGCTCTGTTTTTCTGATTCTTAAGAAAACAAGGAGGCTGAGCATGATGGCGCACACCTTTAATCCCAGCATTAGGGAGGCAGAGGCAGGCAGATCTCTGTGAGTCCAAGGCCAGCCTGGTCTACAGAGTGAGTCCAGGACAGCCAGAGCTCTGTTACACAGAAAAACTCTGTCCGAGAAAAAAACAAAACAAAGAAAGAGAAACAAAGAAAACAAAGGAATACATAAAGACTCTCAAAGACTATTATTTTAAAATGAAATAATAATAATAGTTTTTATTAAAATAAAAATATTCAAATGAGTTTCATCAAGTATATCTTTGGTAGGAAGAAGTTTGGATTCAGGGGAGTGTTCCAGATAGTGAAGCAGTAACTCCTTTCATACAGAAAAATCTCCAGAAGGTCTTTACAGGGAAGAGTCACGAAAGTCTGTGAGACAAAAAAACAAGAAAAGAATACAAGTGGTGTTTTTTTTTTTTGGGGGGGGGCTGTATTGTTTTTTGGCTTTGTTGGTTTAATAGTTTGTTTTGTTGTGACATGGTTTCCCTACGTAGCCCTGGCTGGCCTGGAACTTGATATGTAGACCAGGCCTCCATGTTACAGAGATCTGCTTACCTCTGGCTCTTGAGTGTTGGGATTCCAGGCATGAGCTCCACGCCTGTCAAAGGACACAATCCTGTGTGTACATTCTAATCAGAATTAGTCAATCTGGTTTGTTCTTTAAAGCCAGAATAGAAAAATTAGTGAATTTTTAAAAATCTGAATGTACTTTTGAATTGTTAAGGATTCTAGACACTGGCTTCAAAGCTGAGTTCAGATAAAACAGGGACAAACACAGTTAACTAAACCACTACCATCTCTGGTTCTCATCGACTGAACCGACTTCTTGATTCAGTTGCCAATCAAACATTTTATTTACAAACAAAATATATATATATATATATATTTCCTTCTCTACCTATGTTTCTGACAAATGAGGTGAATTCAAAATTCCCGTTGAGTCGACTACATAGTCATGCATTCTATGTGAACATAAGTAAATGTACGGTGGTGCGTGTGCGTCTGCGTGTGTCTGTGATAGCATGTGGGTGCTAGAGAACAGCCTCAGGGTCACTGTCAGGCATGGTCCACCTTTTCCTGTGACACAGAGTCTCTCACTGGTGTGCAACACTGAATAGGTAGGCTGCCTGGCCAGCAAGCCCCTGGACCCACTCTTCTCCACTTCCTCGGGGCTGGCATTGTACATTTGTACAAGCACACTAAGTTGTTGTTTTTGGATTTTTCCCTTTCTACATGAGTTCTGGAACTTAAACTTGGCTCCTTTTGTTTGCAAGCGGTTTAAAAACACAGGCAATTCACAAGCCTCATCTCATTCATACTTTAAAAAGTATTATTCAATTGTACTTTGCAATTATATGTAAGTAACCATGGTTTAATAAAAAAAAATTCTGTGTGGCAAATTTAAACTTCCAAAACTACACAACATATTATGAAAAATTGGAAGCACTATAATTTAAAACTGTTTTAAAGTTGGTTGAAAACTGACAGAAACAATTCTATGAGAACGAATGAACTGGCAGTAAGAAACATGCATAAATACATAATAAAACAATACTTTCAGTATCTTGAAGAGGCAAAGTAGCCAAATCTTAGGCTCATGGGCAGGAACCATAAAATAACTGACTGCTAATTACTCCTGTAGCAACAATTAAAAGTCAGCAAGACATCTGTTCATAATAAAAGTGATATAATAGCCTGGCGTAATGGCACACCCCTTTAATCCCAGCACTTGGGAGGCAGAGGCAGGTGGGTCTCTGTGAGTTCAAGGCCAGCCTGGTCTACAGAGTGAGTTCCAGGATAGCCAGGGCTGTTAAACAAAGAAACTATGTTTCAAAAAACCTTTTTTAAAAGAAAAAGATATAACACAGAGGATTTGAACATGTGATTCATTTATTGGTCTTCTTTTCTTTCCTACAAATCTAAGCAGTCTTTAAGATTTTATTCAGCTTTCCCCCTTCCTACCTCCATACTACTACTGTTTTAACATCTCTATGCCAGGACCCTGGTTCCCGGAGAGCAGAAACTGAATATCACTGTATTAGTACCTCCCCACCATTCCTGGATAATCTGAGTATAATAGATTATTCTATGTGACTTTTGTGTTATGTAATCCTATCTGGTTTTTACTATCATAAAGTATGCTGCTCAATTGCCCTGAATTTCCCCAAATATGCTTTTGAATATTCACATTATTCAACATCTGTTAATAACATACCATGACTAGGATATAAAGTTATGAAGGAAAAATCCATTTCCTAATTTTTACTCTGTACAGAACACTCAAACATAGATCTTAGTACCTATTATAGACAACATTAAAATGTTTTCAAATCGCTTGTTTTTTAAAAGGCTAAACTAACCAAGAGACATTGTTTAAATGATTAAAAATATAACATCTTTTTACCCCTACTCCTATAAATATTTATCACCTTCCTCTCTGTTCTGATTGCAAAAGACATCCACTAAGGTTCATTTAATCATTACAGAAGTAGATTCAATAACTGTACTATAGCTTAATCTTTTTACACAGCAAAAACAGTGTCGGTATTATACCACTGCTTCCATGGCCAAGAGGAAGCCCTTAGCCGTAAACCACCTTGAAATCGAAAGAGATTGCTCATAAGGGAATTATTTTTCTCCCGGGGTGTGTGTGTGTGTGCTGTACACATGTTCATATGTGTGGCTGGGTACACATGCACATGTGTATGCTCAACATTGGCTGCTTTTCTCCATAATGTTCCAACATTATTTTTTGAGAAAGGTTATTTGATTGAGCCTAGATTTGCTTGGTAATAAATGAACTCCAGAGATGTGCCAGTTTTGGCCTGTCCAGCGTTGACATTACAGACGTGTGCTACCATACCTGCTTTTCTTAAACATGTGTTTGAGATCACAACTAAGGTTCTTACACTACTGAGCCATCTCCTTGGCCCACATGAGAACTTTGAATTGATGACAGACTAGAGGTGGCACAATGCCTCCTATTATCACCAACAATCCAATTAAAACTTAAAATCAAATTCAAATAAAGCTTATCCTGTATTACCAAGGACATGAAACAAAACATAACATCAGGTAGGATCTAGAAACTTCCAAGATTACTTGAATATTAGAAAGTTCTTCTTTTCAAAGAGTAATTTTTTTCTACACTGGTACACATGTCAATATATGCTCAATAAAACTATCGTGATTAAAAATAAGTTTTCTTAAAGAAAATATCTGTACACTTAAATGACTAAGGCAACACTACTCCCTTTAATCGAAGATGTTCAGTTTGCATACTATAAATGCAAATTTTATTTTACTTTAGTTTTACTTTTAACTGATAATAAGTTACCAAGGCTGACTTAGATAATGAAAATTTACATACATTGGCAATGCTAAGATTCTCAAGCAATAGCAGGGATTGGTGGTGCATGCCTTTATTCCCAACACTTGGGGAGGTGGAGGCAAGAAGATATCTGTAAGTTCAAGGCCAGCCTGGTCTACAAAGCCTGAGTCTAGGAATGGCAGAGCTATTACACTGAGAAACCCTGTCTCAAAAAGTAAACAAAAGCCAAGAGAAAAAGGTTCTCAAATGACAAGCTGCACGCTTTTTAGCTTAACTTCAAAGTCTACCAGTTGACACACGCAGCAGGAAGCAAAGGCCAACCAACGCATCAGTCATGAGGAAGTGTAATTACAAGCACCTCTGTTAGTTACTATTAGTGAACAACAAGAAGGTTCCACTTCACAGTAACCGAATAACAATGCACAAACTCACTGATACCCTAAAACACCAGTGAGTGAAGTCTCCTATCACTATGGAAAAGTCCAGAAATTACAGTAAATGGAGTTGATGTAAGGAACCAGTATGGGAAACATCTAATCTTTGAAAACAGAAACAACAAAAACCAAACCAAAGCTATGGCTTACTATATAGGCTGTCAAAAATGTTCTTAAATCTTTCAGTGCTACACAAACCTGCTGCACCGTGTCTTCAGTTCTTTAATACTGCCAACATGATTTTACATCATTGCAGAACCAGTCTCTAGTTTATAATCTGTAAAGCATGTCTAATCATTAAAAACTGGCAATTCATTCAAGTACAGATCCCATGTGTCTTTAAACCAGTAATCATGGAATATACCAATCAAAACAAATATAACTAAAGTTGCCATAAATTGAATAATTATCAGTTAATACATTAAATTCTTTTTTTTATATATAAGTACTTTATTTTTTTTTCTTCAAGTTACATCTCAGTCACAAACCCTTCCCTAGTCCCCCTTCCTGTCCCACCCTTCCACCCTCTTCCCCACAACAGCTTCCCTTTTCAATCCAACAAATGGTTCTTTCTCTTATAACAGTAAATTCTATACAAAACAGCAGAATTAAATATGCCACATTTATGAGAGTTAAATGGCCCAGTATACCTTCCCAATATCCAGTTCATACATATTTGGCCCCTGACTTTAACCTTCTACCTTCTAACCATCTCCATGAGTTTAAAGTTCTATAACTGACTTAGCTTTCATACTAACTTGCATCACTATTATAACCATCTTCTTAGATCTAGAACACCCTCTTGATTCCTAAACAACTCAAAATTTAGCTATGAGACTCAAGCTGTCTATTCTTCAACCACCTCAGAGAGCTGAGAAGGATAAATATATCTAATTATATAGGAAGTGCAGGGCCTGCAGCTTCCAATACTAAGAAATGACAAACCAGTGACTATCTAGACAGTTCCCATTTTCTCTCCATACATTCCAGCATCAGTCTTCAGCCTTTTGGTCCTGTTTCTCTGACAGACATTTATTGTAGAGCAGGGATTGTGAAGGACTAACCTACCCTCTCTTGGCAGAGCTAGGCTGTCGACTTCCCTGCTACCAAGTTTGTCCTTTTTGGACAGCAGTCTGTATAAATTCTTAACCATATCAATGTTTAAGTATTTGAAATTGAAAATGAGCAAAATGTAAATTTGAACTTTAATTAAACAACAAAAAGAATTCTATAGTTAATGTGGAAAGAACACTGTTCCTCAAATAATCTTCATTTCACTACTGTATTCTCCTATTTGGAGCCATTTAAGCTTTATGTTTTAATATTTAGAAAAACGTATGAATGCAAACAATTTTAGTCATTTTTTTTCTTGAGACAGGGACTCATAATGTAACAAAGGCGAGACTTGATCTCACTATGTGGCTTGAACTGGCACTGACTGGAGTTCTTTCTGCTTCAGTGTCTCGGTGCTGGGATAACAGGCATGCACAAGCAACCTAGCTTAGTTTTATTTTTTAAGTATTTATTTTGAGGTTATTTTATACTCACAAAAGATTGCAAAAGTCACAACAAGTTCCTCTAGATATCTCCCTAGCCTGTCCTGTGCCAATCAATATCCTACAAGACTACTGAACAACCTTCAAGGCCAAGAAATTAACCTTAATTAGGCAAAAAAAGCATTAATCAGATTTCCCACTAACATCAGGCTTTGTCCCAAGATTCCAGAATCCCATATTGCATTGAATTTTATGCTTTTAACTCTTTAGTCTTCTACAACTTTTGTCTTGTGTTTCATGAGAGATAAACCAAAGACATCTGAGTGTGTCTAATGCTTTGCAATGATCAGCAGAAGTTCTCCATCACTGAGGATGATACTCAATGGACCCTTCTTAGAACAGGATGCCCAAGGCCCATGATGCTTCTTCTGTGCAACATTGTTAATTTTGATCACTTGATTAAACTGGTGCTCACCAGGACACTACACTGTAAAGTTAACATTTCTCATCAAACTGTTTTTATGAGAAAAACAAGCCATTAAAAGCATAGGTTGCTTTGGGAACAAAAAGCTATTAATTTGTGCTGCTTCCATCTTAAAGGGTTAGAATGATTCCTTCCTTATAACAAACATTTTGATTAAATCTACTTTGAGTTCACAGTAAAAGTGCAAAAAGCAGACAACATTTGATACGCATTTAAAAACATTCAAGAACTGCTCTATCATTAAAAGAAAAACATAACTAGGAATCATTTTAAAGTATGATTTTTTTCAGAAATGAACAGAAGCTATTATCCTCAGCCTAGAAAAACACATTATGCTGCTATGGCTGTCATAATAGCTTACCACAGTTAGTGGTTTAGAACAGAAACTACTGCGAAAGGTCTAAGGTAGAGACAGTGGCGGGCCATGCGCCCTGACCACCTCTGGTGCACTAGGAAGGGGTCTGCTCCATGCTTCTCTCCTAGGTTCTGGTATTGTCCTCACTGTGGCCATGTCATATATGAGGACACAGTCACAGCAGAAGAGGGCCTGACTTCATTTTAACTGGAAGACCTTTGTAAGGGACCATCTACCACTTAAGATCACAATCTGAAGCACTTTAAGTTGGGCTCCAACACATCTTTTTTCTGTGTTTTTTTTTTTTTTTAAAGATTTATTTATTATGTATACAGTGTTCTGTCTGCAGGTATATCTGCAGGCTAGAAGAGGGCACCAGATTTCATTATGGATGGTTGTGAGCCACCATGTGGTTGCTGGGAATTGAACTCATGACCTCTGGAAGAGCAGCAAGTGTTCCTAACCGCTGAGCCATCTCTCCAGCCCCCTTTTTTTCTGTGTTAACACAAAGATACACTCTAACCCCTAACCCTGGGTTACTTATCATTATTACTTATTTAGTTGGACATATCATTTTTCTTCAATTACTTACTATAAAAAGCTCAAACTAAAACTACAAAGTACTAATAAAAGGTAAAACAACACTTCAAAAATGCTCAGGTCCTTGAGTTCAACCAGCCATTAAATAGACCTCCTTGAGAAGAGCTAGATAGCGTCTAAGACAATGGTTCCGTAAGAATGCTGGCTGGGCGATCCTGCTGTGTAGAAGACAGAGAGGAGTACATCTGCAGTCCCAGCACTTCCTAGCCTAGAGTGAGTGCCATGTGCTGCAGCAGAAACAAAAGCAGAAGATGGGAACTGACTCCCAGCATTTGTCCTCTGACTTCCATAAGGACATGAGTGTGTACTCAGGGAAGATATGTAGGTAGGTAGGTAGATAACGTTTTAAGAGAGAAAAGATAGTTGGACAATGAAAACCTTTTATTGAAGAACCATCTAAACTTCTAAAATTAGAAGAGCAATTGCAGAGAAAAATAGTAATATAGTAATTTTCAGTGTGATGTAAGTACTCAAATCCTGTCTTTATGTGCTAAACATCTAGAGAAGATTCCTCACATCCCTAATGACCCTCTATTGACTGCAAACGTAAAACCAGGTTGTCTTTTTAATATATACTAACTGAGTTTCAGTGCTGGCTTTTAAACATTGCCTCTACAGTACAGTCAAATTATTTTTTTTCTTAGTTACAAAAGAACACTTTATTTGTATATATTAAATAGTACTAAATGAAACCAACAAGTTACTGTCCACTTGTATGCAGTCACAGTTTTCAACAATTATTCAGAAACACCAGCTGCGGACTCCCTAGGACACTCACTGTTTTTATTGGGGGATATAGGCCACACCACCCGACACTCTAAAGGACCACCTGGTCTGACATTAACACACTGGTCCAGAAGAATGACATAGTCTCTGACAGGCAGCACCCGATGGTGTCATTTCAGTTATGTGATCCTTGTACTGTCAAGTGAAATATATGCATAATCTAGAGAGTCTGAGTTACGTCAGCTGCTTAGCTGACCTGAGATTAAGCCTTGCAAACAGAGTGTTGCCTAAATAGTCAGAAAGAATAAAGGGTAAGTGAACAGGATACAGGAATTCTAAATAAAAACATTGAGAGATCCTCATTTTCATTACCTAAAAGTTTCTATTATAAATACTTCTAATAATTCTAATTCTGTGTATATATTCTCCATATAAATTATGTTAAATATTAATAGAATTAGATTTTAAATTCAAATAATGCTGCCAGGGTGACTTATTTGTATGTTCTTGGACCCCAAAATAGCACTGCTCTCTTTCCCGTTTCTCTTAGTGACAGACTGCTCATTACTTTGATGAGGTCACTGATGAACTTGCACCAGACCTGGGGTTATTTACTGGAATTTGATTCAGCTTCATGAAAGCCATCAGCTTGTCACTGCTATTCAGGAACTTAACCAGGAGGAGTCCATTGATGGTGCTTATGCTTCTGTATGGACTGGCTGTGTTAGAAGATGTCAGAGAATGTAAAGCAGATGGAATGACTCTGATGTTTACTTATTTATTCATTTGTGGTCACCTCCTTTCCAATTCTTACAAATATCTGAGAAGAGAGTCCCTCTTTCTGTTACATCTGGGACACTTGTATTAAAATATCCATTTAGATTTTCTATTTCTTTTTTTTAATACAAATCTTTTTTTGTTTAAGATTTATTTATTTATGTATACAGTATTCTGTCTGCAGGTATATCTGTAGGCCAGAAGAGGGTACAAAATTTCATTATAGATGGTTGTGAGCCACCATGTGGTTGATGGGACTTGAACTCAGGACCTCTGGAAGAGGTCTTAACCTCTGAGCCATCTCTCCAGCCCCGATTTTCTATTTCTTTAAGGAATATAGCCTGCAGAAAAAGAAGGACTCAAATTGACACAGACCTGAAAAGCTAAGATGTGGCTTGGAGGAGTCACTGTCTTGGAGAGCTGGAGGGAAGGCGCTGTATTAAATAGACTAGGCCCAAAGACAACCTGAACACTGAACTGCCCCACAACATACCGCACCACCTCCTGCTGCTCCCCACATGGATGTTTTCGTGAGGTGTGACAGGTAGGATGACAGCTGGCTTGCTGTGTGGGGCTCTACTGTTGCAGCTAGGTTTCTTCTTAGCCCATGTCCCTCTGATCATGAAAAACCCACTGTGGCCTCCTGCGAGAGCCTGTAAAAGCACTTAACACCTCGCAGGAGCTCAAAGTGGCTTTATACCTTTCCCTTTACCCCTTTAGCCTTTGTAAGATGTCACCTCCTCATCCACAGGGCACACTGAGCATTTGTTTCTGATTGGGAACAAATGAGAAAAGAAATTCTGGAATGCCTTTCTAAATAAAGGAACCACTTTAAAATTTTTCTTCCAAATGACCAGAAAGCAAGGAATGAGTATGATTTAAAAAAAAAAAATCTATGTGTTTGGTCAATTGATTTTTCTACAATTCCTTACACTGCAGTTCTTGATGCTCAGTCTTCAACTGAAATTTTCACAGTCATCTGAAATTACCAAAACACAGGTTAGAAAATTTGTAGATTCCCCCACCACCTCCCATTGAAGCATTTTATTTACATGTTTGTGTTACATCTTTAGAAAACCTGTATGTTTCCTCGATGTCTTCCTTTCCCTGGCCCATAATCTAGCTGAGATGGTCAGTACAATGAAACCAAGTAAGAAAGCACATTGTCCTAGTACTTTCTTAGATCTTCTGTGCTGCGCATCTACTCTACATCTATCACTCCATGGTTAACCTGTGTGTGAAATTCACAACAGCACGGTCAGTTCCATGATCCTCCCTGATTCCATTTAGCAATGTAACACGTTTCATATTTTTGGTTGTGAGCCTAGCCTTTAACAGCAGAGCCATCTCTGCAGCCCTCTCGATGTGACAAGTTTCATCCTCACAGAAGCCAAGGATGAGTGTGAAGGCCTAATAAGAGCCTGGCATTCAGTGTCTTTTAGGCACTCCTGCCAATTGAGGGCATCAACCAGGGCAAGGCACAATTATATGGGATGGTAAAAGATGGTGGAAAGAGCCAGAAAATTATTAATCATCTAATTTTCAAGTCCTAGTCAGGAAAAGTTAAACTCTCCTCTTTCTTTTAATAATGGTTTCTTATGCATTTTGTCCCAGGTATGAACTGAACAAACACTCTAAAAGAAAACAGATACAGTCCTAGCCCCTTAGACATAGGGAGAGGATGAATAAAACAACATCAAATGTATAATTACATATTGTGAAGAGTGTTATGGAGGAAATTAATAGGTACAGGGGTAGATAATAGCATAGCAATTACGTAGACACTATGATCAGTGGAGTCTTCTATAATTAAGGTCAGTATTAGTCAAGATTCGTCAGGGACATGGAACCTGTAGGAACCACTGATATATAATGAAGAATCAGCAAATAAAATTATGGGGGCCCACCAAGGAAAGCTGGCGATATAGATGCCAGAGATGAAGAGCTGATGGAGTTTAAGTCTGAATCTGGAAGAAGCCTGACATACCAGATCAAGCAGCCAAGCAGAAAAAATAAATTTTCTCTTCTGCTGTCTTTGCATTCTGTTCAGGCCCTCAAGGAATTGAATGATGCTCACCAACAGTGGAGAGGGCACTTTTCTCTACCCAACCCAAAGACTCATCTACAAATACCTCAAAGACATCTTGAAAAACAATGTTCATCTCAAGGCATCCCGCATCCCCAGCCAAGTAGACACAAATTAACCACCACACTGTCTCTGGATAACCTGAAGCAAAGCATGGTGGTATACTTCAAATAATGATCTAGAAAAGAGAGTTTTATACTTGAAGAAATAAAAGGTCAGGATGCTGAAATATAATGGGTCAGAATGAGAAGAACACCAGACAAATGTGAAGAAATAGAGAGTGTTGGTCGAAGGACAGTATGTGACCTTATATATTACACATGTTGAAATAATGCAAAACATCTCATTCAACCTGGCTATGTAAAAAAGGTAACTTGATGATTCTCGTCACTTCAGATGAAGAAAGTGCTAAAGACTGACCAATATACAGATTCTTCCCAAGAGCTAAAGACTG
>CAJQZJ010032097.1:11192202-11265344 GCA_907164525.1 Lophiomys imhausi
ACACACACACATACACACACAAACATACATACACACACACATACACATACACACATACACACACATACACACACACACATACACACACACACATACACACATACACACACACATACATACACACACACATACACACATACACACACACAGACACACACACACATACATACACACACACACACATACACACACACATACACACACACACATACATACACACACACACATACACACATACACACACACACACACACACATACATATATAACTTGAGTGAGACAATGACAATATTTAAAAATGCATAGGTTGCAGCTGTGGCCATAGTATAAAAGAAAACACATAGCATTAAATACATATTTAAAAGGACAAAGCTTCCAAATAAATTATTAAACTTTTACTTTAAAAAAATGGAGAAAGGCACACACCTCTTAGCATTTGGGAAGCAGAGGCAGGCAGATCTCTGAGCTTGAAGCAAGTCTGGTTTACAGAGTGAGTTCCAGACAGCAAGGGCTACACAGAGAAACCTTGTCAAAACAAAACAGAACAGAACAAAACAAACAAAAACAGGAAAAAAAGAAAGGAAAATTATACTAATAAAAAGAAAGAAAATAAAAATGAGTCATAGATCAATGAAACAAAAACAAAGGCTTAAGAAAGTCAAAACTCATAGTTGATTCTTTAAAAAAAAAAACAAAAAACCAAGGTCGTGAGCCGTAAGACTCTAGAAAAGATGCACCAAGATCAGAAAGAAAGAGAACTCAACAACCAAAATCCCTGGACCTTTGAGCACACAGCCACTGCTAACATGCTTGGCATACGGAAATTCCTGAGCCCATATGACTTGACACACAAAGGGCGATACTGGGGCAATTCTACATGCCTGAGCGTGTGTAGTGGAAGCACAAGGAACACATGTGCACAGACTCGAGTGAGAATCTGCACCTTTACTGTCCTCAGGGTCTTTGGTGGTTCTTGGATCGTAACTAAGCACATGAGTAAATGACTTCTGAAAAACTGTGTTATCTGCTTGTTTCTAATTAATGTTTGAGTGTAACCTCAGGGTACAAAAAAAAAAATCACCCCCCATTCTACTCCAGTTAGATGACAAGCATTGAAGAATCTCCATTTGGAGATGGCTGCATTAGTGGCAAGCCTGTCACTGGACAAGAAAAACCCCAAAAAGGACAAAACTTGGAAGCAGATAAGTCAACAGCCTAGCTCTGCCAAGACAGAGTAGGTAAGTCCTTCATAATTCCTGCTCTACAATTAATGTCTGTCAAAGAAACGGGGCCAAACGGCTGAAGATTGATGCTGTAATGTATGGAGAGAAAATGGGAACTATCCAGGCAGCCACTGGTATGTCATTTCTTAGTTTTGGAAACTGCTGGCTCTGCACTTCCTGTTTATTCAGATATATTTATCCTTCTGAGGTCTCTAATGTGGTTGAAGACTAGATAGTTATAGTCTCATGTGCTTAGTTAAATTTTAAGTTGTTTAGTAATTAAAAGGATGTTCTAGGTCTAAGAAGATGTTATTAAATTGGTAATACAAGTTAGGATGGAAACTGAGTTAGGTATAGAACTTTAAACTCATCGAGATACACAGAAGAATATTAATATCAGCTGCCAAATAAGTATGGACTGGACAATGGGAATGTGTGTTATACCTTATAATCTTCATAATTGTGGCCTAATTGTTCTTATTGTTTTGTATTGTATTTATTGTTATATGAAAAAGAACCTGTTATTGGACTAAAAAGGAGAGCTGTTGGGGAGAAAAAAGATATACCTTAAATTAAAAAAAAACAACAGGAAGCAGATAGGAAGGTGAGGGGAGAAGAGGGTAGGAGGGGGGACCAGGAGGGGAGGAGAGAGGGGACTGTGACTGAGATGTAACTTGAGGAAATAAATGTTAAAAAAAAAAACGGTAAAAAAAAAAAGTCAATGAAATCAGTATATGTCTCAAAATGAGAAAAGGCACACACTATGAATATTAACAATGAAAGAGAAAACACTACAATCTGGACTCACAAATTCATCAACAGATAAATTCCTTCAAGTACACCAATCAAATCTCACTTAAATAAAAAGATAACCTGTGGTGTTTGCATATCTGGCATGAGGTTGAGCAGCACACATGAAGGAAAGTGACCAAGCAATGATTTGTCAAAGGTAAAGCTATTACTTGGTATCTTACAGTAATACAAGTTTAAACAAAGACACTCTCACACATACAAACAATTTCAAGGCTTAGATGACTTGACTGCTGAATTGTATCAAAAATTTAGAAAAGTAAAAATAATTATATACTCTTCCAAAACACTGTAAGAATAGGGACTGTTCCAAATAATTTCCAACAGAGAATGACAGGAAAATAAAAATGGACTAATGATCCTGGTGAGCACTCATGTAGTTTGCCTAATAGAATTTCTACAAATCACATTCAACAATGTTTTTAAGAGACCAATACATCATGATTAATTGGAATTTAATCCCTGGATGCTACAATGGTTTATCATATAAAAAAATTAGTCAATTACTTCACCTTATTAGCAAGTTAAAAATCAAAGGCTGTGTCAGTATTTCAATAGATGCAATCATGTGACAAAATCAATACTAAATTAAATACAAAAGTCAAAGATAATTGTTATTATCAGCTCTGTTCAATGTTGTACCAAACAACAAAAGTTCATGAAGCAAAGAAAAGAAACAAAGATTATGCAGATTGGCAAGAAAGAAAGCCCTACCATGTACGAGCAAAATATTTGGATAGATGTATTATAAAAATGTATGAATGACAAGTAGGTACATGCAAATTTGCTCAATACCAGTCTTCAGAGATATATCATATTAAAAACAATACCAAGTAACCAGCCCTGAAATTTAATATATATATATATGCTCATACATACATACATGTGTATATATATATGTATATAACAGGACACAGACCATGAATTTGAGAGCGAGGAGGGTGTAAGGTGACACATGGGAAGGGTTGGAGGAAGGAAAGAGAAAATAGTGTAATTATATTATTTTAAGAAAATAAAAACAAACACCAATGTCAGATAGATGCATTATTACACCAACTGAAATGGTTCAAATTTTTTTTTAACAACATACTAAGCATAGTAAGTATTTAGTGCTAACTCTTACATGTTGCTTTCAGAGGATAAATGTTACAGCCACTTTAGAAACACACTTGCCAAATTTCATCAAACTAAGCATATATTTAGAATACTCTCTAGCAATCCCAAAGGTAGGTATTTATCCAAGAGAAATAAAAAGAGGTAAACACAAGGGCTTGTAACTTGAGTGCTCATAATTGCCTCAGGCTGAAACACTGCATTGTCTATCATCAGCCCAATGATTACACAAATTCTGGCATGACTGTAAAACAAAATATCACTAGTAAGATAAAGAATGAGCTACTGTATAAATAATAATACAAATGTTTAAGAAGAATTATGAAAGACACAACCCACAGAAGCCTACATGACTTCATTTACATAAAAGTCCAGAAACAGTAACCCATGGCAGAAGGCAGGGCAGCGACTGCCAGGGTGGGGACACAGGCTGTGACACCAAAGGTGGGCAGAACCTGGGCAACAGAGGACATGCTGGTTTTCGTCTCATGCTGACTCACACTTTCATTCATTCAAAGCCCAAACATGAACTGCAGAGGATAAACGAAATTCATCTGCTTTTCATATCCCAGTGTTAATAGACTCAGAATTTTGGAGGGTTGTTTTGAATACAGTGAGTAAATGCAGAGCAAGAGTTTACTTTCCCAAATGTCAAAATCAACTCAAGACAGACTGAAGTTCTTGTAGGTTTTTATAAAAACTAATTCTTTAAAGTTTTATACAGAGTATTTTGGTCATATTAACTTCCCTGCCAGCAATTTGTCTCAGATCCACCTCTAATCCCCTACTTGTCCACATAGTTTTATAAAAACAACTGTAAGCAAATACTTGAGATTATTCCTGTACCTATATTATACCTAAAGAAAACACCAACAGTGAGAAGTTTTGTTTCATTACCTCTATTGCTTTATGAGAAGAATGAATTAAGCATGAAGTGAAGAGAGCAGTCAGGGTGAACCGAAATGTCAGGGGTAAAAGGTTCTGTTGCCACCAACTTAAGTGACAGTAAGTTAGACAGAAAACACCAGCTGAAGCTTTATTTTGAAAGTAGAACTGTTGAGATTAATATGTGAGAGGGAAAGAGAAAAAAATCAAGGTTGCAGTTACTGGACTTCTGGAACAGTGGCTGCAATATTTACATGAACAACGATGAATGTAAGAGAAACTGATTTTAGTAGAAAATGAAAGCTTTTAGGTTGGGTTCATTCAGTTTACAGTTGAGATATCTATAAAACATTTATTAAAAATGTTATCTCAGAAAGGTCAGATAGTTTTCATTCAGGTTAATGAATGAAAACTTAAAAAAAGAGCCAAGAGATAAAAGGCCTCAGAACAAACACCTAGGAAAATTCATGTTTATGAGTGAACGAATCAGTAAGGAAACCAAACCCAAATCAAAGGGAGAGAAAAACATAAACAAAACAAACAAACAAACAAATGAATAATCCTCTAAGAAGCAGGAAGGAGCTCCAGAAATAGTAGAATAACTAAGATTGGTATAGCGGAACTTAAAAGGCAAGGTTGGAAAGCATTGTGCTGTGAACAGGAATATGCATGGAAGGGTCAGAAACCGAAAATGCATGGTTCTGTCTCTTTCAGAAAGCAGGATTGCAAAAACTTTAGCAGAAAACAGAGCAAGGCGTGTCTGGGTAAGAGGGTTTGGGAAGGAGTCCTCTTGTAGGTTAGGATGTAGGAGCAGCTTTTCATGCTCACAGACATGATCCAGCACATAAAGGAAAATTAATGACACTACACAGAAAGAACAAATTTCTTGAGAAGTCCTTAATAATATCCATAAAGGAAACCACAAATATTTGCATTTCCTAGAAGAGTGAAAAGCTGTATGTCTTAAGTTGCGCACTTTTGACACTTACGTTCTTCCACAAAGAGTATATAAGGCAAGTTACTAAGTCAGTACACGTGTGGTTACTTCTCTTCCCTGTCTAGGCATTTGCCTTCCCTCCTTTTCTTTGCCTCCTTCTCATCTTTTATTTCAGTACTGGGACTGAACTCAAATTCTCGCATTTTCTTTTTTTTTTTTAATTCTTTATTTTTTTTTCTGCAAGTTACATCTCAGTAACAAACCCCTCCCTATTCCCCCTTCCTATCTCACCCTTCCACCCTCTTCCCCCCAGAAGTTTCCCCTTTCAGTCCAACAGATGGTTCCTTCTCTTATAACAGTAAATACTATACAAAACAACAGATATAAATATGCCACATTTATGAGAGTTAAATGGCCCAGTATACCTTCCCAATGTTCAGTTTATACATATTTGGCCCCTGACTTTAACATCCTACTATCTAACCATCTCCATGAGTTTAAAGGTCTATATCTGACTCCACATTCATACTAACTTGCAACACACTTTTAAGAGTATCTTCTTAGATCTATAACACCCTCTTGATTCCTAAACAACTCAAAATTTAACTATGAGACTCAAATTCTCGCATTTTCTAACCACACACTCCGCCCATGAAATACATTATTGGCCCTTTTTAACTTAGACAGTTGCCAAGTTGTCTGGGCTGTCTTCCTTGAACTTACTATGTATCACAGGCAGGCCTCTACTTTGTAATCATTCCTTCTCAAACTCCAGGCCTAAGCAATTGTTTGGTAATTTAGGAAAGGGCTGGAGGGAGGGTTGGAGTCTACTAGATTGCAGGTAAGATGGTACAATCATGAAGCCAGCTTGAATTGAACCAGAAGTAACTTCATTAACAAGTAAATTAGGCAACAATATTTTAAAGTCTGTCATGGTAACCAGGAGGCAGTTATTCAATAGTTTTCAAAGTACCTGATTAGTTTGATTCAATATCATTCTACTTAAAATAGTTTTAGTGATTTATCTTATCTTTAACTGATCTGATACATATTATAACATAAATCCATCAGGTGAGAATTCCAAGACAGAAACAAAGCCTGAGTTCAGTCTGTCAATGTGGCCTGATACTTAACAATCATGTACTTTTCTAAGTAGTAGAAATGAGAATGCTGGTGTTCCCTCAAAATTCCTATGTTAGAACCACAGTGAGACAGCATTGTGAGGTACAGCCTTTGGGGACTAAGTTGGGAGAGCTGTATCCTCACCAACAGACTAGTGCTCTAATAAAAAGAGGTTAAAAGAACTGTAGCTATTGCCTCCCAACTCACAAATTCCCTCCTGGAGGGAAGAGAGACACTCATGAGACTCAAGACGTAAAGGGAATTTACAAGGCTCAGGGATCTCCTGAAATTTACAGGATTCATAAAACTCTGGAAAATAATAAAAGCAGAAGTGATTATTTGGGAGAATGGACTTTCCAGCATGCAGAGCTGCCCACAAGTTGTGCATAGAGCTCCAAGGATGCAGCTTTCAAGAGTTATCATCCATGCTTGTAAGAGCTTTAATGGACAGGTGGTACTGAGGTACCCATGCTCCTATAACAAACCCTGTACCCACACTCCCCACAAGTAACCCAAATACACTCCACTCCATCAACCCAGAGTTGGGTGGAACTGTTAGGTCTGCTGTTACTGCTCTATCTGTGGTGAATATATGTTTGCTTATTCCTCCCCAGGAAAAGTCACACACTGCCACCTTCTTACTTTTCCATTTTTACAGTGATTGCTTGAGGGCCTGAACCTTATTTCACTGGAAAAACTATCCAACAAAATGTCTTGCGTCTTTTTCTACCATGAGAGAGAGGACACATCAAAAGAATGTGCAATCTCTAAGGAATAAGCTTTCAATGTTGTGGGCTGTATACAGTTTGTCCCCTAAAATTTCAAGTATTGAAAGTTCAGACCTCAGTATGTTAAAATGAGGTGGATCTTTAACATGTAGAGACTAATGGAAGACTACTAGGGCAGCACAGGGTACCACCATCAGAATGAATACAGGCTCCAGAACAGGTTAGTTCTCCTGTACAGTAGATGATTATAAAACAACACCGCAACTATGTGTTTATTCCCTTCCTTTTACTTCCCTTCCATGTTTGCTGTAAGCCAGGGGGTATTCACCAGATATTACATATATAATGTTCAGAATTTCATCATCAGAACAAAATGTCACCTAAGTCTTTTTGCATGTGAAATACTTGATAAAATATTGAGCTAGTATTCTGTAATAGTAACATCAAAACAGATGTAAGACACTTACCAGACACTGAGTCGGGTGGTACCTTGACTTTGGTCTTCCCAGCTTCAAGAACTGTGAATAACACATTTTTAATACATATAAATTACCAACTCTCTGGTATTTTGTTATAGTAGCCAGATTAGACTAAGCCAAGAGGTAAGTAAAATCTTAAATCTTGGATGCAAAGCAGGATTTCTTCAGTAAGAAACAAAAGCAACCAAAGCCACTGTAACTGGCTCTACCAATATTATCTGGACATCTTGGGGCCTCTCTCTCTTCCTCCCTCTCCCTCCCTCCACCCTTCCCGCTTGACTGTTTCTCTTTCCCTCTATCCAATAAACCTGCCCTTCTATACTTAAAAAAAGAAAAAGAATCTGGCTCTATCAAAGCTGGAAGTTTTATTATCAAAAGACAGTGCACAATGAAGAAATACATATACACATCCAACTGTGAAGTGTTTTCTCCACATAGAAAAGCATCTCATATCTAAAATAAGTCAGAAATACTCAAGGGAAAATATGATCCAAAGCCCTAAACAAACATTTAAAAAAGAAACCCAGAAAACTTAAAGTTTTACAAAAAGCTGAGATGCAACTCAATGAAGTACAACTTCACTGACGAAAAATACTTCCTACCCGACAACACCAGGAGCTGGGCCTCAGTACTGTAAAACATATCCGGCAGGAAAAGGGATACTACGGGTACCAGAAGTATATGCTTACGTGTACCAGCACCTACACATCCCTAACAGCAGTGTTCATAACTGACAAAAAATAGATATTGAGTAACATCTGCCAATAATAACATGGACATAGAAATACACATACCACTTGCATATAACAAACAAAAAGATAACCTAGTACTGTATCCCTACAAATATATTACCTCTTCACATTTCTCATTATGTCACTCACTGGTAAACACCCTGATATATCGGGGCTTCTCTTCTCTATATGCCCTCTTGCACAAATGCAATCTTTATATCCCAGATGAATCTATTACCAAATGTCTCTGGAGTCTTGTTTCATACCTCATTTCTAGCACTCCCTAATATGGGCCCTTGTCATTTTTCATCCCAAAAAATATAAGCATTTAACTATAAACATTGAAATAAATTTAAGGCTGTCTTCACCTCTAGTTGTATTCTTCTAATCCTACATACCCTGCCAGATGCATCGTCTGAGAGCACTGTCACTATACCAAGCCATTCTTATTGGACAGAGTAGAAGCAAAAATAATGGTTACAATTTACTAGGTATCAACTATATGTCAGCTATTACTTCATTTATCATAATACTGAAAGCAGCTGCTACTCCTGCCTTACAAATGAGGCAACTGAACCTTAAGAAAAGGTAATTCATAGAGCTAATAAGCGAACAAGCCAAGGTTTGCTCTCATGGTGTTTGATGGCCCAGTCCTTGCTTTTCATCATTACATTATGCAGAATAAATTTTTATGCACGTCATATTTAGTTCTAAATGTTCTGCCATGGCCTACTCCCCAGCTTGGCCTCCTTCTTATCTCTCTCCTCTACAAAACCACAGCACATATGACCAGCTTTCCTCCTCTTCGTAATAGAACCCCCATTTTATTCAGGGCCGTAATATGACCCATACTTCCTGTCCTTCCTTGAAGACAAGACTATCACTCACACAATTCTGGAGAAAGAGAGATTAAGTGAAAATCTCTAGGTGCGGTTTCTGGGAAAAGCATTCATTCTGTTGGGATGCAATCCTGGCTTACCTCATTCCCTGACCTCCTCTGAAGAGGTAGGAGGTATCCTAGATGGAACATTCCTCATGAAGCTGAGAAGTGCATATGTGAGAGGAAAAGCTGCATACTTCAGGAGGCAGATTTAAAATGAGGAGCCTCAGGATCTGAAGACACCACCACTCCCCATCTGTCTGTGCTGTGTGTTCCATGCTTTCTGGCCACAGTTAACCCTGACACACCTATCATAAATCCTAACAGCACTGAGACCTTTATCACCATGCAACCTCCTCAGTGTACACTGACTTGGCTCACATTTGTAGGGCACAGCAACAATGATACAAACATACCTTTTAAAGATAAGCATGTCTGCTACAGCCTTAAACCAGAGCAGTCCTAGTTTATCGGGTTTACAAGCACTGACCACGATTTAGCATTTGTTTGAAAGGATCTACCTTAAAAATGGACACACATCCCCCCCAAAATGGCAGTAGACTATGGTACAGATTAACTATTAAGCTTCTTAAAGTTCTATCTCTGTATTCGGTCAAACAGCCAAAATCTCAAACAAATGTACTCTGTGAGGTTGATTTACTCAATTACGTTCCATGTCATTCTCTTAGCTCTTAGTTGGAGCCGATATGTGGGAAGTACCTGAGTAGAAGTCTGTGAGCCTGGCTATGGTGTGCACCAATTGCTGTTCTGTGTCTGTGTTCAGTGATATGCGCCTGCCTTAGGCAGGGCAGAGAAAAGGGAGTTTAGGTTTGTTTTCTATTCCTGACAAACAAGTATCTTTAGAAGCACTCAGATGAGCGAGTGCAGGGTGTGTCGGCCTGCCTCTTACTCACTGCAGTTTTGGTTCCATATCGAAGTGTTGTTGGATGTGCCAGCTCGTGCCATGGATAACAGCATGGACGCCAAGGGGAAGGAGTTGAGGCTACATCATTAGACAATGTTTAAGAAAACAGGTCCAGATGTGGTGACGAATGCTTTTAATCTCAGCATTCGGGAAGCAGAGGCAGGCGGATCTCTGAGTTTGAGGCCAGCCTGGTTTACAGAGTGAGTCCAGGGCAGCCAGGACTATACACAGAGAAACCATGTTTTGAAACAAACAAACAAACAAACAAGAAAATGTGTGTCTTTCTTCAGTGAAAAGCTTTTTATTTTTCAGAGCCTATCTTTTAATACATTAGTTAACTGTTTTTATTTAATGCATCGAATTTTTTTAATATATTTGGTGAGCACTGTCCAAATTATTTTTAGGAATAGCTAGTTTTGGGGGGTTTTGTTTTGTTTTTTTCCTCCCAAGACAGGGTTTCTCTGTGTAGCCCTGGCTGTCCTGGAACTCACTCTGTAGACCAGGCTGGCCTTGATCTCAGGTAATTTATTCGAAAAGAAACAATACTCCTTTCACAAAACCAATAAATCCATATATGTCAATAGCCCCAATTGTTCTTACTGTAATGATACCTTTTTATCCCAATAAAACTAAAGGTTTATTCTTGGAGCAATGTCCCATGTGTCCTAAGTGTCCCTATATATTATTTCTGCAAATGTCAAGAAGGCAAGGCCTTGGCCCTCTTTAACTGAGCTACTTTTCAGGACTGTACTTAAAATGAACAATGTACTTTAAAAATGAACATCGAGGAGGCCCATTTTATTCATGACAAAAGCAGTGTTCTCAAGCATGGTGCCCCTGAGCTGCCCCATTGCATCATTGACTACAACACTGATGTGGACTTACGACACAAGGCACCCGTGCCACACAGTGCTTTTGCCGTTCCCTGACCTCTGATCCCGGAGTCTCACCTGTTCCATAACTATCCATAATCGCGACAGTCTAAGTTAGGAGTGAGTATGATTTCAGATCTAGGCAAGGAACTGATTCAACAGAAAGCAGCTGATTGTTTAAGGTCTGAAAGCAAACCCAATTTATATTCTTTAGAGCACAAAGGAATTTCTATAGGCACTACCACTGATTAAGATGACAAAGAAATATAAACTTTAGAATAACTTTTTAAACAGCAGAATGATCTCAAAGAACCCATGAAAGAATTCTTGAGGTTTTTGCTATTTTAAAGATGAAAATTGTTTTGTTTTCTTACAGATCAAAAACATTGACATCAAGTTGTTTAAGATACAGGGTTAGACTCCTTTGTCATGCTATGATTTTATTTTTATGTAAAAAGAATTAACAGACCACACATAGGCCAAGCCTGAATTATGGAGAATGGGATCTTATAAGGCACCTTTGTGCTGGAAAATAACAAAATGTTGGTCTGCCCACACGTGTGTACCTGTATTTTGCCCTACTGGAGCTGTACCAGGCCTTAACACCAAGAGCAATCTCTACTACTGAGCTATGCCCCAAACACAAAACACTTAATTTTAAATAGGAAATATACTATAAAAGTTAAAACAAAGACTTATTAGCAACAAGGACGTCTCTCTTTCTTCCCTCTTTCGTGAATACAAACGTATTCATAAATATGGTTATCATGAAACTAAGACTAAACTCTCTGGGAGGAGTCATAAGTAGGGAGAAAAAGGAATAATCAGTGCTTTCCCAGAGTAAAAAAGCTCAACGAAGCAAAAAGATTACATATTTAACCCAGCAATTATCCAACAGGTCAAGGGAACAACATGTTATTCAGAGCTCAGTGTTATAAACACAAAACCCTCAAAGAATAGCACTCTGAGGTCGAGTGGAAAAGTATATTCACCACATGGGTTGGCTGCAGAACTCAGAGAAGCCGCTCCCGTAGAAAGGCCGCTTTTGGAAGCTGCTGAGGCCGCAGGAGCAGAAGACGCCGGTGGTGTAGCAGAGGAGGCTGGTGAGGGTGGCAACCGTTCTCCAGACTCCATATCTGTGACAGCAAGAAAATGCTGTATTAAGCAGAATTACTCAAAACAATTACACATGTTCATGCATTTTGCTTATTTTTAAAAAGTATGGTATAAATTTAGAACTGGAAAGCAAAATATGAACACAATACTCCTGTGGCTTGAAAACAGAGTATCCTTGCCCAGCTCATGCTAAGGCTTCATATTAAGTCCTCTGTGTGAGACTGGGAGGAGGGGCCTAGAAGATTCCAAGTCCTCCATGGCTTTTTCATGGGACAGGGCAGGGGTGATAAGATTCTCATTCTTATAGAAATACGTCCCTTTTTGTGGTGTTGGTAGCTGAACATGGAGTACACCTCACATGGTTAGCTGTTCAGATTTCTTATTTCTCAGGCTTCAGAACTCTCAACTTTACATCATTCAGTCCCAGACATAGCTGTAGCAACAGAAAGTGTACTAAGATGAACATTTATGAAGCAAGTTTTATCTTTGAGACAAGGCTGTGCCCAAGCTGGTTTTGAACTCGTAGGTTCAAATAGTTCCTCCACCTCAGTCTCACAGGTAGGACTACAGACGTGTGTCCAGGCAATTCAGCTTCAAACAAACTGAATTCTAGGTATACCATATTCTTTAATGAATCAACAGGTTTTTGCTTTGTTTTGTTTTTTTGAGACAGGGTTTCTCTGTATAACAGCTCTGGCTGTCCTGGACTCTTTGTAGACCAGGCTGGCCTTGAACTCACAGAGATCCACCTGCCTCTGCCTCTCAAATGCTGGGATTAAAGGCATGTGCCACCATCCCTGGTGAATCACAGTTTTGTTCATCTAAAAATCCCTAACTTCATAGAAGTTTGTGAGGCTATCAACATAGAAAAAAATAATTTTATATTCTTATTCTTCATAAAGTTCTCCACCATCTCAACCAGAACATAATTATTGTAAAGTAGCAGTTCTCAACCTGCATGTCACAAGCCCTTGCGCATGTGTGTGTGTGGGGGGGGGTGTCACATATCAGACATCCTGCATATCAGATATTACGGTTCATAACAGTAGTAAAAAAAATATGAAGTAGCAGCAGGATAATTTTGCAGTTTGGGGTCACTAAAACATGAGGAACTGAATCAAAGATCACAGCATTAAGAAGATTGAGAACCACTGTGCTAAGGGATGAAGGAGGCATTACAGGCTGGGTGTGGGTGTATATACTTATAATCAATCTCAGCTACTTAGGGAACTTGGGGTTGGTTCACTAGCTAAAGGCAAACTTGGGTAACACAGAGAAATCCATTTTTAGAAGGAAGAAAGAGGAGGGTAGGAGGAGAAAATAGAAAGGAAGGTGAGATGGTAAGAAAAAAAATAGCAATGTGAATAAACTGTATCCTCATCTTCTAAACCTAAATAGACGTATCCTTGTATGTCTTAGGTGACCAGGACAACTCAGTGATTTCCAGTGAAATATGCCTTCCCTACTGCCTTACAAACACAGACAGAGTGAAAGACAAACAGACAGATCCTGTTTAGAGTTTTATTAGAGCCAACTTTGCACTATGATCTAAAGAGCCTTGGTATGAACTGTTTATAATGACCAAATCACTTTTTAGCATCCTTATTAATGGAGTTCAATACATAGGCCTACACTTTCATTGAAATGGTGATATTCAAAAGTGAGGATCTAACAGACCATTGTCACTTAAATGCATATACTAATAACGCTGATGATACAAGCTACAGGAAGAAAAAAGATAGTGCTCACCTATTAGTGAATTTGATTCATCACTTATAAGTTCTCACCACTTCAATAACCTTGTTACAAAACGGTATCTGCATTATATTCTATTGTGAATTCACAGATACATAGTCTTTTAAAAAACTGCTAATTAAATCTTAAAATTTAGACTACTTAAAAACAATGCAAGGTCAATGTTGAAGTGTCAAGTGAATACTTAAAGTACACACTTGTTTTTTCTAATGGAAGGACTCACACGGAAGAAGGGTAATCTTGTGGCACCCTAAGTTTTTGAGTGAGACCACTTCAAAAAGCTTCCAATGCAATTCAACAGCCACTCTCAGTATCCCAATATTGCTGTCCATCACCTCTTAGATGATAGTACTATGATAAGTATGCCATGTTATTATGGAATCTTTCTCTTTATCAGTATTTGTCTAGGGAAAGGACAGAGTTGCTATTGATGGGTAAATAGACTAATGTTTAAGGGCTGGTTTGGGTCAGCTACAGAAACAAATGACCTTTAAAATATATGGCCAAGGCCTGCGGCTGACACTTTCTTCAAAAATTCTTTTCATCAATTCTCATTTTTAAAAATAATTTATTTTTGCCGGGCGGTGGTCGCGCACGCCTTTAATCCCAGCACTTGGGAGGCAGAGGCAGGCGGATCTTTGTGAGTTCGAGGCCAGCCTGGTCTACAAAGTGAGTCCAGGACAGCCAAGGATACACAGAGAAACCCTGTCTCGAAAAACCAAAAAAAAAAAAAAATTTATTTTTATTTAGTGTTTTGCCTGGATGTGTGTCTGTGTGAGGGTGTCAGATTTTGGAGTTACAGACAGTTGTGAGCTGCCATGTGGGTGTTGGGAATTGAACCCAGGTCCTTCTGGAAGAGCAGTTAGTACTCTTAACCACTGAGCCATCTCTCCAGACCATCAAAGTCCATTAAAAAAAAAAAAAGAGACAAACATGAGTTATTTACCTAGAAAGACTTCTTACTAATGAAACAAGATTATTCTGGACCAGGGAAATATTTAAAAACAGTTGCAATCCATGTACAAAAGAGTGCTGTAGAGTTCATTAGCTGTAATGCTGAGAAAAATCACTTGGTATCTCTGAATTACTATCTTACAAGGAACGCCAAGCCATAGCTCAGGAGGGTAAAGGAACAAATACACAGAGTGCTGAGCGAATAGCATTAAGTACAGTTAGTGTCTAGGTTTTGTGTGTGTGTGTGGGGGGGGGGTTGTTCTGTTTTTCAGATGAGGTCTCACAGTGGAGACCAGCTGACCTGAACTCATGGCCATCTTCCCATCTCAGCCTTCCCAGGGCTGGGACTATAGGTGTGAGCCATATGCCCAGCCTAATGTCTTACTAAGCAAATATTTGTTTATATAATTATCAATGGATATAGGTGGTAGTAAGAGAAACCAATGGGATATTTACAGTATCCGTGTTACAGGTTCCATACATCCTTGTCATACTGCTATGTGGTTTTAGCCAGATAGATCCTGTGTCACCCCATGGGGCAGTCATCTGGGCCTCCTTCCATGGCTGCTCTACCTACAGGGGACCCTGTTGCACTTTTCTAAAATAACTTCACTTTTCTTCCAAATAAATATCTCATAGCTATCTTTGTATGTAGACTTTGATTATAAAACTTTTCAACCAAGTTACAATACAAATATATATGATAAGATAGTCTGTCATACATAAGTATTCACTATTCAAATACAATATTTAAGAATCAGTAAAAATTAACTCATTCAAATAATTAAAGAAAAACTTGTTAGGACAAAAACATTTAGGTGTGTAGGAACTGCCTACTTTCAGATTTTACCAGGAGCAGAGCAACCATCAGATTCCGTGCTCTTGCAGTGGTCTTCCTGACTCTGTCCATTCCTTGGAATTCAAACCGTCACCAACAAATACTTTTGGTGTCTTAAAAACTAGCCTATATAATTACAAGATTAAAATGAATACACTATGAGAACATGACTTCTCTTTCACAGCATATTTTCTTAGGGTAGACTGTAATAATACATATAGGGAAAAATTTTAATTTGAGGATATCCATAAGAGTATATACTTTATAGCAGGGTGGTGGTGGCACACACCTTTAATCCCAGCACTCAAGACACAAAGACAGGCAGATCTCTGTGAGTCTGAGGCCACCATGGTCTACAGAGTGAATTACAGGACAGCCAGGGATACTACACAGAGAAACACTATCTCAAAAAAAGAAAACAAACACAAAACAAAACAAAAAGTTCATACAGTTTCTAAGGCATGACTTAAAGTCTTCTTTATTTAGAAAGTTAACCAGTTCCCAGGTCTAGTGATGTGTTTACAGTCTCTCCTGCTAGGAAGGAAAAATAGAAGGCAGGGAAGGAGAGAGGGTGGGAGGAAGGGAGGGAGGGAGGGAGGAAGTTAAGGTAAAAATTACAACAACTGAAAACCATTGTAGTACAGAATTGGGGTTGAAGAGATGACTGAGTAGTTAAGTACACTTGGCACTCTTCTGGGGGACTGAGCCTAGTTCTCAGCAACCTATATCAGGTGGCTCTTCTTTGAAGGAGTAACTCTAAATAACTTAACAGTACAATAATAAAAGCTGATTTTCACAAGCCTAAGCCAATGCAAAAAATTGAAAAATTATATCTGGCATATTCAGTCAGAATACTGTTAAGAATCTAAAATTTTACATTTTTTTCAAAATTGTATAAAATGAAATAAATGATATATATGCAACTGGCATTTGTCATAATACTCATACTAGAAAACATAAATTTACTTCATTTTACTAAAATGATCTTTATTTGTTAACAATCTTGAGGACATACTAAAATCAGAATTTATGAAAAAACGAAAGGTCACAAAAAGCTTTTTCCCTACCTGATGATTTTATGTATAACAAAAAAAGAAAAAAAAATCAATGATCAGATACTATTGTTCAAATTCATGTACATCACATATTGTTTTGTGCAAGCACAGGATTTATGGGTACCGCCATCTGGTAGTCATCAACCTGAACAGGTGCGACAAGAAAGGGAGACACGTAGAGTAAAAAGCAGAAACACTTCAGCTAGCTTCCTTGCTTCATATGTACCAATATTTTACTATTAAAACAGAAAATTCTGTCATTTACGGGAAGAGACTACAAGCTGTTAAATGGGTTTTGGAGGTTAGACCTAGGGACTTCTCTCTTTTTCTTTTCTGTATCCTTCTTTCTCTCCTATGTAGGAGTGAGTAGACTTGAGAAAAAATGGGACATAGACATAGTATAGAAAAGATCAAGAAAAAAGGACAGATTATTGAATATGCCCTTATACCTTTGTATATTGATACAAAATTAATACTATATTAGGCTAAATTGGTATTGATCATTGTATATTAATGCAAAATTAAGATTGTATTGGACTACATCGGTACTGATCTTAGTATATTGATACAAAATTAAGAGTATATTTGGCCACATTGGTATTGATCTTTGTATATTGTTACAAAATTAAGGGTAACACTTCTTAAAGGTATTGTACCTAGTAATGCTTAAAAAGGAAATGTGAAGTTTTGGCCTTTTGCTACCAACCATCATAAACTGTTTAGGATAATTAAGAAATACAAACTACGCCGGGCGGTGGTGGCGCACGCCTTTAATCCCAGCACTTGGGAGGCAGAGGCAGGCGGATCTTTGTGAGTTCCAGGCCAGCCTGGTCTACAAAGCGAGTCCAGGACAGCCAGAGATATTCAGAGAAACCCTGTCTCGAAAAACCAAAAAAAAAAAAAGAAATACAAACTAACAGTCATGCAAGCGTGTCATTTTGTTAGTTACTATGACAGTCTATCACAGTTATTTTCTAAGCTACTCAGAAAGCAAGTTGTTAAGAGACAGCAACATTTGCTTATCTAAACATAAGAGATAGACAGGGCGTCTTCAAAAACCCCAAGAGATCTGCAGAGTATGGCATTCAAAGAAGTTTTCTTAAATTAAGATTTTTTTTTTGATATCGTGACATGCCAGCTCCTGACAGCATCCCCTATTCCACTCCAAGTAGAAGATGAGCATCGAAGAATCTCCAGTGTGAGATGGTTGAATTAGTGGCAAGCCTATCTCTTGGTTAAAAACAAACAAACAAACAAACAAAAACCCTTGCTCCAACTGTAGACAGACTGCTGTCCAAAAAGGACAAAACTTGGAAGCAGGTAAGTTGACAGCCTAGCTCTGCCATGACAGGGTAGGTAAGTCCTTCATAATTCCTGCTCTACAATCAATGTCTGTCAGAGAAATGGGGCCAAACACCTGAAGATTGATGCTGTAATGTATGGAGAGAAAATGGGAACTGTCGAGGCAGCCACGGGTATGTCATTTCTTCGTTTTGGAAGCTGCGGGCCCTGCACTTCCTATATAATCAGATATATTTATCCCTCTCAGGTTTCTGAGGTGGTTGAAGAATAGATAGCTAGAGTCTCATAGTTAAATTTTGAGTTGTTTAGGAATCAAGAGGGCGTTCTGGATCTAAGAAGATGTTTTTAAAATTGTGTTGCAAGTTAGTATGAAAGCTGAGTTAGATGGAGAACTTTAAACTCATGGAGATAGTTAGATAGTAGAATGTTAAAGTCAGGGGCCAAATACATATGGACTGGACATTGGGAATGTATGCTAAGCCATATAACTCTCAGAATTGTGGCCTATTTATTTCAGTTGTTTTGTACTGTATTTATTGTTATAAGAGAAAAAACCATTTGTTGGACTGAAAAAAAAGAATTATGCATTGGGGGGAAGGGTGAGAGGGTAGGAGGGTGGGACTGGGAGGGGTGGAGGGAGAGGGCTGTGATGGAGATGTAACTTGAAGTAATAAATAAACATTAAAAAAACCACAACTGTTTGATCTGGGGTATTACGCAGATGCAGGGTGCTTCCACACCATGTGGGAGGCCCTGGTTTCATCTCCTCACTGCGGGGATGAGGGGATAAAAGCACGTTGTTGAAGTAAATACCTACAAACTTAGCTTTGCGAGCCAATCACGTGTTGTCAGGAGTCCCAAGCTCCTGTGGGCAGTACTAGTGAAACAGCCAGCTATAAAGGAACAGGCTTTGGTCATTGTCTAAGGGACACTTGTTAAACAGTGAGAATGGTGCTGATACCCCAAGAGTAGGCTTTGGTCATTGTCTAAGGGACACTTGTTAAACAGTGAGAACGGTGCTGATACCCCAAGAGGAGGCTTTGGTCATTGTCTAAGGGACACTTGTTAAACAGTGAGAACGGTGCTGATACCCCAAGAGTTCTCTGTGGGATTCAAAGCACAGAAGTAGACTCAGGGAACTCTGCCATCCTCAGGGGTTTTGTTTGCTTGTTTGGGTTGGGATTTGAGGCAGGATTAACCATAGCTGTCCTGGAACTCTCTCTGTAGACCAGGATGGCCTCGAACTCAGATCTGCCTGCCTTTCCCTCCCTAGTGCTAGGATTTAAAGTGTGCACCACCACCAACTGGCCCCTTCCTTTTTTTATATAATGCCAATTAGTGTTATCAAAATACAGTCTTTTTTTTTTTTTACCTTAGTAGATCCACTAACTGCAGAGTGCTAGAAGTTCATATTTTCTAGAAGCTATGGAAATGCTATTATTCAAGTATTTCTTCTACTTCCAGCCTGGTGACTCAGCGGGTAAAGGCCTTTGCTACACAATCCCCGGAACCCATATAAGGGGGAAGAAAACTGACTGCAGACATTGTCCTTTGACCTGCATATTTTTGCTGTGGTGTATACATACTCAACAGTAACAATAAAATTTTAAAATCTCTTAGTCAATTAAATCGTTGGATATATAAACCTCCCAGATACCAGGTAGCAGATGGAAACAATGGCTAAACAGCAAATAAAAATATTTCTATTAAGAGACTGAGAGTAATATGCGGCATCAAAATATTACTAGATAGAAGACAGCATTACTCTGTGAATATAATATATACATGGACAAATAATTTTATTAAGAAACATTTACTGCTGGGCTTGTCAGCACATCCCTTTAATCACAGCACTCAGGAGGCTGAGGCAGGTAGATCTCTGTGAGTTCATGGGCAGCCTGGTCTGCAAAGCAAGTCTAGGACAGTTAGGGCTGTTACACAGAGAAACCCTCAGCAGAAAAACAAACAAACAAAAAAGAAAGAAAGAAACATTTACCAGAGAGGCAGAGGTAGAGCACGCCTAGAATCCCAGCACTCGAGAGGCAGGCAGATCCTAGTTCCAGGCCAGCCTGCTCTACAGAGTGAGTTCCTGGACAGCCAGGGCTGTTACATAGAGAAACCTTGTCTCAAAAAACCAAAACAACAAAAACAAAAGAAGGGAAATTTACTTACATTTTCAAAATGTAAATATTTCAAGTAACTAGGTAGTCTGCTATTATTTCAAATATAAATATATGAAGAATTGATTTCTTTGTCATTTCACACTCAGTATGAGCATGGGCAGCTGATGTTTACGTCCTGAATAGGGCTTAGGTAATGAGGCACTCTGTGCTCAGTCTCATCTACTCATTCTTAGATTCCCCTAAACACTGCTGTTGTGCCTGAACTGAAGTAAACTACCTCTTAAGTCCCAGTAAGTTTTACATATTTGGTAGTTAAACCAGTCCTCTCCTAACCAACAAAAACCCTCAAGCCATGCATGTCAGCCCACACCTGCTATCCCAGGAGACTGAGACAGAAAGAACATCATAGATCTTAGTCACTCTATTTCTTGAAACAAGGTCCCTCACTAAACCTGGAAATAACCAACGTGACTAGACTGGCTGGCCAGTGAGCTCTTAGACTCTGTCTTCCTCCTAGCCCCAGCAACATCCTGGAGTTGCAGACACATGTTGCTAGGGCCAGCATTTAAATGGATGCTTCCAACTCAGGTCCTCAAATGTGCACAGCAAGCTCTCTGCCAACTGAGCTTTCTCCAAGGTCCACATTGCCTTTCTGTCCATTTCCAAATGCACACCATGCTATATTACAGGTTTCTGATAAATCTTTTAAAAATTTACTTGTGAGAATTCAAGAGACTTGAAAATGAGAAAATAATCCAAAAGCAAAGCACTGTTTTTATATTACTCAGTAAATAATCTATTCAGGGGGTATCCTTTTCTATCCCAAAGATTAAGCATTTGTTTGAAACAAAGTATTTGTAGGGAAGAAGTTATCCTAGACACACAGAACAGAGGATTTGAACATGTCTGTAGATCAACTGAACCACAGGTAAAGTCTATGGCTTTAAAACTGACTAAGCTTAGAGATTTCTACCAAGGATACAAAGATTTAAAAGATAAAGACAGACAATGTCTGATTAACACAAACACAAGACACTCCAAAGAACAGACAAAAAGCCAAAAACTAAGAAAGAAAACTAAAATTAATTCAAACAGAAATAGTGATAGCTGTTTTGGAAAAAAGCAGTGACCAATGTATGGAACTAATAAAGCAATGGATATATCAAGTAGAAATTGTTTTACCCTATATAAAACATATAAGCAGTTTAAGAAATATTAAAATAAATATTCCATTCCTTTCAAGAGGAAGAATCAGGACATATGTAACAAAGGAAGAAAAATATTTTTTTTTTGTTTTTGTTTTTTCCAGAGACAGGGTTTCTCTGTGTAGCCCCGGCTGTCCTGGAACTAACTATGTAGACCAGGATGGGCTTGAACTCACACAGATCCGACTACTTCTGCCTCCAAAGTGCTGGGATTAAAGGCATGTGCCACCAAGTCCAGCCATTACAGACAGCTATGAACTGCCATGTAGGTGCTGGGATTTGAACCCCTGGGAGGACAGCCAGTGCTCTTAACCACTAAGCCATCTCTTCAGCGCTGAAAAAAATACTTTCTAAAGAACAAATGGTTAAAAACATTGAACAAAATATTTATAAATTTGGCTTGGTTCTGGTCGCCCTAATGTCAAATTTGTCTTTCTAATGTTACAACTTCCTTGCTCAAAAGTGTTCAAAGGTGAGGGGGATCCAAGATGGTGGCGGCCTGCACGGATGTATTTTGATTTCGGGTTTAACAGTCACAAGGTGGCAAGTGTTGCAGGACACTGTACAAATGGCTCGATCGCCCCTGGATCTCACCCAACTACCCAGGACCCATCTTTTTCCTGTATACAAGAAACACATCTCACTATTGAAGATAAACACTATCTCAGAGTAAAGGGCTGGGAAAAGGTTTTCTAAGCAAATGGACCCAGGAAACAAGCTGGAGTAGCCACCCTAATATCAAACAAAATAGACTCCAATTGAAGTTAATAAAAAAAGACAGAGAAGGGCATTACATACTCGTTAAAGGAAATATCGACCAAGAGGACATCTCAATATTGAACATCTATGCCACAAATACAAAGGCACCTACATTTATAAAAGAAACGCTTCTAAAACTTAAATTGCACATCGATCCAAACACTTTAATAGTGGGAGACTTCAACACCCCACTCGCAACTATGGACAGATCATCAAGACAGAAGCCAAACAGAGAAATAATGAGTCTAACAGAGATCATGAATCAAATGGACCTAAAAGATATCTACAGAACGTTTCACCCAAACACAAAAGAATACACTTTCTTCTCAGCACCTTCTCCAAAGTCGACCATATAGTCGGACACAAAGATAGCCTCAAGACACAAGAAAATTGAAATAACCCATTGTATCTTATCAGACCACCATGGAATAAAACTGGACTTCAATAGCAAAAGAATCAACAGAAAGTCTACACACACACATGGAAATTGAACAACTCTTTACTAGAGGACCACTGGGTCAGGGAAGAAATAAAGAAGGAAATCAAAGACTTCTTAAAATCCAACGAAAACAAAGACACAACATACCCAAACCTATAGGACACAATGAAAGCTGTGCTACGAGGAAAGTTCATAGCACTAAGTGCCTAAAAAAGAAAATTGTGACAGTTCATATTAGCGAATTAACAGCTAAATTGGGTGAATTGGAAAAAAAAGAAGCAAACACTCCCAAGAGGAGCAGAAGGCAGGAGATCATCAAACTTAGGGCTGAAATCAACAACTTAGAAACAAAAAGAATTATACAAAGAATCAATGAAACCAAGAGTTGGTTCTTCGAGAAAATCAACAAAATAGACAGACCCTTAGCCAAATTAACTAAAAGACAGAGGGAGAAAACCCAAATCAACAAAATCAGAAATGAAAAGGGAGAAATAACAACAGACATTGAGGAAATCCAGAGAATATTTGGATCCTACTTTAAAAATCTATACTCCACCAAATTTGAAAACTTAAGTGAAATGGAAAAATTTCTTGATAGATTCCACCTTCTGAAGCTAAATCAAGATCAGATAAACAGATTAAACAGCCCTATAACCCCTAAGGAAATAGAAACAGTCATTAAAAATCTCCCAACCAAAAAAAGCCCAGGGCCAGATGGCTTTAGCACGGAATTCTACTGGACCTTCAAAGAGGAGCTAACACCAATACTTTTCAAACTCTTTCACAAAATAGAATCTGAAAGAACACTGCCAAACTCATTCTATGAGGACACCGTCACCCTGATTCCTAAACCACACAAAGACCCAACAAAGAAAGAGATCTTCAGACCAATCTCCCTCATGAACATAGATGCAAAAATACTTAATAAAATACTAGCAAACCGAATTCAAGAACACATCAAAAGTATCATACACCATGATCAAACAGGCTTCATCCCAGGAATGCAGGGATGGTTCAACATATGAAAGTCTATCAACGTCATTCACCATATAAACAAGATGAAAGAAAAAAAAAACCACATGACAATCTCGCTAGATGCAGAAAAAGCATTTGACAAAATTCAACACCCATTCATACTAAAAGTTCTGGAGAGAATGGGCATACAAGGACCATACCTAGAAATAATAAAGGCAATATTCAGCAGGCCAGTGGCCAGCATCAAATTAAATGAAGAGAAACTTGAAGCACTTCCTCTAAACTCAGGGACAAGAGAAGGATGTCCACTTTCACCGTATCGCTTCAATATAGTACTTGAAGTTCTTGCTAGAGCAATAAGACAACTAAAGGAGATCAAGGGGATCAACATTGGAAACGAAGAAGTCAAATTATTCCTATTTGCAGATGATATGATAGTATACATAAGTGACCGCAAAAATTCCACCAGAGAACTCTTACAGCTGAAAAACACCTTCAGCAAAGTGGCTGGATACAAAATTAATTCAAAAAAATCAGAAGCCCTTCTTTATACAACAAACATATGGGCTTTGTAAGAAATAAGGGAAACAACCCCCGTCAAAATAGCCACAAACAACATAAAATACCTGGGGGTAACTCTAACCAAGCAAGTAAAGAACCTGTACAACAAGAACTTCAAGCCCTTGAAGAAAGAAATTGAAGAGGCCTTTAGAAGATGGAAAGATCTTCCATGCTCACGGATAGGTAGGATCAAGATAATAAAAATGGCCATCCTACCAAAAACAATATATAGATTCAATGTAATTCCTATCAAAATACCAACATAATTTTTTATAGACTTGGAAAGAGCTATTCTTGATTTCATATGGAACAACAAAAAGCCCAGAATAGCTAAATCAATGCTGTACAATAAAAAAACATCTGGAGGTATCACCATCCCAGATTTCAAGCTGTACTACAGAGCAATAATTGTAAAAACAGCATGGTATTGGTATAGAAACAGACCAGTAGATCAATGGAATCGAATTGAAGATCCAGAAATAGACCCACACACTTATGGCCACCTAATTTTTGACAAAGAAGCCAAAACGGCACAATGGAAGAAGGACAGCATCTTCAACAAATGGTGTTGGTACAACTGGATGTCCACTTGTAAAAGAATGAAGTTAGACCCATACTTATCACCTTGTACAAAACTTAAGTCCAAGTGGATCAAACACCTCAACATAAGGCTGGTCACACTAAATCTACTAGAAGAAAAAGTGGGAAAAACCCTCAAACTCATTGGCACAGGTGACAACTTCTTGAACAGAACACCAACAGCTCAGGACCTGAGACCAACAATCAATAAATGGGACCTCATGAAACTGAAAAGCTTCTGTAAGGCAAAAGACACAGTCATTAGAACAAAATGGCAGCCTACAGACTGGGAGAAAAATCTTCACCAACCCCACATCTGACAGAGGGCTAATATCCAAAATCTACAAAGAACTCAAGAAATTAAATGCCAAGAAACCAAATAATACAATCAAAAAATGGGGGACAGAGCTAAATAGAGAATTCACAAAGGAGGAATCCCTAATGGCTGAGACACACTTGAAGAAATACTTAACATCCTTAATCATCAGAGAAATGCAACTCAAGACCACTCTGAGATTCCATCTCACACCTGTCAGAATGGCTAAAATCAAAAGCTCAAATGACAGCACATGCTGGCGAGGGTGTGGAGAAAGGGGTACCCTACTCCATTGCTGGTGGGAGTGCAGGCTTGTGCAACCACTATGGAGGTCAGTCTGGCGATATCTTAGAAAACTTGGAATAGCTTTGCCTCAGGACCCAGCCATACCACTTCTGGGTATACACCCAAATGCCTCTTCACAGAATCATAAGGAAGTTTCCTCATCTATGTTTATAGCAGCCTTATTTGTAATAGCTAGAAACTGGAAACAACCCAGATGTCCCTCAACCAAAGAATGGGTTAAAAAACTGTGGTACATCTACACAATAGAATATTATTCAGCTACCAGGAACAATGAAATTAGGCAATTTGCAGCCAAATGGATGGAACTAGAAAAGCTCATCCTGAGTGAGCTAACCCAGACTCAGAAGGATGCATATGGCATCTATTCACTTATAGTAGGATTTTAGCTATATAGTAGAAGGTATCGATACTACAACTAACACACCAAAGGGAACTTGGACATAGACTTTTTATTTTTTAATTTATTTTTTATATTTTTTTAATTTTTTTCTATTTTTTATTCTTTTTTATCTGTGTGTCTGCTTACTTGTTTGTTTTTTAGTTCTCTCTCCTGGGCAATGAGACACTTTTCACTGGTGGTACTGCCTTGTAGACCCCCGATGAATGAGCAGGCTCTTGGCCCTCATACGACCTCTCAACTGAGATGAGGGACTGCTATATAAGGACACCCCCCCCTCCCCCGAGAAATGGGATGGAAGGGTTAGGAGGTAAAGAAAAAAAATGAAATGTGATGTTTCGGCCTTTTACTACTAATTGTCATAAACTGTTTAGGATAATTAAGAAATGAAAACTAATAGTTATGCAAGACAGTCATTTTGTTAGGTACTATGACAGCCTATTATAGCTATTTTCTAAGCTAATCAGAAATAAAGCTGCTAAGAGACAAGCAACATCTGCTTACCCTAATATAAGAGACAGATAGGGCCTCTTCAAAAATCTCAAGAGATCTGCAGAATATGGCATTCAAAGATGTTTTCTTAACTTTAGATTTTTTTATATAGAGACATATCAACTCCTGACAGCATCCCCTATTCTACCCCAAGCAGAAGATGAGAATCGAAGAATCTCCAGTGGGAGATGATTGAATTAGTCGCAAGCCTATCTCTTGGTAGGAAAAGCCCCTTGCTCCAACTGTAGACAGAATGCTGTCCAAAAAGGACAAAACCTGGAAGCAGGTAAGTCGACAGCCTGGCTTTGCCAACACAGGGTAGGCAAGTCCTTCATAACCGCTGCTCTACAATCAATGTCTGTCAGAGAAACGGGGCCAAACGACTGAAGATTGATGCTGTAATGTATGGAGAGAAAATGGGAACTGTCCAGGCAGCCACTGGTATGTCATTTCTTAGTTTGGGAAGCTGCAGGCCCTGTACTTCCTATAAAATCAGATATATTTATCCCTCTCAGGTCTCTGAGGTGGTTGAAGAACAGATAGCTAGAGTTTCATAATTAAATTTTGAGTTGTTTAGGAGTCAAGAGAGTGTTATAGATCTAAGAAGATACTTTTAAAATTGTGTTGCAAGTTAGTATGAATGTTGAGTTAGATATAGAACTTTAAACTCATGGAGATGGTTAGATAGTAGAATGTTAAAGTCAGGTGCCAAATACATATGGACTGGACACTGGGAATGTACGCTAAGCCATATAACCCTCATAACTGTGGCCTAATTACCTCTGTTGTTTTGTATTCTATTTATTATTATAAGAGAAAGAGCCATTTGTTGGACTGAAAGGGGAAACTATAGGAGGAAATAAGATATACCTTAAATTTAAAAAGAAAAGGGAAGAGGATGGGGGTTGAGGGTGGGAGGGTGGGACTGGAGGGCGGAATAGGGAGGGGACTGCGATTGAGATGTAACTTGAAGAAATAAAAAATGAAGAAAAAAAAGCAAACGAACACCAAAAAATGAAATATTTTTAGAAAACAAAACAAAAACCAAAAGTGTTCAAAGGCACTTGTACTAGAAATGTACTTACAGAAATGGGTAACACATAAAGGTTATTCATTAGCATGCTACAATTGCAAAAGAGCAAACAATATTTGTCCAGCAATAAAGAACTATTCAAGTTTGAGTTAACTACAGCTTTAAAAAAAATGAGGTTGATCTGTTTTAGCTAAAATACTAAGTGAAAGGACAAGCTTCAGTTAGGATACGGAGATGGAGGTACAATCTAAGGCAAGCATCTTGGCAGAATGTTTCTTTTTTGTTTGTTCATTTTGAGTTTTTGAGACAGGATTTCTCTGGGTAATAAGCCCTGGATGCCCTGGACTCACTTTGTAGACTAGGCTGACCTTGAACTCAGAGATCTGCCTGTCTCTGTCTCTCCAGTACTGGGATTAAAGGCATGCGCCACCATGCCCATCTAGAATGTTTCTTTAAAAAAAAATGAGAAAGCCGGGCGGTGGTGGCGCACGCCTTTAATCCCAGCAGTTGGGAGGCAGAGGCAGGCGGATCTTTGCGAGTTTGAGGCCAGCCTGGTCTACAAAGCGAGTCCAGGACAGCCAGAGCTGTTAAACAGAGAAACCCTGTCTTGAAAAAACCAAAAAAAAAAAGAGAAACTGCTAACTGTAGGAAAAAGGACCAGAGATTTAGAGGCCAGGTTGAGGGAATTAGATTTCACGGTACATGCTTTTATGCCATTTTGATGTTTTATCATGTTCTTGAATTGATGACAGTTAAACCAATAAAAAGGAGAATGGTTTGTTATTGGTAGTATTATCCTTCAAAACATCCATGGTAAACCCAGTCTAGCCATTTATATTTACTTCTGTATTGGGTCAATGCATGGGATTAGTGGGGGATCACAGTAGCTAGTGAAAAGAAAATGAAGCAAACCCTGGTCAAATGAACCTAGGGCTCAGCCAGAAAGAATCCAGAACTCAGCCAGGAAGCCTGAAGAACTGTTGGGACAAGGTGGTACAAATCTGAGTGGGATGGAGGGTAGGGTTAGTTTGACCCCACATGTAAGCCATGCCTCTGATGCCCCCGGATAGAGCGTGTCACAAACATGTCCATCCTTCTCACCTATCAGATCCAATTCATCTCAATGTTATTACTATGAATTTGAAATGTATCCACCTTTCTCCATCACCACAGCTACCACACTGATCTTCACCACTTAGAGCAAAGATCCAACAAACAGTAGTCTACCAGGAGAGTAAGTTTTGTTATAAACTGGTACTGATGTCTTTAGTAGTAGTGACTACTTCTGTACAGACACAGAGCAGCTGTGGCAGACTGAGATCTACAAAGCCTAGAGCATTCTCTGACCTGAAGAGTGTCCTAATTCTGTTTACAAGTATCCTTGCACTTCCTTACTAAAAGCCCATTCTTCATAGAGCAATCACTGTTAAAAATGTATACATACATTAAACAATGATACTTTGCACCTTAAAGCCTATAATAACACTGCAGTTACATATAAGACTGAAATATGAAATCACTGATATGGTCCACAAAGCCCCTCCATTTGTATCCATAGCATTACAGACAGACAGGAGACAGGCAAGCCAGCAGGCAGGCAGGCAGAAAGACAGCCTATTATTAATTCAGCATTCTTGGCAGCCAAGCAAGCCTGGGTATTACATGTAATCGAGCTACAGACACACTTGCCATAGTAAACACATAGTAAAACATTTTTACTATGTAAAAACAGTAAAGACTATATTCTTGAACAATCTTACTAAAAAGCTTTAAAAACAATAAATGAAAAATGTGTATTATTTTATTTTGCAGTTTAGGATATATAACCCAGGGAGGGCCTCATGCACAGTAGACCGGGACTCTACCTCAGACGTTCATTTCCAGTCCCAAGAAGCTAGTGTGCAGGCTAAAATGAAAAATGTGTAGGTCTATTGTTTACTCCTTGAAATTTCCCATTTATACATATTTTTAACAATCTGAAAATTAAAATGAACTCACCATTAATTTAGGTGAAAGTATGCTCAAGTAAATAAAATGAATAATTAAGTATAAAACACAACAATTCAGGTTGGAAAGATGCCTCAGAGGTTAAGAGCACTGGCTGCTCTTCCAGGGGTCCTGAGTTCAATTCCCAGCAACCACATGGTGGCTCACAACCATCTATAGTGAGATCTGGTGCCCTCTTCTGGCCTGCAGGCATACATGAAGACAAAACACTGTATACATAATAAATAAATAAAATAAAAAAGAAAAACCTAAAAAAAAAGATTAAAAAAACCCACAACAATTCAACAACAAACTAAGTTGGTACAAACAGTACTAAAAATATAACAAATACAAGACTGGGCAAATCATCAAAAAGAAATTTAAAACTCACATACGTACATATATTTGCAGCACAGTGGGAAATGGTGGAGGTGAACTTCAATATAACATCACTGTGGAAAGCTTTTGGACCGTGATCCATTAGAACTGTTCACCTGTTTAACCTTCCCACCAGCACAGTCACAACATTATCTGTTGAAGGCTTTTGTATGGGGCACTATGCTAAGTAGTTTCATCTCATTGTTTTAATGAAGGCAAATGAAATCTGAGTGTGATTACTATCTTCATAATTGTTAATTTTCACAACAAACATAGAAGGCTTAAGTACCTTGCCATACGTAAAAAGTGTTAAGTGTCAGAGACAAATTTTATCTATGACTGGTTTGCCACACACATGCAGGCCATAGTGTCTGAATTTGAGTAGGGCCTGAGCTCCACAGCAAAACTGTGCTAAAAACCAAAAGCGGCGGGCGGGGAGGGGGAGGAAGGGCTATGTAGCCCAGTGCAGAACTGCCTGTCACCTGCAGCAAGTGTCTCAGTGCTCGCACCTCCTCACATGGAGACATTTGGTTTTCTCTGTGCTGGGACACAATTAGAATGTCATGTGCATTCTGGACACTGGGTTTATTTGCTTGTTTGCAGTATATAAAAAAGGAAGCAGTGGATCAGACACTAAAAGTAATTAGTAGATTGCAGGAAGTTGAAGAAAAAGATAAGTGGGGTGGAACAGTGCTTCAGTCACAGATCTTAGCTTAGCTTGTGCAAAACTCTAGCTTCATTTCCAAGTCTCTACATGAATAAGAAAAAAAATTCTAAAAGCATATAAAAATCTGTGATATAGCCTTTTCTTCTAAAATATTTACAATGGTCCATACAAGAAAACCTAACCACTAAAAAAGGTGCTAACAAATCATGAAAATATTAGAAAATTTTCTGTAAGCAAAATCAATGGTTGGCTAAAAAACTAAAATACTTAAACTGCTAGAAAATCTTATTTTCTAACAATCCAAAGTGAAATAGAAAAGGAACACAAATAACATGTAGACTGATGTCCTTTTAAAAAATAATTCCATGCCGGGTGTGGTGGTAGGCAAATCTCTATGGATTCGAGGCCAGCCCAGTCTACAAAATGAGTCCAGGACAGCTAGGGCTATTACACAGAGAACCCCTGTCTTGAAAAACTATCTATGTATGTATGTATGTATATGTATATACACAGAGACATATATATGTGTGTGTGTGTATATATATATATTGATTTATGTGATGATGTATTAAAATAAAAGGAACTGACTGAAAAAAAGTTAAGCTGAGAGTAGTAATTCTGCAAAATGGTAACAGTGGTTTCTCAGAACAGTAAGATTATGAGTTTATTCCATTCCTTTGTATATTCCTATACTTTTGATCTATTCCAATTTTTATATTAAAAACTACTGCTTGAGTATTAGAGACAATATCTGTATCTTAAGGGAGAAAAGTAATTTTTGCTTGTTTGGCTTTTTTTTTTAACGTGGCACAGGAAAATGTCTTGTGATAATGACCAGATAAAATGTGTTCTTGCGGGCTGGAGAGATGGCTCAAAGCTTAAGAACACTGGCTGTTCTTCCAGAGATCCGCCTGCCTCTGCCCAGCAATATTTTATTCCTTAGGAAAGTGCTATCTGGGCTGGAGAGATGGTTCAGAGGTTAAGAGCACTGGCTGTTCTTCCAGAGGTCCTGAGTTCAATTCCCAGCAACCACATGGTGGCTCATAACCATCTATAATGAGATCTGGTGCCCTCTTCTGGCCTCAGGCATACACATAAATAGAACACTGCACTCTAGATAGATAGATAGATAAAATCTTTTTTTAAAAGAATGTGTTCTTGCAGTGGCTTTAGAAGGGCAAGCTCAACCTCTTTGGTTGGCTAGAGGTTACTGTTTGGCGTACTCTCTCAGAATAATCCAGAAGTACGTAAATGACCAGTTCTAGAGCTTTCTTTTAATTACTGTTAACAAAGAGATTCTCAAAACGCAAAGGACATTAAACAATTTTCCACTGAAGAACCAGATGTATTTTGAAAAGCAGTCCATTAATGTTGTTGGCCTGTAATATCATTGTTCAATAATCAATAGCAATACCAGCTCATAGAGTCAAGTTCTTCCCAGTTTTTATCTAAACTTTTCCTCTAGGAATGAATGACTTACCCTACCACATTCTGTTTGTTTGCTGAGACAAGGTTTCTCTGCGTAGCCCTGGCTGTCCTGGAACTAGCTCTGTAGACCAGGCTGGCCTGGAACTCAGAGATCGCCTGCCTCAACCTCCCAAGAGCTGGGATTAAAGGCATGTGCAACTTTATCCCTCCCAGATTCTTAATTATTGATTCTTAATACATAACATCACATAAATTATCATGAACAGATTAAAAATGGCGTAAAACAGACATATACACATACCCAGAGACTTGTTCACATGCACATACACACAGATTCACTGGGTTAATTCAATAGCATAAATGAACTTGAAGAGACATCAATACATTATCTAATCTTGAGATAATAGTGAGAGAACAGCCAGGTGTGGTGGCGCACATCTTTGATTCCAGTGCTTGGGAGGCAGAGGCAGGCGGATCTCTGTGATTTCCATACGATGAGAAATCTTTTACTTTGAAGTAATTTTTAAGTGATAAAAGTTTTCATAAAACCAGTGTATAATCTCTATTCACCTCCATTCATGAAGAACAAAGTTGAAGGGTTGCCTGCTCTACAAAGTGGGTCCAGGATAGTCAAGGATACACAGAGATACCCTGTCTCAAAAAACCAAGAGAGAGAGAGAGAGAGAGAGAGAGAGACTAAACATTCATAAACAAAGAGTTAAAGCCATGTGGGTGAATAACAAAATTTCTGACTTTTGCAATGATAGAATCTTGGAAGGAGCAGACAAAGGATGTAGTGCTGAGAAACTGTAATGGCTGGATATTCTACATTTTTAGTTAAACACACACAAACCTAATGATACAAGAAGCTGAGAAAATTATAAACTGAATAAACTAGAAGGAAAGTTGAATTCTAGACAGAAATAAGGAATTTTTTTATTAAATGTACATCTTTTAACAAATGGTTTCACAGGTATAATAATGGGTTAAAAAACTGAGTCATAATCCCTTAAGAGACCATGGAAACTACAGGATGGGATCTTTTTCTGAAGCACCAAAATATTCTGAGTCATTGCTGAAGACCATTGAAAAATATTCATCTACATAGATTCCCAATAATTTGTGTTTTCTATGGGGAGGAGGAGGAGAAATCTTTTACTCTGAAGTAATTTTTAAGTGATAAAAATTTTCATAAAACCAGTGCATATCCTCTACTCTACTTACTTCCATTCATGAAATACAAAAAAAAAGAAACACACACACACATTATGCTGTTGGAAACACGGACATGCATAAAACTCAGTAGTTTGGTGTGCAAAAGACCCTAGCTTTGACTCTCAAAAGCCATTACTCCCCTACACTAATGAAAAAAACCTTAAGTAGGCATGACTCAAAGAAATAATTGCTGGCTAGAAATATTCCACATATGTTATTTACCTCTAAAAGATGTTATAATCTAATCAAGTTCTTTCTAACATGATAATCCAGTCTGTGAACCGGAGATACAAGTTCAAGAAGAGTGGTATGCTACTTTTTTGTTTTGTTTTGTTTTTTGTTTGTTTGCTGTGTGTGATAAAACACTGACCAAAAGCAACTTGGAGAGGAAAGGGTTCATTTCAGCTTATAGGTTACAGTCCATCAAGGGAGGCCAAAGCAGAAACCTGGAAGCAGAAACCATGAAGGAACCCTGCTTACTGACTTACTCATCCAACTTTCTTAGATATAGCCCAGGGATGTCACTGTCCACAGTGGGTAGGACCTACCAAATCAATTAGTAATCAAGAAAATGCCCTGAAGATAGATATGCCCCCAGGCCACACTGGTGTAGGCAATTCCTTAGCTGAGGCTCCCTTGTTTGTGTCAAGTTGACAGAAGCTAACCAGTGCAAATGGACGAGGGCAACGGAAGAGCACGTGTACAAGGAAAGCCAGAGGCCCTGAAAGGGAGAGTGGTTAATCCCACGATCTTTCTTTACATCTGTCCTGCTGAGTTTCCTTTACTCTCTGAACTGGTGGATACATATTGACCTTTTTGCTTGTGTTTCTGTGAGTTAAAGAGGCTAGCAGAAAATTTCCTAACAAATATCACACCACACTTATCATTGGCCAGACATGCCTGAGATGTTTCCTTCCAATACTCCAAACACTGCATTCCATCAAGTACAGACCCAGGAGTCTTTTTGTTTTCATTTAGTCTCTTATCTATTTTCTTTTATTGCTTCTTAATGAGCTGAGCATACCACTGCATCACTGCTGGTGTCATCTGTGATGTCATGAGGATGGCAGCCATCAACATTGTAGCCCACAGGCTGTGCGGTATCCAGGATTACCTTAACAGTTCCAGACATTCTCTGACTAAATGCAGGTGCCACATCTGCTAGGCAATGAAGGCAAGCTCATCAAAAGTGATATTTCCACTGTGCATAAAGTTCTGCTTCCTTCTGTCTCTTGCTGGCTCCTTGAGGGCTGTAACGGTCAAGCAGAGGCCGAGGGTACTACCACATCTGGGCCTCTGTTCTGAGTGCTCAGTTTCACTGTAATACTCAGACCTTTGCAGTCAGTCATCCAATGCCTTAGCGAGGCCATCACCAACATTTTTTGGGCAACAAACCCACCAGGGCCTTGGGGGCCAAACAGATATGGCACTACTCTCACCTCCGGTGTACCTCAGGTACATGGCTCTGACCTCACCCTCACCGGGGTCGAACTTGGTTGGGTGGCAAGGTGAAGGCGAAAGGTATCAGATGAACAGGGTCCAGGATGGCAGGAAAAGCTGTACCGTAGCCTCCTCTGGTCGTTTTATCCTGACAGCTGTATGTCACTAATTCAAGGTCACAGCTTCCCAGCTTCTAATTACTCAGAACTTTAGCATCTACCCAGGAAGCTACTAATCACACTGACTCTTACTGCTTCCTGTTTCCTGAATTCACTGTATACAGCACACAGTAGTATGTCTGTTGAGTCTTGGTTTCTGAATCAATAAAATGGGGATAATTATACTTCAAAGAGCTAAAATAAAGGGGGGGGGGCGCTACCACACTTCCGGCTAGATGTTTTGTTCTTAGTCACAATGTAGTAGAAAACTGCTTTGACTTGCCATAGGAAAGATACAAGAACAGTAAAGCTTAGTAAGTCAATAAATTTCAAGTCTTTACAAGTTAAAAGTGATCAAAGACAACGAAGTGTCCAGAGGACTTACAACAGTATGCACCTTTCTCTCGAAGGCAAGCACAAGCTTCCCACAAGATTACCCACACTGGCAATTTCTCCCTCCAGAGAGATCAATCTTTGTGTCAACGTTAGATAATAGTTTTTAGTTTCTTCTTAGGTAACTGGGTTGCTTTTTCATTTACTTTATAACTTCATTATTCAAAAATAAATTCTGTTCACACTGTAGTTTTCCTTTTCTCGGTAATTCAGGGACCAAGTTTTTTGCTTTAAGATATTGATAATTTTCACATGAACTATAAATTTTAGTTAATATCTACTAAGTTATCCTATCAAATATATTCTTTCTTTTGCTTTTTATTATTTTCTGAATTTCATACATTTGCCCCAACTGATAGCCCTAAGTATTAGAATGCAAACAGGTTCTGTTTGGAAGGATTAAGACCCCATGTAACAATGCTCAAAGAAGAACTATAATGCATGGTCCGAGGAAGGATTATGTGCTTACTTAACATGCCCAAAGCTTGAGTTCAGTCCTGAGCAAACAAACTGGCATACTTTCTCATGTCTCACTTATGCAAATCCCAAATCCGTCATAGTAAGACCTGCATTAAATCTGTCTTAAAACAACCTGTATGGACCATCATTTGACAGAAAAATATAGGGCTATGATGGGTATAACTATGAGTCAAAGTATTTTGTATATTTCAGTAAAACAAAGACTAAGCAACAGTAAAGTAAGAGTGAGCTGTGTAATACTGGACGGTTCTGAAAGGAACCTTTAGAAACACTTTGCAGATTAAATCGATGTGGTCTGGTGACTGAACCAGACAGGACACCCACTCCACTACAAAACTGTTGGTTCTTTAAATGCTCACATAAAGTTCCACTTCAAATCTTAAAAGTTTGATTTATATTTTGGCTCCTCGGAAGGCTAAACATAAGAGTTATCATGTGACCTGGCAATTCTCTCTGTACAATGAGATAACTTTCTTCTCCCCTAACAATCATCAAATTGAGACAGTTTCTATTCAAATATATTCCCAATCTATATGACTATGAAAAAAACCTAATCCTACCGAAATTCCTGGGGTACATACGAACTGAGATCAAATTGTGTCTTAAAGTAAACTTTTAGGGAAAATTTATCATTTTATGTTTATATATAATTGGGCATGCATATAATTAAAATCTGTGTAGGAAAGCCTGGTTTCTGACTCCCAATGTAGCTATGACTAGTCTTGAACTTCTGATCATCCAGATTCTCCTGCCTCCTGAGTGCATGTGCCACCATTACTACCCAACTCCATTTTTGTCCTTTGGTATTGCTTTTTGCTGATGATGGTTGCTGCTCCTCCTCCTCCTCTTCTTCTTTCTTCTTTTTCTTTGAGAAAAGTCCTCACTATGTAGGCTAGGCTGGTCTGGAACTTGTTATCTAGGTCCAGGTGACCACCAACTTGCAATCTTCCTGCCTTCACTCCCATGTGTGCGGGACCACGAGCTGGAGTTACAGGCATGCACCGAGCAATCAGCTTTTTTTGTATGACTTTTTTTAACTTGGAAATAGGATGATGAGATGAGGGTGGTCATTAGGTAAGTATTATTACATTTTTTATGACTTAGTGATATTGTATAGAATTACCTAGAAGAAATTGGCTGCTATAGAAGGATAAGAAAACATCAGCAATGGTGAAACTCTTCTTTCTGAAAAGAACAGCGAAGACCAGAAACAATCATATTGTATGAGGTAATACTCAGGACAGCAACCATCACTTCAGCATAATGGTAAATTATCCTTGTTTGCGTGTGTTGTACTACTGTGATTAGTATGGTTGGTTAACAGATGAAGAGTTGGAATGCAAGATTACAATTGCTTAATGAGAGCTTTAACAAAGATGTGAACACCTTCAACACAGCAACCAGAAGTACTGAAGTCAGTGAATATCAAAAGATCAGTGAGGAAAGCCAGAGCCTATACAACTAAAAATTGAAATCACAATAGGAAAAATAAGAAAGACATCAACAGTGGTGGCTCATGTCTGTAACCCCAAAACTTGGGAGATTGAAGCAAGATTACTGTGAGTTTGAGACCATCCTTGGCTGAAGAGTGGGCTCCTGTCTCAAAACAAAAACACCCAAAAAAATTTTTTAAAGGAAAATAAAGCAAAGTTAATGGAAATGGCCAGGTGTTTTCAGCACATACCTTTAATGCCAGAACTGGGAAGGGAGAGGCAGGCGGATCTCTGTGAGTTCCAGGACAGCCAGGGCTACACATAGAAATCCTGTCTCTAAATAAATAAATAAATAAATAAATAAATAAATAAAGGAAATGACAAGACGGTAAGACAGAATGGACACAGGGGGCTTTGTTCAAAATCAGCGTCACTATGGGCAAACACATGTATAACTCTCTCAGGCAGAGAACATGAAACAAGTACACGTAGCTGATCAACATTCTTTCTCCCGATATTTTGTTTTAATGGGTTAAATATCTGTGACAGACACTGATAGACAAATTTTTTATTTAAAACATCTATATTTATTAATACTTCATAAACACCTATAAAGACCCATAACCTATAACTTACAATATCTAATGTCTATAACCTATAACCTAATACCTAAGCATTTTATACCCAAGAACACCTAAGCAATCCCATTTAACCCTCTTGAAAGGATATTAAAATTCTTTAGCACAGGTCTTTGTGGGCGCCTTGGTCAGTACTCTGGCTCTGCTTCAGTCCCAGCAGCCAGTCCTACCTTCAGCTTGGCTCAGCTTCCTCTGGGCCTAATGCTGCCAAGTGGTCAGTGTGTTTCAACAGCTCCGCTTGCGGCCCGCTTCTTTAGTCACTTCCACAGTCTCCTTAGCCCATGCATGCTTCATGGCCTAGTCTTTTACTTTGAAGCCTTATCCAGCCTCATGTGACATCAAGAGGCCACCCTTTTGCTTGCTTTTGAGGTCCTTGCTGCAGCCTCCAAACTCTGCCTGCCTCCTGGCATTTCACCCACTCACCTCAAACTCTTCGGCCTCTGTATGGACATCTTAGTGAATGTTTTTCACAAACTTTCTCTCAGAAGATTCTATGCCACGCTTTTTCTGCCAGTCTTCTTGGGCTGACTTATAGGAAAAGTCTCTTTCTCAGACTCCACCTCTCAATTTTCTCAGAAATTATCAGTTCACTTGTGATGGCTTCTGACAGCTGATTTGCCTCAGGGCTATTGCAGCCTAAAAGTTGGCAGATGGCACACCTTGTTTCACACTTCTTTCGAGTGCGCTTCTGTCTCCTTATCCATGGTGGCCAAGAGAGCTTCACGTGGAGCTCCCTGGCTTATACAGCGTGTGGTCTTGAGGTCTTCGAAGTCTTTCCCTTTCTTCCACTATTTGCATTTGGCAGCTCTCATGATAATTGATGTTTTCTGTGGCTTCTGCAGCTTTTCAGTCACACCCCTTCACCAGACACCATCTGCAGGCCTCAGTCCAACCAGGGCTCCACCCACCTCAGCCCAAATCTTTCTCATGTTCAATCAATGCCAATATACAAGGCTCCTTTCAGTTTCCCAGGCTTTCAGAGTGCCCTCTAAATGGTTGACCAAGACTATATGCTGTCAGGTGCCAGTCTGATCTTAAGAGTCCTTACTAATTCACTAAAGAAAACTAACCCATTACAAAGACATTTGGTCAAGTTGTTACTGATTTTAAACAGTAATAAAACTGCCACAGATCAGAACAGGGACAGAACCTTCTCCTCCCCTTCTGAAGGCTTTAGGATTTGTCATCATCACCTAGTTTTTTACTACTAAACCTAAATGGCCATTTGTGACAAGAGGCTTGAAATAGTCCCTCTCAGTCTAGAGTAATGTGATCGTGTTAGTAATCAGATACATCGCCCTGCTGAGCAGACCTGGTGACCAGATTGCCAGGCCCAACACCTTCTTGTTCATTGTTCAGACAACAGTCTTAGCAACTATCTGTCTCATATCATAAACAGCAAGACAACTCTGAGGAAGCTAGTCAGAGAAACTGTGTGCGGACAAGGGCCCACTTGGAGCCATGTCAGCAATGTGACCACCCCAGAGTTCAAGAACTTAGAGTTATTACCAGGCCTAGTCCTTGATACCTATAATCCCAGAACTCAGGAGGTTGAAGCAAGAGGGTCACCAGAAACTTGAGGCCAGCCTGGTCAACCTAGCAAATTCTAGGGTAGCCAGGGCTACACAGTGAGACTATGAACTAAAAAATAAAAATAAAATTATAATTTAGAATTGCTTCCCAGCTTCTTCCCAAAACAGTAGTTAGTTTTCTCTTTTAGCTGAACAAATTTGCAAATGATGGTAGCTCCATATTCAGTTACAGGAGTGTAGCCAACACTGACCTGGTTCAGGATAATCCCTGGGCAGTGCCTATGGTTACTGCAATATTGCCATCATGAAAGAAACTGAGAATTCCTCAGCTGAAACTGGAATAATAATACCTGATTTACCTATCTCCTCCTCCTCCTCCTATCTCCCAGTTTGTTGTTAGGGCAAAAATGAGAATATGTGTATATACATTTCAAATTGTAGTTTTGGTGAATTGTCATGCATTTTCATTAAGGACTTTGATTCAAATCGTATAAGCTCAAGGCTCTAAGGAGGACAATAATGTCTAATTCTCAAGGTTTCATAGCATGGTAGAGAGCCGCATGGTTGAATTAGAAACACACAAGCATAAGTAGAGAGGAAGCAGGCTTGCATGGGACACAGGGTGCTTCTTCACTTGGAAGTTGGAGGCCTGGAATGTGAGGATAAGTTCAGCAAGGAATGGAAGGACTTTGCAACCCTGTGAGCGCCATCAAACACATGGTGTGGGCGTTAAAAGGGGAGGACTAAATGTTTGGAAATAGGAAAAAAAAAATTAGTCTTCCAATATCAAAATGAGAATGAGACAGCTTTCTATTCTTCTAAGGGACCTGGAATTTTTACTTATATTACAGAAAGATACAGAGACACATAAGATTTTAAATAAAAGGATGGCAGAATTCATTTTCTATCAAGGACTATTGTTTTTTTAAAAAGTCAAGATTAAGAATGCCTATATGAAAGAGGAAAGAAAAGGAGAGGGGGAGCTAGAGAGGACTCCCAAGGTGGGTAGTATCTAGAGCACTGAGTGGTGCTACAGAGAAAGAGAAGACATCCAGGGTGAGAATCCAAAGCATACTGTCAGTAGCAACTATGCTTTAGAATCAGGGGCTTGCAGCTCCCTTTTGTAACAGCATGGCCAGTTATGTGACTGTTAGAATGAGATTATGAAACAAGTCTGGAAAGTGCTTGGTACAAACTAGCTCGTTCCTTAGCTGAGCTCATGTGGCTTTGGCAAGGTGGCTTTTGTTTGCTTGTTTGAATGCATACAACACAGAGATGGAAGATTAACTGAAGAGATGAGTACCTGAGAGTGATCTGAACTCCTCATGTGTATAGGAAGGCACTCTCTATTTGTCTTGAACAGAGGCCAGAAGCAGGAATTAATCGAGGCAAAATCACAGCCTATCAGAGACAGATCCAAAAAGTTTGTCTGTAACAACTTTATGGAAATCTGATAAATATAATCATAAAATTTTTCATACATCATTTAGCTTTTAGTGTAATATTCACTAAATATATTCACAGATTACTGCAGCCATCAACACAAGCAGATAAAATATATTTAACATCACCAAGAATAGCCCAGTTCTTCATTTTCTCCCAACCTACACACAGCACTAAGGAACTGCTACTGTGGTCTGGGTTGGGGTTCGGTGCTTCTAAGTTCTCAGTTTCTTATTCAAAGAATTGGAAATAAAGGCTCACAGAGACGTACAGAAATGGCAAGATAACTTTATTCAAACTAAAGGGGCAGGGCATAATGTGTACATCTTTAATCCCAGCATTTGGGAGGCAGAGGCAGGCGGATCTTTGTGATTTTTGAAACCAGCCTGGTCTACAAAGTGAATCCAGGACAGCCAGAGGTGTTACACAGAGAAACCCTGTCTCAAAAAACAAACAAAAAAGTAAAGGGGTGTGTAGATTAGGAAAGGATACAGTGCCAAGAGTGACAGTGGAGGTCACACGAGTGAGGATTCTCAACTCTATTATTGGAGCTTCCTTTTATGGGGTACAAGAGAGGAATTTGGTTACTAAGGAGTGTGGCATGGGCAGAACTCTATTTTATTTGAGAGAGTTGTAGAGAGGCCAACCTGGATGACATGAGACCCAATCTCTCTTTGAAAAAGCATGTTCTGGGATTAACATTGGGTCCTAACAGCCAGGCATGGTGGCAATGGTTCAATTCCCAGTACCCATGTGGCAGCTCACAACTGTCTGCAACTCCAGGGTCCAATACCCTCACATAGACATACAGTCAAAACACCAATAAAAATAAATTTAAAAAAAGACAAAGATGTAATCTTGACTTGTATATTTGACATACTGTTCAATTAACTTAGCCGGGCATGGTGGCCCACGCCTGTAATCCCAGAATTTGGGAGGCAGAGGCAGGTGGATCTCTGTGAGTTCAAGGCTAGCCTGATCTACAAAGTAAGTCCAGGACAGCCTAGGATACACAGAGAAACCCTATCTCAAAAAAACAAAAAACAAAAACAAACAAAAAATTAACTTGAACTACAAAATATATCATATAAAATTTTCTGATGATTGTTGGAGGAAGGTCTTGTACCGCCCTTTCTGAGATACTCTCTAATTGTATAATAAAAATTGCTGATGGCCATTTAGCTGGGCAGAGAGAAAATAGGAAGGTAGAACTTGCTGGGACTAACTAAGGAATCCTGGGAATAGATAGAGGAAGCCCTCTCTTCTCTCCAGGACTCAGGAGCAGCAGGATGTCTTGGAGTGAGTTGATCGGGTTGACTTAGATTAGTTAATTGAGAGTCAACTAAGGGCTGAGTGTTGAAACATTAAAAGGTCTTGGTGTATTTAATTATTGGGAAAAGGCCACTGCTAGTTACAAGCCTCCAGTTAAGAGGAGTCAGGTGAGCCAGATCTGCCAGCCTCCCACCAATCTGCCTGCTGCTCCACTGGCCTAATATAACAGGTTATAGTTATTAATAAATATACTTGCTAACTAAGTTTCAGATAGCTTCTTGTTGGCACAAAAGCCTTTTCTATGAATTGCTTTATTTAAAAATTAAGATTATATAATTTTATTTTAATTATGTGAATGTTTTGTGTTGAGAGAAGGTCTAATATTGTTTCTGATATATTGAATTCAATGCTGAGATCTGGTTACCGCCCCTTCTGAGGCATTCTCTTGATTGGTTAATACAAGTCGCTTATGGCCAATTAGCTGAGCAGAAAGAGTATAGGAAGGCAGGACTTCCTCAGATCAGCAGGAATTCCGCACACACAGAGACTCTTTCCTCTTTCCGCCGGGAGACACAGAAGGAGACAGACATCTGGAGAAGTCTGGAAGGTACTCACAGGCACATGTTGGTTTGGGGTTAACTTAGAGTAGCTAACTGAGAGTCTGCCCAGCTAAGCGTTAAAATATTAAAAGGTCTTGGTGTGTTTAATTATTGGGGAAAAGACTGCGGCTGCTTATAGGCCCTCAGTCCAAGCAGTCCCGGGCTGTTGGATTCCCAGACTCTCCTTGAGCCCAGGCGAATCTTCCGCCAAGCCGCCAGTAATTCTACCGGCCTAATATAACAACTTATATTAATTAACAGAGTTTAGGTTCTAGATGGTGTAGGCCACCTTTGGTCCCGGGGCTCTTTTCTCCAGGATAAGTTAGGCAACCGGTGAAGGCACTCAGGCCAGGCCGCCTGCTCCTCTGCCAAGCCGCCGGCTACTCCATCGGCCACTCTGCCTGCCTAATATTACAGTTTATACTTACAAATAAATACATTAAATAATTAATTTGCAGTTTTCAGTTTTGCTTCCATGTATTCTGTGTAGCGTGTGCATTCCTGGTACCCTCAGAAGCCAGAAGAAGGCGTTAGATCCCTCCGAACTGAGTCACACGTGACTGTGAGCGGCCATGTGGGTGCTGGGACTAGAGCCCTGGTCCTCTAAAAGAGCAGTCAGTGCGCAGCCGCCAAACTATCTCCACACACACACACCACTACCTCTTAGGAAATTTAGTTATGGTTCTATTTTTGAAACAAAGTCTCACTATGTGATATGGGTAGTCTCAAACTCATAACCCTACTTCAGTTTCCTAAGCACCAAGATTACAGGCATGTGCTGCTACACCCACTTCTCCTGATTTAATAAAAGGTCAATACCTTATAATTTGATTTGTCAGTCCAGGCATGGTGGCACACACCTCTAATCCCAGAATTTGGGAGGCAGAGGCAGGTGGATCTCTGTGAGTTCAAGGTCAGCATGGTCTACAAAGTGAGTCCAGGGCAGTCAGGACTACACACAGAGAAACCATGTGTCAACCCCCCCCAAAAAAAAACATTGACTTGTGATTCACTTTGCTTATCCACATTTACACAGAACTTCTCAGATTCATTATGGCAGGGAGGCAGGGTAGCAAACTCTGCTAGTTCACCTGCCTCGGCTGATTATATTTTACTATGCACACAGCAATACTCAGATGTGAACCAAGTCATATGTGGCTAATAAGTCCCAAATTGAACACTTGTTACTTTTAAGAATGACCATAAAAGACTGGTTCTACAGAGTTTAAATGTAAATGAGATACTACACACAAATGCATAAAATACATCAAGGCTGAAGTCTGGACTTTTGTCAGTGTTGATTAATTTGGTTTTCTTTTGTTCAAACTGGAAATATAACAACATAACCCATGGTACATAGTACAATGATCTTTCAACAATTCACTACAGTATATAACACTTGATTTAAGATGATATATGTTTACCATATATCACAATGGACTCATTTTAAATCCTGATGAGTAAGAAGTAACATTATGAAAATGACTTCCATAATGCTTCTGACTGAACCTGCTTCTCTTCTTCCTTTCTGACTGAATACTGCTATGTTGTTCAGGCTTAAGATACTGAGCACTCGAGAGGCCAAAGCAGGCAGATCTCTCTGAGTTTGAGGCCAGCCGAGTCTGCAGGATGAACTTAGCCACCAGATGTTTCTAGTATACAGCTACAACCTAGTCAAGTAACTTGAATAAAATAAACCAGATACCTATGCTTTGTTCTAGATCTTTGTAAAAATAATATACATGGTAATTAAATAAAAAACACCAATTTCCAACTTAAAGTGCATATGCTTTGAAATAAAAATAAAAATGCTGTGTGTGTATACACACATAAATGAATGTCTTCTTGGATATGACAAAGTCACATAAGTGTATGATATTGTAACCATCAAGGTTTAGTGGGGTCTTTGACATAAAAGGTCAAGAGTCCAGGCATGCTGGCACATGTCTTTAATCCCAGCACTTGGGAGGCAGAGGCAAGCGGAACTCTATGAGTTTGAGGTCAGCCTGGTCTACAAAATGAGTCCACGACAGCCAGAGAAATCCTGTCTAGCAGGGGTGGGGTGGGGTGGAAGACTTTGGTTGGTAAAGCAATTGCATTCATGAGAACCTGAATTTGAGGCTCAGAACCCAAGTAAAAACTGGAGGCATGGCTGGGCGGTGGTGGCGCACGCCTTTAATCCCAGCACTTGGGAGGCAGAGGCAGGTGGATCTTTGTGAGTTTGAGGCCAGCCTGGTCTACAAAGTGAGTCCAGGACAGCCAGAGCTGTTACACAGAGAAACCCTGTCTCGAAAAACCAAAAAAAAAAAAAACTGGAGGCATGGTTTGCAGATGCTTACGATCTCAGTTCTGAGAAGACAGAAACAGGAGGCTATCTGGTGCTCACTGCCCAGCCAGTGTAATCTAATTGATTAGCTCCAGGTCAATGAGAGACTCTGTCTTGAAAGGAAATGGATAGCATTCCTGATGATGCCCAAGGTCATCCTGTAGCTTCTGTATGTGTGGTGGAGTGTGTGTCTGTCAGTGCAAGTCTGTTGTTGTTTCTGCTTTGGGGCTTCCCATTTGTGAAAATACTTAGTACTGATATTAAGTAGCTATACGTAAGAAATCTTCAAAAAAGGCAAAAACACAGACGTTATAAAAACTACCTATAAAAACATCAATGCATATTCTTTTAAAGAATTCCTAGGGAAGGAGTAATGCAAATTCAATAATCACAGCCTATAAAATACTTCACCCAGACTGGGAATGCTTGACAATGCCTCATTTGTAGTAGCTTCACTGTAAGCAAGTAACAACCCTTTACACACGAACACATTCACACAGAGCACATTTGGCTGTTTTTCTTTTCTTTTCCAAAATACCTGAGATGAGCTGAAACTTATAATCAGTCTAATCTTTTTCACATTTTTTAAATTTTACTGTATGACTTATTTGTGTTTACATGCATGTACATGCTCATGTGGGTGCCATGGGAGACCAAAAGGGGGCATCAGATGCCCTGGAGTTACTGGTGGCTGGTTGTGAGCCCCTGACCTGGGTGCTGAGGATGGAACACTGGCTTCGTAAGAGTAGCAAGCACTTCTAAACTTTTGAGCCATGTCTCCAGGCCCTCCATGTTTTCTATGTAATACTAGGTCTATAGGTTAATGTTTTTTACAACTGCTACTAAAGCATTTGACAATTATAAAAAGGCTAAGCATGAATTACCACATGAACTGAAAGCAGAGACTTGGAAAGATTCTATCCATTGACAGATAAATGGATGATAAACTGGTGTACATCATGTTTCTTTTATTTTTATTTACATAATGGAATCAGATAAACCAATGAGGTTCTGAAAATGCTACAAGAGGGATAATCCTTGAAAACGTTGTGCTAAATAAAATAGACCTGCCCAATAAAACTGTAAATACTGTATAAATATACATTTGAGAGATGTATAAAACAAACAAACAAAAAAAGGATTAAAGCCGATAAGAGCTGTTAGGTTACTACTTAATGAATACAGAATTTTTGTTTGGAGGGTGAGAACATTTTGGAATTAGTAGCAGTGGCTGCACAACACTGTGGCTGTAACTAATGCTACTGAGTGACATGCACTCAAGTGGACAAGTGGTCAGGTAGCACCGCACACCTTTACAAAGCACTCTGGGGGCAGAGGCACCCAAATCTCTGTGAGTAGCCTGGTCTACACAGTGAATTCCAGGCCAGTCAGGACACTATAGTGAGACTCTGTCTCAAAAGGAAAGGTAAGGAACAAACAAAAACTGGGAATAGCAGACTGGGTGAAGAGTAGAGTACTTGCCTACCATACTCAAAAGCAAGAAAAACAAAAACAATCACCAAAAAACACCTCCAAAACTAGCCCAAATGGCAAGTTTTATGATATATATCTTTTCCAAAAAGACAAAATTATTGAATTGTGTATTGTAAACAGGTGATTTGCTAGAAAGTGAGTTCCATCTCTGGAAGGCTATTTCTTGAACTAGTGTTTGACGGGTTTTTTGGTGATCAAGGATCTCACGCTGGTCCACTTTCCACAAAAGTTCCTCCTCTGCCATTTCTACTTACCAGGTTTCGCTTATTGTTAACTCAAAGTATTTTATTTATATATCTCACTCATTTAGCAATTAACCTTGAACCTTTTTGACATGTCTGATGCCTAAAAGTTACTGTAACACATTTAATATTTGATTATGCATTACTTTTAACACCAAGCGAATTGTGTAAATTATCCAATCAATAATCTTACTTAATATTTGTTTGGATTTCATTAGTCAAAGTATGTTTGTAGTGGTTTACGATGTCAAAATAGGATCTAATAACACAGTGCATGTAAAGCAACATGGATTTCAGTCCTACATTTTCAAAAACACATTAACTGAAAATTTTTGATAGACGGTAAGAAAAAACATACCAGGAAAATACATAAGATTTCTGGACATCTGAATCAATCAAGGATATTGATTATACAATATCAATATACTTAATTATCAATATACTTAATTAGTACAGGCAATAATGAGATTTTACACAGAAATTTCTGGATTATCCTTTTTTAAAATTTTACCCCAGGCTGGCCTCAGACTCTAAGGCAATCCTTCTAAAAGAACCTCAGTGTTGGGATTTTAGGCATTAAGCAATCACTTGACTCTTATTTTCCCTGACTGAATAAAAAACAAGATGCTGCTAAGTATGGTGGTACACGCCTTTAATTCCAGTACCCAGGAGGCAGAGGCAGGCAGATCACTGAGTTCAAGGCCAGCTTGGTTTATAAAGAGAGCTCCAGGACAGCCACGACTATACGGAGAAACCTTGTCTCAAAAAAAAAAAAAAAAAAAAATGGGGCTGGAGAGATGGCTCGGCAGTTAAGAGCACTGACTGCTCTTCCAAAGGACCCGGGTTCAAATCTCAGCACCCACTTGGCAGTTCAGAGCTGTCTGTAATTGCCTGGTGTGGTAGCACACAGTTCAAGGCCAGCCTGGTCTACAAAGTGAGTCCAGGACAATCAAGGATACACAGAGAAACCCTGTCTCGAAAAACCTAAAAAAAAAAAAAACAAAAAACAAAAAAACTTGTCCAAATAAATACTTTTAAAATGAGTAGCACACTGACATTTAGTGTGTATGCTAACATTTTCTATGCCTAAATAGAAAGGGTCAACATATATAATTCTAATTGTTAGCAGGGTTATTTAAAATGTGAAAAATAGTTTAATTATAATCCATTTAAAAGATATTTTTGGAGGCCAACCAAATCATTTAGATGCCTTATTTAATGACAATGATGACAGTAAAACACATTATACTTAACAAAACTTGTTACAGTATTATAATAGAGTACTTTAAAGAAGGGCATAAGCAGTTTGAATGAACCATTTCTATTCCTTTGAAAAATCAATATACGTTAAACCCTGTACCAAAAGACTAAAGATAAAGGCATGTACTTATAAAAATGCAGAAGTCTAAAAGCAAACCCATTTCAAAGGCAAGGTACAATGCCAATCCATACCGAATTAGAACAATGGTAGTTCATTTGTACACTGAAAACACCCACTAGTATCTTGGAGATTAGTTTTCCAGCTAGTTAAGGAAAAGCATTTGACCTCACAGAAGTCTGTAGGGGTTAGATAAATTAGATTTAGAAAATATATAGGGGTTTCTGATACTGTCTCTTAATTCGGGGCATGAAGAGCATTATCAGCATGTGGACTAAAAACAGGAGACTTAATAGACTGAAAAACAAGGTTGAAGTCAGGAAAAACAGGAAAGACTCAATAGACTGAAAAACAAGGTTGAAGTCAGGAAAACAGGAAAGACTTAATGGACTTGAAGAAACAAAGTATCTGGCCTGACATTGTTTTCAGCTGCTAAGTGGGCGGAGCCCAAATTAAGCTGAAACAGAGTTCCTCCTATTTAAGGACAGTGCATGGAGCCCAGGAGAAGAGGCCCCTGATGCTAGAGAGCTCCAAGAGTCCTGCTGAAAAAAGGGCTGGCCATCATTTGATAGCCAGATTTCCCTGAAGCAGAAAGAAGCTGGTGAGCAAAGAAAGCCTGAGCAAGACACCAAAAGGCCAAGGACTAAACCCTGTGGCTCAGCTTTTGCCTAGAGGGGTTTGATCTGTCCGAACAGTGGCCTAAAAGAAATTGTGCCTGGCTTTAAGGACTGAGGCAGAGCAGCTGAGTTCCTGATTCAAAAGAAGTAAGTTGGCCTGCAGACGGCTGGGGTCTCCCACAGAGAAGAAAGCATGAAGCCTTATTTAAGGTGAGACTGCAATAACCAACTTACCCTGACGAACCTGCATCTGAGAGATCCAGAAAAAGGACTGCTAAGTGCGTTAAAGAATCTACAACAAAGACTGTGTTCCTGACGACTGAGGACCTGCCCCAGAGACTGTATCATTCTAAAATGTTAGAAAAATAATTATCAATAGGTTTAGTGGATAGGTTAAAGGGGTTGTAGGAATTTATAAGATTAATAGTTAAGAAATTGTTGGTGTTTGTTATAAGTGAATTTAGTAATAAATAAATAAGTGATAAATAATAATATAAAAGTTCGGTTACAGAAGTCAAAAGGGTAGGCAAACAAAAGTGGTCTCTAAGCTGACAATACACAAGTTAGAGCCTATTCTTCATTCATTAGAAAGTCCTTCCACCCTTAACCTCTGAGATTTTATAGTTTTCACAGGACTCAATTATGATTTCTATGACTTTTATGAATCTCTGTAAAGGGGGGGGGGTTAAAAGACTGAAAGAGGCTCGACTCCATGACCAAAAATCCACAAGCTTGTGCTGAAGATTATCACTGTATTACAATAAAGGATGAACTAATATTCCACAAAACCTTCTTGGGTCCTCAAACAGTTTCTTGTTTTTGTTTTTTTAATTAACTTTAAGAGTATACACTTTTTAAAAACGGAGCGTGATCAGTGTTATCTATGTATCAATGACCTAACTAATCATCAAGGACTCTAGGCAACTAGGAATCTCTCTTGTCCTCACTTTCTCACGATGTAAACTGAGAATAATATTGCAGCTCCATGTTGAGAATCAAGGGCTAAAGCACTCCGGTCCAGCTCATGATTAGTCACTGAAACAGTGTGAAATGGAACTACCCAGGATGCTTAGTTCTTTGACATATAAAATAATAATACATGGGGCTGGAGAAATGGCTCAGTGATTAAGAGAACTGGCTGCTCTTCCAGGGGCCATGGGTTCAATTCCCAGCACCCACATGGCAGCTCACAACTGTCTGTAACTCCAGTTTCAGGGGTTCCAAGACCCTCACAGACATATATTCAGGCAAAACACTAATGCACATAAAATGAAAATAAATAATTAAAAAATACTTTCCAGATGTTTGGATGCAACTCCAGTTAGTAAGTATGTAAAGAAGACAAAGACAAGGTGCACTAAGGTCTTACAGGAAACATCTGTATGTTTTTCTCTTAGGCTGGGATAAGTCAAATTCATTCTTTAATCTCAATTTAAATTGTTATCTCCTGGATGAAGCCTTCCTACATCTCTCTCAGCACATCTACTAGGTACTTCAAATATACCACACAGACAAAGTCCTGATTCTTTATCCCTACCCAACCTGGTTCACCTGGAAAACCTCTGTATCTCACAGCTGATGGCCACATCATTCTTTCAGTCCTCTTTTCTCCCTCTCATCTGTAAGCACCATCAAGAAATGTTTCATCTTTCAAAACATCCAGTTTAAATTCTATCAAGCTACTCACTTCTGTTAGATTATTCTAAGAACTCTGTGGCAATGTTCCATGACTATAACCTATTCTCAATAGCCAATAAAATGAGCCTATAAAAAACACAAACTGGATCTACACAAAAGCCCAAGTTCCATTAAGTCCCAAGCGGATCTGAAAGCCCTCAGGTGAACAGATTCTCCACTCCTTACTTCTGAAATATCCCTTCCCTCTTACCTCCAATCACAGTGGCCTCCATTAATTTCCCAGGTGGTACAGGCATGCTGCTGCCTGGAAGGTTCTTTGGAAAGCTATGCACATAGACTACTTGGGTCATTGCTCAATCACCACCTTTGCTGAGTCCTTCCGTAGACCAGAACAGCCACAAAAATTATCTTCCTCCTTTTTCCTTAGGCTTTTTCCTTTTTTTGCTTCTTTTTTTAGTAACGTTTACAGTCTAAGGTGCTACATATTTTACTAATTATTCTTGATAGTTTATTTCCACCTGAACTACATGTTACACAAAGAAAAACCTTTGGGAAGTTTATTCAGTGTTATTTCCCAGATATCAAGAATAGTCATGAAGACATGCAAATACAGTATGTAAATGAAGTAAGCTAAGTACCTGTCTCTAGGCCCTGTCATCTCCAAAGCCCTGCCATCAAAATGTCAATAATAATAACAACCTTCAATAAAAACAATATATTGGCTATCACATTGTACAGCCTATAGCATTGTGTGTTTATCTGCACTGTATCAGTTATCACACTGTTCTACAATGGCCTGCTAATTTTTTGCTTCTTTTATTAAACGTAAACGTTTGAGACAAGGGTTTTGTTTGGCTTCCTACTGTTAGTAATTGTACTTCTTACAGTGTCTGACACGTTGGAAGCACTCTATAATATTTGATGAATAAATCCGTCTAAAGCAAAGGTGTGAACACCTCTATAATTTCCAGTATTCAAACAGTGTCTTAAAGGTATGACTGTGGGTCCTCTTAGCGCTTCTCATCTGGCTCTGACACTGGAGAAAATACCTGAGTCTCAGGATTTCAGCTCTCTACAATTATTCCTTTATCAATGAAAATGGAAGCAATGAGACTGTGCCTGTGATTATCATCAATATAAGACATACTATAATTATCTCACTGGTTTCTATGTAACAATAAATGCCATCTATTACTTATCATTACAAAAGGAAACAGGCACTGCTGTAAATTTTATCTAGATAACCTGACATTAAACATAATACTTAGAACCGTCTTAGGATACAACAATAACTTACATTAAAAACTACGGAGTTTTTCATATAACTACAAACTCGATAAGCATTCTGAAAAGAAAGTACCTTAATTCTCTCAACACAAGCTAGATTACTTCTATTTCCCCAGAATACTTTTTTTCGGGGGGGGGGGTGTTGAGACAGGGTTTCTCTGTGTAGCCCTGGCTGTTCTGGACTCTCTCTGTAGACCAGGCTGGCCTTGAACTCACAGAGATCTGCCTGCCTCTGCCTCCCAAGTGCTGAGATTAAAGACGTGCGCCACTACACCTGGCCACAATACTTTTAAATGATTTTTGATTTTAGATTCAATAGTCTTCTTCAGAATCTGCATTTAATTTTTCATAATTTTAAAATGTTATCTCTAACATAAAATACTACTACTGATTAAACATTAAAGAGAACAAGATATAAATAACCTGCATTTACCAGTGTATAATATATGCTCTTTCTCTCTGTTCTCTGAAGAAGCTCATTTTAGAAAAGTCAGAGCAGACTTGTGACTCTCTGCTAATTACCAGTTTTCCACTTGTGTTAGTCGTGTGTCCAACAATACTCATAATTTTCGGGTAATGATTAAGAAAAGCAGAGCTCTGTTTAAATTAGGTGATTTCTTTCACTGCACAGCCATGCATCTTCTGCTTTTCTGTACACTAATAAAACAATGGTCCACATCTTCCAAGTCAGTCTCTACTTTTGAAAACACTTTACCCTTGTAAACCAGGTTTCCTTTACATTTTGTACTGCAATACATAAACAAACACATTTTACTCAAGCACCTGAGCAAGAGTCAAAAAAACGAGGTAAGCAGTTTAAATGACTGTCACAAGGCCACAGATGGGGAGCCCGCCAGCTCCAGGATTAAAGCTAAGTGGCTCTTTATTCCTTCTTATGCTTTGAGTACTTAACATTCATTTTTATAACATGGGGCCTCATAACTAATGTAAGAAAACAATTTAATACAATAATTAAAACAACTGTCAATACATTATGGCAGTATGCACACAGAAATTTCTTATAGAAAAAAATAAGTTAGAATTTATCCCACAGAGTCTGAAAACAGTCTGATATACATGTTATTTCAGGATTTTGCTTAGAGCACCATACAACTGGCAGCTTACTATAATTTATCATGCTAACCTCTTTAAGCTTGTTTCTTTAACCAAAATTTACAGTTAGTATATGAAATGAACTTTAAGATACAAAACAGAAATACTATATAATTTTTTTAAAAATCCTCCAAACTGAAAACATTAGTTTCTACTCTAAATGTAAGTTCAAGTTCAGGAAATACTTCTAAGAGACTCATCAATGAAAACACAGGGATACACGATAAAGCAAACAGCAAATGCTCTCATTAACAGAAGACATTCAGCACAGAGCTCGCAGCTTACTGTGGAGAGGGTTTAATCAGGAAGTAGCCATTATCCTTTCGATTCTGAGCAGAGACAGCGGTCCACAGCAAGCCACGGTATTTTCAGTTGAAAGGGTTGAAAGAATACTTACTATTGTACCCTGGCTCTGCTGACCCCAGAGGTCACAATATGTCTTTTATCAAGCGCTATAATGAAAACACAATCCAAGTAGGCATTTTCAATGCTGTTTGTTGAAACACCTAAAAGCTACCTAACACAACCTCTCTCTCACAAAACATGGCTGTCTTATCCAGAGATTAGCAATTATTGTAATGAGATACTGTCGGAGGGTCAAATAGTACTTCCTGCAGTTTACACATCTTGATTTCCTGGTAAACAGACTGAGAGAGGCAGGTGGAGCACTTAGCGCTCCGGTAACCGAGAATGATCACGTGACGAAACTGAGCCAGGTAAGGGGGCCGCCGGCTCAGGTGATTAATTGTTCTTCCTTAGTTTTGTTAAGGTCAAAACCTGCAATAAAGAATCCTCTTCCTTCCTTTTAAAAAGAGGAATTGTTTCTGACACGCATGAATTCAGCTTACAATAAAGAATGCTCATAAGCCTTAAGCAGGTTTCAAAAATTTGTTTTGGCAAACAAATGATAAGAATAAGGCAATGCCAAAAGATTGTTTTTATGAAAGAAAATAATTGTTCAAGTGCTAAAAAAAATGTCACCCTTTAATCTCATTTGCCTTAAAAAAAGTTACAAGAAATTTCTGAGTTAAAATAAAAAATTAAAATTAAATTTTTAGTCAAGGCAGAAGTATTTTTATTAGACTACTGTATAAATATATAGCAATCTTTTGAAAAAAATTCATATGTACCAAAAAAGTTTACATAAGGTAAAATAATTGCTGCATTTTAAACTCCTTTTTCAAAAATAAAATAAAATTTAAACTATTACCTGAGCATTTAAAAAAAAACCACTAATTGTTAATTTGAAAATCATTTCTTTCTTTCTTAGTTTTCCCCCAATTTGCCTTTTCCTCTTTTTTCTGAAATTTGTAATATAGTTGGATGGAGGTTGACTTTTATCACTACAAAATAGAAAATAATTTTGTAAATATCCAAATAAATCCACTATAATTTATCACTATGAAATCCAAAATCCTTAGCTTGAAAAAGAAGTTACTATTTTCAAAGTATCTAGGTGATTTTTAAAAATCTGTAAAACTTGCATTTAAAAATCTTATATTTATTAAATATAGTACTATAATATTTGTACTCATGATATAATGTTCAATAATTTTAATGCAAAGAGTGATTAAAGATCATTTTACAACAGTAAAAGCATATTAATCATTAAAATCATGTTGATTAAGTTAAGCATATATTTAACTTATTCTGCAAAATACAATGTTTATGTACTGAAACAGAAAAAAACAGAATGACAACAAAATCAATTTAAAAAAAAAACCAACAACTCAAAACCACTGGAACAGAACCTTCTGGGTCAGATGGTCAGAATCTCAGAAGTCTGTGCTAACACAGTTGCTAACATCACTAATGCTCAACTACAATGGAATTGTGAATTTTCAGAACCTAAGGAGTTATGAGTTGGTGGTCAAATTCAGTAACATAAATATCCTATGTTCACATAGCATGAAAACATAATCCTTATTCCATCAGAAAAAAATGTAAATGTAATTCCGACCACAAAGGTAGCTTTTGGCTATATGTGGAAACAAAACAAAGTTTTAAAGTATAAAATTATTATTTCAACTATTTCAAAGATCAATGACTGTGTTAGTAGGCCCCACAACAGCCACATTTACAAACTAATAAAGAAAACTACGCAGGGAGAGTAAGTGTGATGGTATCCTGGTTCACTGGAAGCGGCTCTTCGGCAAGTCAGTGAGCTGGACTACCAAGAGCCCACAGTCCTGGGCTCAGTGAGCTGGACTACCAAGAGCCCACAGTCCTGGGCTCAGTGAGTGGGTGAGGCGGCTTTCTGCTGACGCAGAGGACTGAAGTCTGACCCCCAGGACCAATGAAGTAAAAGGAGAGAACTAATTCCCACCAGTTGTTCTCTGACACCCCCCACACCAATACATGAATGTAATTTTGAAGAGTACCCTTAAGTCCAAAGGGACAGGTGATATAAAAAGACAGTGACTTAGACTCCTCTTAAGACTACCAAAGCTCTTTTCCCTCCTCTGAGGTGTACTTTAGACAGACAGCTAGCTATCTGTCTATCCATCTGCTCACCCAGATACTTGTGTAGGGCACATTTAACACAACTAACTTTAATGGGGGGAAGGGTAAACACAAAAGGCCTCAGAGGATCTCCCAAACCCTGACAAATCTAACAAACTAGAGATTTAACAGTGGTATGAAAGGGCCGATGGGATGGCTCAGTGAATAAAGGGGTTTGCACCAAAAATAAATGGCCTCAGTTTGATCCCTGACACTCATGACAGAAGAACAGATCCCTTAAGTTTGTCCTCTTACCTTCGCAAGTGCACAGTGGCAGGGCAATGCCTACACACACACACACACACACACACACACACACACACACACACACAGAGAAAGAGAAATAAATAAGATAAAGATTGTTGTAGGGGTCGATAGATTAATATAAGTTAGATTTAGTGAATATCTAGGTTTCTGATACAGTCTCTTAATTCGGGGCATGAAGATCAATTTGGCTGTGAGCAATTAGCTTATCAGCTTATGGATGAAGTCATGTGAAACGAGGGGAGTCTCTTTGGACTGAAAAACAGGGTTGAAACCAGGTGAAACAAGCAAAGACTTTATGACCTGGCATTGTTTTCAACTGTTAAAGGGGCAGAGCCCAAATAAAGCTGAAGCAGGTGGAACAAGGAGCAATCCTATTTAAGGACAAGTGGATGAGCCCGGGAGAGCTGCGTGCTAAGCTCCCCGCCCCCCGCCACCCTCCCCCCCCCATACTAGAGAGCTCTGATGCTAGAGAGTACTGCTGGAGAAAGTGCTGGTGAACTGATGGCCAGATCTTCCTGAGGCAGAAGGAAGCTGGTGAGCAGATAAAGCCTCAGTAAGACAGCAAAAGCCAAGGACTAAACCCTGTGGCTCAGCTTTTGCCTAGAGGGGTTTGACCTGTTGGAACAGTGGCCTGAACGGAACTGTGGCCAGCTTTAAAGACTGAGGCAGAGCAGCAGAGTTGCTGATACGAAGGAAATAAGTTGGCCTACAGATGGCTGAGGTCTCCCCGAGAGAAGAAAGCCTCAAGCCTTATTTAAGGTGAAACCGCCATAGTCATTTTAGCCTGACGAATCTATGTCTGAGATATTCCAGAAGAAAGACTGCTAAGTGCATTAAAGAGTCTACCCCAGAGACTGTGTTCCTGGTGACTGAGGACCTGCCCCAGAGACTGTATCCTTATGAAAATAGTTGTAATAGTTATCAATAGGTTTAGTGGTTAGGTCTTAGGGATTGTAGGAATTTATAGGGGTTGTAGGCATTCATGGGGGTTGTAGAAATTTATAGGAATAGTAGTTAAGTGTATTTGTTAATAAATAAGTGTTTAATAATTAAAATGTACTGTTACAGATTGTTCTGTAATAAATATTACTTATATCCTACCTTATACCAAAAGAATTTAAAGTGTAGTATGAAAGACTGTCTTTTAAATCTAAGTTTATATGAATAAAAGAAAAATAATGTCTAGATGTGGAGGCACACACCTGCAATCCTAACACCCAGGAAGCTACAGAAGGATCGTGAATTGGAGGCCCACCTATTTCATACAGATACTGTCTCAAAAAAAAGTTTTAAGCAAGAATAGCACAATAGGAGGTACAGCTGATCTCAGAAGTGCTGAACTTAGTACCTGAGCTTACCCCACAGAGGAAGGAGTCAGACCGCTTCCAAAGTCCTTGATGCCACTTCCCAAACAAACTCAAAGCTTTACTTACTTCCCACAATTAACACAAATTTTTTGTATTTTTTTCCGTAAAATGGTTTCCTCAGCATATTCACAGAAATTCGAACAATGAATTTCCTATGCCATCTTTTACCATTTCCTCAGCACAAGCATAGTCACAGCATAATAAAAGGCGACTCAAATAAGAAGTCATGCAGCCAAGAATTCTAGTTTATATAGTCTGATTCTTATGTATCCTTGTTAAATTCACAGTCTCATATTCCAAATTCAGCCTCTTTTCTAAATTCAATTTCTCCTTCAGGCTGAGTACATCAGGTATTTTGGGAAAAGGTGTGGTTTTAGAAAGGCAGTAAGATTTTAGGATGTAAACCCAGGTGCGCCACAGAGGACATTTGCCTGTGAGCAAATCCATGATGACTTTCATTCCTATTCAGTCTTGACATTCCTCATTGAGCTTGACCAACTTACATTTACATTTGCATGTATAGAGCTTACTTTTTATATTACTAGTCAGGAAAAGACAGCAAAACTGAGAATAAGAAAACTCCCTCCATAAGGTAGCTTAAACCCATCATTGAAAAAAGAAAGCCCCCGAACATTATAATATGTCAATTGATATGTACCTGGATTGAATACAATTGAAATTTAACAAAAGTACACTCTGATTTTCATGTGCAGTAAATAGGTGGTACCAAATCACAATGGAGTAGGTCTCTTTCTACTTTGTAAAGAAGGTAACATTATATCCTATGAGTTCCAGATTGTTCTTTTGTTTCCCATAGCTTCTCTCCATTCATTATGAGTTCTGGTTTCATCAAACCCAGGGCAACCCTCTCTTGGAGTCTTGTTAATTGGGCCACAACCATTCCTCGGATAGCTTGGAAATTTTTTATTTACATTGCTCATAATGAATAAAACTCAATATGTACCAAACGCTCTCAGTACAAATTAACCTAGTATATATAATGTATCAATAACCTGTTGAACATATAACAGATCCTATTTCTTTAATGTAACCAAAATATTGTTAGGATTGCCTAAAGTGAGCCAGAGGTCAGTTATTACCACATATGTTCTCACATGCTATAAAATTAATTTGTACTTACACAAACCCAGGTTCTCATGGGGACAATTTTTGAGAACACTACCCCCAAACCATAAAGTGCTATCAAGCCACAAAAATGACTAAAAGGACAATTGTGTCCACTCTAGTTTGAGCCATGCCTGTATTTATGGGATGAAGTGAGGACATTGCTGTTCAGTGTTCACCTCAATGTAAACCTCTGAAATAGTTCTTTTTATGAAAACTCAAGCTCTAGTGATTTCTATATGCAATTTTTGCTATTGCAAAAAGTAGCAGCTTTCTGGGCTGGAGAGATGGCTCAGTGGTTAAGAACACTGCTTGCTCTTCCAGAGGTCTGGAGTTCAATTCCCAGCAACCACATGGTGGTTCACAACCACCTATACTGCTGGAATCTGATGCTCTCTTCCGGCATGAAGGGGTATATGCACGTAGAAATCTTAAAAAAAAAAAAAGTAGCAGCTTTCAGATCTTGCTTACCATATTTTGTTGCAATTTTTTAAAAAGTTCCCAATATTTAAAAATGTTTGAAAACATATGCTTACATAGCTAATAAAATTACTAGCACAATCAATTGACTTTATATGCTATTCACTTAAAAATTATGATAATTAACATGTTTACATTATTAACCATCTTACAGTTGTTCAGAGGACAAAAATAGAAAACATCCATAATGCAAATTTAAAGGCCTTTAAAAAACTAATTTAGCAACAAAAATAATAGAATTCAATTTTCCTAAAAGAGATGGTAAAGTAAACCAACGATACATGTATATTCTAGTAACTGCAGCATGAGAGAGAGACACAAACAGGGCCTGTGAGTACATTTAGCTGCAGAAGAACAGACATTGCATAACAATGAGATCTGCTAATGAAAGCAACTATCAACCTAAAATACATATGTGCTAAACCGGGACCTCAGTGTCTTTTTTTTTTTGTTTGCATCATTTGTTCCTCTTTTGGCCTTTTTTTATTTGGCCCTGGCCTGTTCAGTATTTTTGTCCTTTAGACTAAGAACTTGCTGGGAAAGGAAAACCAAGACTCTAATATCATACGGCATTGCTTGTTATTCCTCACATTTATTTTTAATGCAAACTCTAACTGCACTGCTTCATCAGCACTATTAATGTACCTTTAAAAAGAAAATCAATGGCTGCAACCAGAAGAAACAAAGAAGGTTTACTTCTAGAGACTGGTGTTAGATCTGATCTGAAAATTTTATCAACATTTGATGTAAATTCCATATGCACACTTTCAGTGCAATATGACCAATGAGTAAGAATTAAGAAAATATTAAGAATAGTGTAAGTCACCTTTACCTAGTCCTCCAGATCTTCCCACTACTGACAAATATTAAATGCAATAATTAATAAAGGGCTGTACATTAACTATCAACATGAAAAGTATTCTAATGATTTTTAAAGAAAAATTGTTTCTCCCAAAATGTTTCACTTTGGGGTCTACATGTGTTCATTACTAATTCTCATTAGTTAAAAATAAGTAACTCTTTTTCCAAAGATTTGTGATTTTGTTATGAGATGAGTATGAAAGTATTTGATGTTATTAATCTTGAACTAGGAACGCCCCAATCAATTTAAACTCTTTGGAAGTACAAGCCATTTAAGCACAGGGCCATCCATCCCTTTGTCTGTCCACTCAGATGTACCAGAGTCTCTATTCACCTCTGGTGCAGACAAGGCTAGCTGCGAGGCCTCTGCTGTATGATTTCCACTAACTCACAATAACTTTCAGAGGGCAAAAAGGCGGTGCCTACACCCTCAAACAATATGGAAAACTGTTTGCTGTTCTCACTTTAATATCACATTAAGGCCAGAAGGGCAGTGATGGCAATGTCTTTAATCCTAGCATTCAGGAAGCAGAGGCAGATGGATCTCTGAGTTTGAGGTCTACAGAGTGAGTTCCAGGATAGCCAGGGCTCTGTCTCAAAAAACCAAGGGGAGCCGGGTGGTGGTGGCACACGCCTTTAATCCCAGCACTTGGGAGGCAGAGGCAGATGGATCACTGTGAGTTTGAGGCCAGCTTGGTCTACAAAGCGAGTCCAGGACAGTCAGAGCTGTTACACAGAGAAACAGTGTCTCAAACGACCAAAAACAAAAAACAAAAAACAAACAAAACAAAACAAAACCAAACACCAACCGGGAGCAGACGCAGGGGAGAAAAAAAAAAGAAAAGAAAAAACTAATATAAGAAAGTACATCAAGCCGGGCAGTGGTGGCGCACGCCTTTAATCCCAGCACTTGGGAGGCAGAGGCAGGCGGATCTTTGCGAGTTCGAGGCCAGCATGGTCTACAAATTGAGTCCAGGACAGCCAGGGCTACACAGAGAAACCCTGTCTCGAAAAACCAAAAAAAAAAAAAAAAAAAGAAAGTACATCAATGTACCCAACAACCTAGACAACAATTCCGGTCATTTTTGTTACTCCTAACAGCTTCTCATGGGCCCATACTGAAACACAGAATACTCAACAAATAAGTAGTTTGTGGTACTCTACTCTGTCTACCTCATTCATACTTAATTATTTAAAGTCTCATTCACATGGACTTCTCTTTTGAAATCTGTAGTCATGCAAGGAGTAAAGGAAGGACTAACAACCATTCTAAATGGTTTCAGCATGACAGTCCTTTTTGAAAATAAAATTCCAGTTAGACCAGTACTGTTAAAAAAATAAACAAATGAAGGAGTAAATAAAAACAAGGTATCCCAAGAGGCTATGGTTTTTGAAACCATGGTTTGAATTTAGAATAAGAAATGGTTAAAGAACCTAAAGGCAAAGACCAGCCAAATGGCCAGTGGGTAAAAGGGATGCTGTTACATCCCCTGAAGCACACGCAAGGAGAGGCCCAAACCTGTCCTCTGATCTCTGCACGAGGGCCATGGCATATGAACACCCACACACAGACATGCAAAAATAGAGACCTTGTGGTTTTAAGTAGAACAAACTGGAACAGGAGTGAATTTCTGAGAAGGATGTTGTGATATTTGCCCTACTGAGTTAGTTTAAGCAAGATTAGGATTCTGTAATTAGTCTGGAAAAAAGCCGTAAATAAAGAGATGAATGTCAAAACTACAAAAATAAAGAATGCATTTTTAATATTTTGATTGATCAGAGTAGAAACTTAAATACATAAACATAAATACATATATTTCTAAACATATATGAAGTAAAACATCTCATCTAATACTAAGTAATGAGACTCTGCTTATCTTCCAATATCGGACAAGATTGGGCAAGTTCAGTCATATGGCCACAGAAACCTAGATGATAAACTCTGTTAAACTTCATAACAGGTTCTAGAGAGGAACTGGGAAACAATGAAGCAAACACCTAACATGCAGAACCAGAAATCTTGACACAGGCGGTAAAATAAATATAGAAAGCATCAGAAACACAAAGCTGGTAGGCATGCTATAAAGTAAAAAGTGCATGAAACCTATAACCTAGTAATTCCACTTACAGATACCTAAAGCAAGGAAAGTTCTGAAATGTGGACATAAAGAGTCATATGTAAGAAATTAAATTGGGAGGAAGATGGCGGCGACCTACACTGACGCATTTTGAACCCGGGGGGAAAAAAGAGCCATAAACAACACAGAGTTATTGGGCACTGTGCAAAAACTGGAGGGGCTAGACCCCCCCCCCCCCGGGAACACTCACAGCTCCCAAGGGACTGTTAAAAGTCCCAGGGTAAGGCTCTCTCCCCATTTTTCGCAGACACGGAAGCCACTAAACCCGGGATTCGGGAACTCCCATTTGGAGAGGCGCCTGGTAAGAACGATCCCAACACACAGCAGGCAGGATCAGAGGCCACTTGGCGTTAGTTCACTAGCCTATTGGACTCCCCACGCCTCAGGTAGAACTTAATACTCACTTAAAAAATTTTGCGAGATAGTGGAAGTTTTAGCAAGGAACAAACAGGGGGCTCAGCGGGTGGTCCGCAGCCGCTCATGAAGGGGAGGGCGGGAGGTTCCGAGAGAGCACGGAAACCGGGAAAACAAAGGCGGGCGGGAGGAGACTAATCCCGCACACTCACAGCAGCACAGCTGGGGAGTGAGCCCGGCTGGCAGGGCCAAATCCCCACGAACCCACGGCAGGACAAATGGGGAGAGAGTCAGGCGTGAGCTGGGCCAGAGATCCGTGCACCCACGGCTGAGCTGCTGGGGTGAGAGGTCCACTCAGGCGGTCGGGGGATCCGGGGCACTGTGCACCCACGGCTGAGCAGCCAGAGAGGGAGAGCCGCGGCTACGCAGACAGGGAGGGAATCAGACTCAGAGGCCAGGCCTGCGGCGAGAAGCCTAGTGAGAAACCAGAAATCGGGACCATAGCTGTATTCTGGAAAATCCAGACATAATAGGTGTGGAGCCAGACCCTGTCAGCCTCCCTGACAACAAACAAAGCCCACAGAATCTGTGCCTGGGCAAACAGGTCAATACCATCAGAACCATTACAGGCTGATAACTCAGAGTGCAACATAGAGAAGTCTGAATTGGGAGCAGTGAAACAATTCTGGTCCATTACTCACAACCTGGGATTAGGCTGCACCAGCTCACAGTGCCTCAGATGATTAAAACCACAGTGACCCTGAAATCCCCCTGTAAGCAACGACAGAGAGCCAAGTAACTCGTCCCCTGCACCAAAGCATCTACTGTGGATCCAAGCACAGAAAACGACAAGAACAGACAGCTAAACGCACCCAATGGCCAAAGGTCAAAAAAAAAAATAGAAATCAAGGAAATATGACGCCAACAAAGCAGAATTATCCTAGCTCATCCAATTCGGATGACCTCACACCAAAAGAATCACATGAAAACGTTGACAATTCTGCATTATGGAAAGTGACAGAGTCCCTGCAAGAAGAACTTAAATCTATGAAGGAATTCAAAGAAGCCACAATTCTACAACTCAAAACAAGGAACAACACCATTAAAGAGCTCCAAGCCAAGGTGACAGAGCTTGAACAGGAAAAGGACAAGGCTATGAAAGATTTTCATACAAAAACAAGCAAGCTGGAGAAGGAAATGTACAAAACGAACAAAACCATACAAGACATGAAAATAGAAATAGAAACAATAAAGAAAACACAGTCAGAGTTAAAAGAGGAAGTGGAGAACCAAGGGAAGAGAACAGGAACTACGGAGGTGAGTATCAACAACAGGATGCAAGAGATGGAAGACAGGATCTCAGGCATGGAAGATTCAGTGGAAGAAATCAGTACAACATCCAAAGAAAATGAGAAGGCTAAAAAATCTCTCACCAACAACATCCAAGAAATCAAGGACTCAATGAAAAGATGGAATCTAAGAATTATAGGTATAGAGGAAAGAGAGGACTCCCGACTCCAAGGTCCAGGAAATATCTTCAACAAAATCATAGAGGAAAACTTCCCAAACCTGAAAAAAGAGATGCCAATAAAAATCCAAGAGGCTTACAGAACACCAAACAGATTAGACCAGAAAAGAAACTTCTCTCGCCACATAATAACTGAAACTCCAAATGTACAGAACAAAGAAAGAATATTAAAAGCTGTAAGAGAAAAAGGTCAAGTCACATACAATGGCAGACCCATCAGAATTACACCTGACTTCTCCTCAGAAACTTTAAAAGCTAGAAGGGACTGGTCAGATATACTAATAGTCCTGAGAGATCATAGGTGCCCAGCCAGACTACTTTACCCAGCAAAACTCTCTATCAACAAAGATGGAGAAAACAAGATATTCCATGACAAAATCAAATTTAAACAATATCTACCCACAAATCCAGCCCTACAGAAAATCCTAGAAGGAAAATCCCAACCCAGAGAAGTAAACACCACCCAAGAAAACAAAGGGAATAGAAAACCCCTCAGCAACTAAACCAAAAGAGGCACGGGACCACCACCTATACCAAACTAATGGGAAATAACAACTCCAGGTCACTAATATCCATCAACATCAATGGACTCAACTCCCCAATAAAAAGACATAGGTTTACAGAGTGGATCCGCAAGCAAGACCCTTCCTTATGCTGTATACAAGAGACACATCTAACTACGAAAGATAGACACTGCCTCAGAGTAAAGGGCTGGGAAAAGGTTTTCCAAGCAAATGGACCCAGGAAGCAAGCTGGAGTAGCCATCCTAATATCAAACAAAACAGACTTCCAACTGAAGTTAATGAAGAACGACAAAGAAGGGCACTATATACTCATTAAAGGGAATATTCATCAAGAGGAAATCTCAATACTGAACATCTATGCCCCAAATACAAAGGCACCTACTTTCGTAAAAGAAACACTTCTAAAATTTAAAGCGCACGTCGATCACAACACATTAGTAGTGGGAGACTTCAACACCCCACTCACAACAATGGACAGATCATCAAGACAGAAGACAAACAGAGAAATATTGAGTCTAACAGAGATCATGAAACAAATGGACCTAACAGATATCTACAGAACGTTTCACCCAAACACAAAGGAATACACCTTTTTCTCAGCACCCCACGGAACCTTCTCCAAAATCGACCACATAGTTGGTCACAAGGATAGTCTCAATAGATACAAGAAAATTGAAATAACACCTTGTATCTTATCAGACCACCACGGAATAAAGCTGGTCTTCAACAGCAAAAGAATCAACAGAAAGCCTACACACACATGGAAATTGAACAGCTCCTTACTGGATGACCACTGGGTCAGGGAAGAAATAAAGAAGGAAATCAAAGACTTAAAATCCAACGACAAAGAAGACACAACATACCCAAACCTATGGGATACATTGAAAGCTGTGCTACGAGGAAAGTTCATAGCACTAAGTGCTTTCAAAAAGAAAATTGTGACAGCTCATGTTAGTGAACTAACAGCTAAGCTGGGTGAATTGGAAAAAAAAGAAACAAACACTCCCAAGAAGAAGAGAGGGCAGGAAATCATCAAACTTAGGGCTGAAATCAACAACTTAGAATCAAAAAGAACTATACAAAGAATCAATGAAACCAAGAGTTGGTTCTTTGAGAAAATCAACAAAATAGACAGACCCCTAGCCAAATTAACTAAAAGGCAAAGGGAAAGAACCCAAATCAACAAAATCAGAAATGAAAAGGGAGAAATAACAACAGACATTGAGGAGATCCAGAAAATATTCGGGCATTACTTTAAAAATCTATATTCCACCAAGTTTGAAAACCTAAGCGAAATGGACAATTTCCTCGATAAATTCCACCTACCAAAACTAAATCAAAATCAGATTAACAGCTTAAACAGCCCAATAACACCCAAGGAAATAGAAACAGTCATTAATAATCTTCCAACCAAAAAAAGCCCAGGGCCAGATGGCTTTAGCACGGAATTCTACAGGACCTTCAAAGAGGAACTAACACCATTACTTTTCAAACTCTTCCACCACATAGAAACAGAAAGAACACTGCCAAACTCATTCTATGAGGCCACTGTCATTCTGATTCCTAAACCACACAAAGACCCAAAAAAGAAAGAGAACTTCAGACCAATCTCCCTCATGAACATAGATGCAAAAATACTTAATAAAATACTAGCAAACCTTAGGAATCAAGAGGGTGTTCTGGATCTAAGAAGATATTTTTAAAATTATGAGGCAAGTTAGTATGAAAGCTGAGTTAGATATAGAACTTTAAACTCATGGAGATGGTTAGATAGTAGAATGTTAAAGTCAGGTGCCAAATACATATGGACTGGACATTGGGAATGTATGCTAAGCCATATAACTCTTATAATCGTGGCCTATTTATTTCTGTTGTTTTGTATTGTATTTATAGTTATAAGAAAAAGAACCATTATTTGGACTGAAAGGGAGAGCTGTTGGGGGGAAAAATAAATACCTTAAACTAAAAAAAAAAAAAAAAAGGGAAGAGGATAGGGGATTGAGGGGGAGGAGGGTGGAAGGGTGGGACTGGAGGGGGGAGTAGGGAGGGGATTGTGATTGAGATGTAACTTGAAGAAATAAAAAATAAATTATTTAAAAAAAAATACTAGCAAACCGAATTCAAGAACACATCAAAAGTATCATACACCATGATCAAGTAGGCTTCATCCCTGGAATGCAGGGATGGTTCAATATACGAAAGTCTATCAATGTAATTCACTACATAAACAAGATGAAAGAAAAAAACCACATGATAATCTCGCTAGATGCAGAAAAAGCATTTGACAAAATCCAACACCCCTTCATGCTAAAAGTTCTGGAGAGAACTAGAAATAATAAAGGCAATATACAGCAAGCCAGTAGCCAACATCAAATTAAATGGAGAGAAGCTTAAAGCATTTCCTCTAAACTCAGGGACAAGACAAGGATGTCCACTTTCACCACATCTCTTCAATATAGTACTTGAAGTCCTTGCTAGAGCAATAAGGCAACTAAAGGAGATCAAAGGGATAAAAAGGAAATGAAGAAGTCAAATTATCCCTTTTCGCAGATGATATGTTAGTATACATAAGCGACCCCAAAAACTCCACCAAAGAACTCTTACAGCTGATAAACAACTTCAGCAAGGTGGCTGGATACAAAATTAACTCAAAAAAATCAGAAGCCCTTCTTTATACAACAAACAAATATACCGAGAAAGAAATAAGGGAAACAACCCCCTTCACAATAGCCACAAACAACATAAAATACCTGGGGGTAACCCTAACCAAGCATGTAAAGGACCTATATAACAAGAACTTCAAGCCCCTGAAGAAAGAAATGGAAGAGGCCTTTAGAAGATCGAAAGATCTCCCATGCTCATGGATAGGTAAGATCAACATAATAAAAATGGCTATCCTACCAAAAGCAATATATAGATTCAATGCAATTCCTATCAAAATACCAACACAATTCTTTATAGACCTGGAAAAAGCTATTCTCAACTTCATATGGAACAACAAAAAGCCCAGAATAGCTAAATCAATCCTGTACAATGAAAAAACATCTGGAGGTATCACCATCCCAGATTTCAAGCTGTACTACAGAGCAACAGTAATAAAAACAGCATGGTACTGGTATAGAAACAGACCAGTGGATCAATGGAATCGAATTGAAGACCCAAACATGGACCCACACACCTATGGCCAACTAATCTTTGACAAAGAAGCCAAAACCGCACAATGGAAGAAGGACAGCATCTTCAACAAATGGTGCTGGTCCAACTGGATGTCCACTTGCAAAAGAATGAAATTAGACCCATACCTATCACCTTGTACAAAACTTAATTCCAAGTGGATCAAAGACCTTAACATAAGGCCGGCCACACTAAAGACACTAGAAGAAAAAGGAGGAGAAACCCTCGAACTCATTGGCACAGGTGACAACTTCCTGAACAGAACACCAACAGCTCAGGACCTGATATCAACAATCAATAAATGGGACCTCATGAAACTGAAAAGCTTCTGTAAGGCAAAGGACACTGTCATTCGAACAAAACGGCAACCAACAGACTGGGAGAAAATCTTCACCAACCCCACATCTGATAGAGGGCTATTATCTAAAATCTACAAAGAACTCAAGAAACTAAATGCCAAGAAACCAAACAATCCAATCAAAAAATGGGAGATGGAGCTAAATAGAGAATTCACAAAGGAGGAATCCCTAAGGGCTGAGAGACACCTGAAGAAATGTTCAACATCCTTAATCATCAGAGAAATGCAACTCAAGACGACCCTGAGATTCCACCTAACACCTGTTAGAATGGCTAAGATAAAGAGCTCAAATGATAGCGCATGCTGGCGAGGGTGTGGAGAAAGGGGAACCCTACTCCACTGCTGGTGGGAGTGCAGGCTTGTGCAACCACTATGGAGGTCTGTCTGGCGATACCTTAGAAATCTAGGAATAACCTTGCCTCAGGACCCAGCCATACCACTTCTGGGTATACACCCAAAGGACCTCTCACGGAGACATAGGGAAGTCTCCTCATCTATGTTCATAGCAGCCTTATTTGTAATAGCTAGAAATTGGAAACAACCCAGATGTCCCTCAACTGAAGAATGGATTAAAAAATTGTGGTACATCTATACAATGGAATATTACTCAGCTATAAGAAACAATGAAATCATGCAATTTGCAACCAAATGGATGGATCTAGAGGAGCTCATCCTGAGTGAGCTAACCCAGTCTCAGAAGGATGCACATGGCATCTATTCACTTATAGTAGGATTTTAACTATATCGTACAGGATATCTGTACTACAACCAACACACCAAAAGGAACATGGACATAAATTTTTTTTTTATCTTTTTATTTTTCCTTCTTTTTTTCTTTTTTCTTTTTCCTTTTCCTTTCTCTTTTTCCTCTCTTTTTTTGTGGATATTCTTTGTTTTTGTGGGTTTGTGTGTTTGTTGGTCTTTTTTTTTTAGTATTCCCCCAGTAGCAAGGAGACACCTTTCACTGGCAGTACTGCCTCGTAGGCCCCCGGAGAATGAAGAGGCTCTTGGCCCTCATATGACTCCTGATCTGTGGTAAGAGACTGTTAGGCAGGGACACTCCATCCCAGAGGAACAAGACGGAAGGGTCAGGGGGTAGAGCATGGGAGGGTGGGGCTGGGAAGCAGGAAAAGAGGACAATATGATAAGGATGTAACCTGAAGGAACAAACAAATAAATTTATTAACTAAAAAAAAAAAAAAAAACAAAAAAAAAGGCAGGTGGCAGGGCTGAAACACTGTGAATGGAATAGAGGATACAGCCATTCGGCCTGGTTTTGCAGACCTCCAGGTGTCGAGAAGACGTGGAACTAAGGTAAAATACAAGAGAATTGTGGTATTGGCCCATGCCTTTGACTTCAGCGGAGATGGGGGGAGCACCGTAGAGTTGGTGGTCTTATGTATTCTGGAGTCATACAGAGCGGGGTGGTGAGGGTGCATACTCTTGGTCCCACCATTCAAGAAGAGTACACCCTTGGTCCCAGCTCCCAGCACACTGGAGACAGAAACGGGCAGATCCCGGAGCTCAGGGTCAGCCTGATGCTGGGCAAACTCTAAATAGAGAAAGACTTCGATCCAGGAGTGGTGGAACACATCTTTGATCCCTTCAGATGGGAAACACAGGTCTCTGATTCCAATAATTAGAGTTCAGAGACACACACATGGGATTTGGAGGGACCTAGGTTTGGAGATTACTTACAAAAGGCCTTCTCGATGCAGGCAGATTGTCCTTTGGGATCTCAAAATATATACACCAGAGCTGGTTTAGCTCCAAGGTGACAGAATGATTTCTTCTTTAACCCGGATTGAAAGATAACGCTTTGTATGTTGTCGGAAGGCCAAATTTGCTTCAGGAGAAGTACTACCTAGCCCCCCCTCCCTAAAAAAAAAAAAAAGAGGACAATCGTCCCAGGGTTGGGACTGAGCCCGGGCTCTGTTCTTATCTTTCCAGGAGAATCGAAGCGTCCATTAGGGGAGCCCGGGGACGGCTGGACAGCGGAAACCTCAGCAGAGAGCAGAATCAGGCACCAAGGAGGACGAGTGACCCAGTTGATTCTGCCTGGCAGACTTCCTCAATAGCTGTCTCCATCGGGGCCTGCAACCACCACGGCAATCCAGTGTCGCTGGGACCGTTCAGCTCTACAAAATGCCCTGGCAGGAACCTCAGTGAAGCCTGCAAGATCAGCTTCTCCCTACAAACCCCTTAGGTCATCTAAACAGCTGAGAACAGAAGGACTGATCATAAAAGGAGTGTACTAACATTTTTAACCATTTTTTCCATTTGAGTTCGGGCCCCAAACAGGTCTACTACGACCCAAATCAGCAGGAAGTCACTTTAAGAGAGCGACGTCCCGTGCCCAGAGGGTGGGGAAGGTGTTTCTCCCCCCTTCTTTTTGGTTATTTGAAGGATAACTGAAAACTCCGATATTTAGGGGAAGAGATTACAAGCTGATAAATGGTCCTGTTTAATGGGTTTGGAGGTTAGCCCCAGGAACTTCCTACTTTTCCTTTTCTGTATCCTTCTTCCTCTCCTATGTAGGACTGCATAGGCTTGAGAAAAATGAGATATAGACATAGCACAGGAAGGTCCAAGAAGAATGGGCAGATTATTGAATATGCCCTTATACCTTTGTATATTGATACAAAATTAGTAGTTTATTTTGATAAAGTGGTATTGACCATTGTTTAATGTGCAAAAATAAGATTGTATTGGATTACATCGGTATTGATCTTTGTATATTGATACAAAATTAAGATTATAGTTGGCCACAATGGTATTGTCCCTTGTATATGGATGTAATATTAAGATTGTATTGGGCTACATAGGCATTGATCTTTGTATATTGATACATAATTAAGAGTATATTTAACCACAATTGAATAGATCTTGGTATATTGATACAAAATTAAAGGTAACGCTTCCTAATGGTATCATACCTAGAGATACTTAAAAATAAAATGTGAAGCTCTGGCCTCTTGATACCAACCGTCTAAAACGGTCTAGGATAGTTAAGTAAAACAAACTCCTAGTCATGCAAACATGTCACTTTTTTAGCTACTATGACAGTCTATCACAGATATTCTCTAAACTACCCAGTAATCAAGTTGCTAAGAGACAAGCAACATTTGCTTATCTAAATACAAGAGATGGATAGGGCATCTTCAAAAACCCCAAGAGATCTGCAGAATATGGCATTCAAAGATGTTATCTTAAATCAAGATTTTCTTTTTTTTTGATATCGAGACATATCAGTGCCTGACAGCACCCCCTATTCTACTCCAAGTAGAAGATAAGCATCGAAGAACCTCCACTGTAAGATGGTTGAATTAGTGGCAAGCCTATCTCTTGGCATGAAAAAACCCCTTGCACCAACTGCAGACAGACTGCTGTCCAGAAAGGACAAAACTTGGTAGCAGGGAAGTCGACAGCCTAACTCTGCCAAGACAGGGTAGGTAAGTGAAGGGGCTGATAGGTTAATATAAGTTAGATTTAGTGAATACCTAAGTTTCCGATACAGACTCTTAATTCGGGGCATGAAGATCAACTGCTGTGAGCAATTAGCTTATCAGCTTATGGATGAAGTCAGGTGAAATGAGGGGAGTCTCTTTGGACTGAAAAACAAGGTTGAAGCCAGGTGAAAGAAGGAAAGACTTTATGACCTGGCATTGCTTTCAACTGCTAAGTGGGCAGAGCCCAAATTAAGCTGAAGCAGGTGGAACAAGGAGTGATCCTATTTAAGGACAAGTGGATGACGCCAGAGGGGCGCGTGCGTGCTAAGGGCCCCCGATATGAGAGAGCTCCGAGAGTCCTGCTGGAGAAAGTTCTGGTAGACCAATGGCCAGATCTCCCTGAGGCAGAAGGAAGCTGGTGAGCAGAGAAAGCCTCGGCAAGACAGCAAAAGGCCAAGGACTAAACCCTGTGGCTCAGCTTTTGCCTAGAGGGGTTTGACCTGTCCGAACAGTGGCCTGAACGGAACTGTGGCCAGCTTTAAAGACTGAGGCAGAACGGCAGAGTTGCTGATACGAAGGAAGTAAGTTGGCCTACAGACGGCTGAGGTCTCCCAGAGAGAAGAAAGCCTCAAGCCTTATTTAAAGTGAGACTTCGATAGCCAATTTACCCTGACGAACCTGCGTCTGAGCTATTCCAGAAAAAGGACTGCTAAGTGCGTTAAAGAGTCTACCCCCGAGACTGGTTTCCTGACGACTGAGGACCTGCCCCAGAGACTGTATCATTCTAAAAGGTTATGAAAATAGTTGTTATGATTATCAATAGGTTTAGTGGATAGGTTAAAGGGGTTGTAGGAATTTATAGGATTAATAGTTAAGAAATTGTTGGTGTTTGTTATAAGTGAATTTAGTAATAAATAAGTGTTAAATAATAATTTAAAAGTTCGGTTTCAGGTAAGTCCTTCATAATCCCTGCTCTACAACAAATGTCTGTCAGAGAAACAGGACCCAAAGGCTGAAGACTGATGCAGGAATGTATGGAGAGAAAATGGGAACTGTCCAGGCAGTCATTGGTATGTCCTTTCTTAGTTTTGGAAGCTGCAGGCCCTGCACTTCCTATATAAGCAAATATATTTATCCCTCTCAGGTCTCTGAGGTGGTTGAAGAATAGACAGCTAGAGTCTCATAGTTAAATTTTGAATTGTTTAGGAATCAAGAGGGTGTTATAGATCTAAGAAGATACTCTTAAAAGTGTGTTGCAAGTTAGTATGAATGTTGAATCAGATATAGACCTTTAAACACATGGAGATGGTTAGATAGTAGAATGTTAAAGTCAGGGGCCAAATATGTATAAACTGGACATTGGGAAGGTATACTGGGCCATTTAACTCTCATAAATGTGGCATATTTATATCTGTTGTTTTGTATAATACTTACTGTTATAAGAGAAGGAACCATCTGTTGGACTGAAAGGGGAAACTTCTGGGGCCAAATATGTATAAACTGGACATTGGGAAGGTATACTGGGCCATTTAACTCTCATAAATGTGGCATATTTATGTCTGTTGTTTTGTATAATACTTACTGTTATAAGAGAAGGAACCATCTGTTGGACTGAAAGGGGAAACTTCCGGGGGGAAGAGGGTGGAAGGGCGGGATAGGAAGGGGGAATAGGGAGGGGTTTGTGACTGAGATGTAACTTGAAGAAAAAAAAATAAAGTATTTATAAAAAAAAAAAGAAATTAAATTGCAGACTGAAGATAGAATAAAGGGGCTGAAATATTGTGAAATGAATAAATCAAAAGCATTATGACACACTTTTTATTATGAAATAGCACAGAGCAGTTTAAAAGAATGAGATTGATATTTTCTCTATGCCAACTCAACTTGAGGGATGTCAGATTGGAATAACTCGCGCTTCTGTTGATCATCTTATTTAGAACAGGGCAAGTCTACAGAAAAGAAAATACTCAAGAGGGAAACAGTGGATATGTGTTATGTATATCAATGAAGAAAATCTGTAGAAGAGGTAGAAGGCTACACAAATCCTAAAGTGTGAATAAAGCCTTAATTTGAATGAGGAAGTGAAATACTTTTGTTCTCAGAGATGAACAGAAGTAGGAAGAGCCGACCCAGTCTGGCAGTAGCTACTCAAAGGCTGCCAGGACAACACACTGACAGCAAGACCAGACTGGGCAATTTAGTGAGACTTACAAAACGAAAAGACTGGAGGATACTCAGAGGTGGACTACTAGCCTAGCATTTGTGAGGCCCTGGGTTCAAGTAACAGTACAGCAAATTTGAAAAGCATTTTCTTTTTTAAAATAACCATGTTCACAGGAAAATGAAACGATGATACAATGATGCCCACATATCGCCACTGTTTCCCTAGTAACTTAAACTTGTGTATACTGCCTGCACTTCAGAACCAAGAAGCCAGTTACAAATGTGTTTGCAACTGTGATTTCTGTGCCTCCGATAACCAACACTCCTAGAAAGGCCTCTCATTGTACTCTTTAAAGTTACACTCAAGCCCTTTCCTCTGCCAAACCTAACCCCTAATAACGACAATTTTTTCCTGGCTTATATTGCTATAGTATTGGCCTTTTGAGATAGGACAGGACAGAAGTGGACTCATACAGTCAAACCCCCCTAATCCCCGCCCCTTTTTTGTTTTTTTGAGATAGGGTTTCTCTTCGGAGTGCTGGCTGACCTGGAACTTGCTCTGTGGACCAGGTTGGCCTTGAACTCAGAGATCCACCTGCCTCTGCCTTGATTAAAGGTGTGTGCCATCACTACCTGGCATCTAAACTTTTAAAAATGAAAAATTAGTCTGGTGCAGTGGTGAACACTTTAATCCCAAGCACTCAGGAGGCAAAGTGATCTCTGTGCATTCTTTTTTTTTTCCCCCTTGGTTCAAGACAAAGTTTCTCTGTGTAATAAGCTCTGGCT
>CAJQZJ010032097.1:11265354-11284836 GCA_907164525.1 Lophiomys imhausi
GCGGTATCAATCAAGTCATCAGTGAGAGAAGGGGGAACAGGGCTCATCAAGAGGACCAGTAGGACAGGGGATTGCTACAGGCCGTATGAGACATCATGCAAGCCTACATGACCACTCAGGCATCCAGCTGAATATTTAGAAATAAAAGGAAGGAAGGAAGGGTGAAGAAAGAGTTATGTCTCAATGCAAGAACAGGCTCCAAGGACTGCGAAGGGAGCAGACACTGTGCAAGAGCAACTTGTGGAAACAACTTTATTAACTTGTAGTTAGCCTCTGGACTGTCTAATGCATTTGCCACAGCCCATGAATGATGCATTTTCCTAAGATATTCTTTCAAGGATCAAATATGTTGTAAGACTCTCAAACACATTAATTAGTGTTTGAGATGTCCTGCAACAGCTGCTAAATGAAACAAAGGCTGCTTAACAATTTTGTATTTCTTTTTTTCCTCCCTCTACCATCTTTCTCTTCCTTCTTAGTTCCCTTCCTCCATCCTTTCTTTGTGTTGAGACAGAATCTTAGCCTCGAACTCACAATCTTCCTGTCTGAGCTTTCGAACTGCCATTATCAGAATGTATCACATGTGTGCCTGGCCTAATGTTAATCTTATATCTTCTAATTTTACTTAACCATGGCACTTCTTTTTATGTAATGCTCTATACAACCGATGTTCTAACAAACATACTTTGGAAAACACCAGTTTGGAAACAACAAGGATAAGGTATGGTGGGCTCATGCCTGTAACCATAGCTTTTAAGAGGCAGGCAGACAAAGCCAGCCTAGGCTATATAATGAGTTCCAGGTCCGCTTAAGTAACACCGTGAAACCGTGTTTCAAAACCAAAACAATAAAAAGACCCAAATAGTATAAAACCCTTTTTACTCTCACCCATCACCCACAGAATCCCAACCACACAGGTTCACTTGTCCTTCTGAACACAGTTGCCTTTGGGGCTCAGTCTCCCAGCAGTTCAACCACTTTCTGATTAGAAACCTACACCGTACACTTACAGTCCTAATTCACTTTATTTTTCTTCACAGTGCTGATTGTCACACACCAAATTAAACCTTATCTTGTCTTTTACCTGTAGAATAAGTCACACGAGTTAATCTTTCTGTTGTCTAGCTATTAACCTCACCACTTTCTATAAATAGCTACTTATTAATCAGCTGTTGAATAACTCAGTGGCTATCATTTAACCTGTCTGAGCATAATGACTTCATATTACAGTAGCTAACAGGTGAAATAGCTACTTATCAACATATTTACAAGGAAAGATTACTTGATTTAGGATATTCTGGTTCATCTTTTTCATATCTATATTCTATATAAAACACAGGACTGGGTTTTATTATTTTAAAATGTTACTTCAGGACTTTGGAAAACTCTTAGCTCAAATGTTTCCAATTTTCCCTTACTTAAAACAATTACAAGACTTTATAATCTTATCTTTATAAAATGCACAGAGAGCATCTAGTATATCTACTGTTAGAAATTCTCCTTTAACTGACTTCTGTAGGCAATGGACAACTCTGGATCTAGAGCTGGGAGCAAGCACCCTCTAAAGCTTAAGGGCCTTTATTTTCGCTGATATCCATGACTCCTTTCTCTAATTCTAGAAACTGCTGAGTGTTGTAGTAGATTTTAGGTGTGCAGTATTTCTATTTTTAATTCTTCCAAAATTTCCAACATAGGTGACTTGTTCAATTGAACATACTCTTATGGTATAATATACTACACATTATATAATATATTATATATACATATTATAATACACTCCACTAAAAATCAAAATAAATTCTCACAGATGCATCCAAGAATTTTTAAAAATATCTCAGAATACAATCTACAAGTGTTAAGTATTTTAACATCAAATGCAGTATTTCTAAAACTCAAATCAGTCAACACAATATAAAATAAATACTACTCAATTAGTAATCAGGTTATATCCCAATAAATGCAGCAGAAGGTAGAATTATTATTTTAGTGGAAATATACTTTATGGTTTCACAGATGAAATAAAAAATTAGCAACATAGTGTAACACAGACTGTTGCTTTTAGCCTCGTGACTTCACAGCTGACACACCAGACCTGTTGCTCACTTCTGGCTGATGGACACCAATAGTATCTTCCCAGCAAAAGATCAAATTTCAAATTTCAAAGTACAGTAATTCCTTGGAGCACAGTGCTTCTACAGAATTATAAAGTTGAAAGTTGTAAGATGAACAATCCATTTTAGGTTTGAGACTTGTCTGCAGTCTCTGCTGGTAAAATACAAACAAGTATTTACTAGGAGATAACAAAGCTGATGGATGTTGCATCCCTTCATATTGCATGTAAAATAAAAACCTACAAAACTGTTATTTAGTCTAGTGATCAGACTGGAATGAAAGCTGGAATTCTTACTAATAAAAATATCTGAAACTGGTCAGGCATGGTGGCAGAAGCCTTTATTCCCAGCCCTTAGGAGGCAGAGGCAGATGGATCTCTGAATTCAAGGATATTCTGGTCTACAAAGTGAGTACAGGACAGCCAGCGATACAAAGAGAAACCCTGTCTCAAAAAAACAAAAAATTTGAAACTGAATAATAAATAAAAGACCCTGATGTTGCTTTTATGAATAATCAATTACAGCTACTCTACAGCTGTTATGAGTATGTGCTTTCTACAGTATTTTCTCATTTTACTTAAAGTAGCTTTTCCAAAATTAAAAATAACAACTTGCAAGTATAACAAATCATAATCTATCAATCTGTAAGTCTTGAACGAATGAAGAAAAGAAATTTAAAAAATGATTCCTCCTAGGTATGGTGGAGGAGAAGTTTTATTGTAGATATGAGGGAAAGCAAAGCATGAGGCAGACACATCTGGAGAGTCCAGAGTGGACATGATGCTGAGCTGAGCCATGTGAGGAAAGGAGAAAGGCTCGGAGAGCCAGGACACCAAGGGGCCAGGAGAGTATAAGGTAGGGGGAAAAGGTTGGTTAATGAAAATGGCTGGATTAGATAGGGAAGGAAAGCCCAGACTCTTGCGTGGAGAAATTTAGGGTAGAGGGCGGGTATGCCAGCCATATCCTGTAACAGGTAGGGACAGAGAGATGGGGGAGAACCTGGAGGTCATGTCTGCTTTGATATGTTAAACAGCACCACAGCTGGCCATTTGTCCTGGTTTGAGACCTAACAGAAATGGGTCCTGGATACACCAGCCTGTGTCTTGGTCTCTTCATCTGTAAACTGTGTTGGTCTAGAATTTTCTGGCATACTTTCAAATTGTAATATTCTCTTATCCTAAAACAAAGATTTTAAAACTATATGTATTAGGTGCTTTTAATCTTGCAAATCAACTGAGAAACTCAAAGTTTCTGACAAGGCAAATTCCATTAAAAGCTTACTTCCTTAAAGCGTAGATAATAAAACATGTTTGTGTTTCTTCATAATGAAACACCTCAATTTGCACTCCAATGTAATGACTACTATTTATCTACTTTGGGTGAATAAAAGCTGAGGACAATTTATTAGAGCCCAGAAAAGTCTCTGAATATGAAGAGGTCACAGCCTGTGTGCTGAGCTGCTAGCAAAGCATCTATGTACTAGGAAGCTGCCATTTTTCTTCCTTGACAAAGACTCCATCTGCCACTGAGCCATTTACAGCCTCCAAGTTAGAATATCAATGATTTCCAGCCATCCTGAAAGCCCGCTTTCACCTTGGTGTCACCTCTATAACACATCTAAGCAAATGATGAATCTCCTAAAGTACAGGCATGAAGCCGGTGCTTCACTCACGCAGGAGGTATTTAAGTTGCCCTCTAATGTGCCATTTTTATTCATGCTGCGTGGCAAAAGATTATGAAGTATATATACTTCCTACAATTCTAGTTGCTTTACTTACACACTTTAAATCAGGCATATTCATAAAATGTTAAAACCCAAACGACTCCACAAGGCAGTTCTCAATAATGGCTTATAACCAAAACAACAGAATGGTATCATTTTGTTTTCCCACTGGTGTGATTGATCCCTCAGTGGGTAGGGGCCCTTGACACTGAGCCATCTGAGTTTGATGCTGTGACTCACGTGGTTGAATGAGAAAACCAATCTTGACAAGTTGTCCTCTAATTTCCACACATGGCATGACATACACATGGCCACATACGCATACATACACACCAAATGATAAAGAATTGTGCCATATTTCTATTTAATAAAATCTGCTACCTTTTGGGGGGAGCAGTGCTATGGAACAAGTGCCTTCCTTGCTCACACTATACAAATACTCCTGCATTTACTTATCCATTCAAAACTGTTGTTTTTTTTTTTAAATAAAACAGCTCATCTCCTTAGAAATTGACATTACAACAATGATGTAATGTCTACTTTTGTACTTAAGTCAGTGCTGTTAACACTGCAAGCAAGCCAAATCCAAAATAGAATAAAAAAACTTTTCAATTATATTTTGTTGTTTCCCGCTATTTGTATTCAATAAAGGTTTAGAAACAGATGGCCACTATCAAGACTATTAAAGACACTTTTGGGCCAGGGCATGTAGCCCAACTGGTAAAGTATGTGTCAGCATATACAAAAGCTCTAGGTTGGATCCATAACACCATATAAACTGTGCAGTGCTATACGCCTATAATCCCACTGGAGATAGAGACAAGAAGGTCAGGAGTTCAAGGCCACTCTCAGTTACATAGTGATTTCAAGGCCAGCTTAGAATATATAAGACCCTGCCTCAAAAAAACATAAATACCTCCCCCGTCCCTTTTAAACAAATATACCATAATATTTGGCCATTAATATCTTTACAGATGGACATTATTTTATGTATTGATTTTGAGAAAAGGTCTACTAGATAACCTAGGCTGGCTTTAAAGCCAGAAGCTTCTTGCCCCAGGTTCCCAAGTGCTGAGAGAACAACTATCTACAGCCAAGGCAGGCTTAAAACATTACTCTCACCTGAAAGTAAGTATTCTCTCTAAAACAACAGAAGAATTAAAGTCTGCTGATACTCAAACTATTATGTAGTATATAAACGAGTTTAAGACAATGTTCTTGGTCTCAAACTAGCAAATAATAAATTCTCTCATAAAAAACATCTAAAGTGGCACGTCACTTTACAGTAAGGAAGTATAATACAAAGGAAAGCATTCCACAATTGAGATCAGGACAGTTGCATCTGTTTGTACCTCTGCCCTGAACACTCCAGACACTTTAAGTCCAGGAAAGTCACTTACTCAACAGAAAGTGGAGTGAGTGGAAGAAATGACGTCTACAGCCTTCCTGCTCCAGCATTCTGTGAGAAAAGAACACTGTGTGTCCAGACGTCAAACGATAAAGAAGCCACTTGAGTCCAGATTTTGCAACTCACACTCTTTTTCAGCCAGAACCCAAAAGGAAATGAAATGTGACTTGGGTATTCCAGGATGTGCAGCATTTGACTAAGTATAGATGTGGGAAAAGACTTTTCCACATAATGAGAATAGCATAAGTAAATATGAGAAAAGATCATGACTTCAGATATGTTAGTGTGGCAATGTTGTCCACAGTGTGAGAAGAGGAGACATTGTCTAAGTGAACAATAGGCAGAGCTGTCTAAGAACGAGCTGGAGATGGCAGTGGGGGAGATGAACAGAAAACAAAGGACGGAAGTGACACTGGAGCTACACCTGTCCTTTGAAGACCTGAGGCCTGGAGTCACAAGAGAAAGAGTAATCCACAGAGCTGCCAAGATCCCCTCTGATGTGGGAACTGGTAAACTTCTACTCACAGAAGGAGGCCTGAGACAGTCTTTTCCCATTGTTGTTTCTTGGTTTTTCAAGACAGGGAAACCCTGTGTAGCCCCGGCTGTCCTGGAACTAGCTAGCTCTGTAGACCGGGGTGGCCTCGAACTCACAGACATCCACCTGCCTCTGCCTCCCAAGAGCAGGGGTTAAAGACATGAGCCACCACTGTCAGGAAGATCCTTCTTAGAACAATATGAGAGCCAAATGTGGTGGCGCACACCTTTAATCCCAGCTTACTGATTACATAAAAATTTGGACATAGGGCTGAAGAGATGGCTCAGCCAGAATGTTTGCCATACCAGCATGATCTATGTTAAAACAAACCACAGTGCGCGCGCGCACACACACAAACACACACACACACACACACACACACACACACAACCTAGGCTTCACATGGTGGTGCACGCCTTTAATTCCAGCACTCATGAGGCAGAGGCAGGTGGATCTCTGTGAGTTCAAGGCCAGCCTGGTCTACAAAGGGAGTCCAGGACAGTTAAGGATACACAGAGAAACCCTGCCTTGAAAAACCAAAATAACAAAAAAACAAAAACAAAAAACCCCACAAACAATATGAGAGAACACACACCAAAAAAGAAGAAAGTCACTTAATATTAAAAGAATACTAGATACAGACAGAATTAAGGCATTAATGTCATGGTCTGTGCCATAATGCCTGTGTGTCACATAATGTCACTCTGTGGTTTCTTTTCTCCATAGTAAGGAGACTGGACTTACAATGCATCTTAAAGACCCTTCAGCTTTTTGTGTAATACATTACCTTCCTTCCTCTACAAATTCCAAGTTATGGAAGTGGTCAATATTTTAAAGATCTTAATTCTGACAGATTTAAGATTCAAGACAAAGCATTACAGGAAAACTAGGAGTGACTTTTCTCCAGCAGGCACACACTGTTATATAACTGCCCAAACACCAAAGGCCAAGTCAGCACTTAGAAATGAGCCCTGAACTGCTGATTGTGTCGCTACGAACAACATTCATTAAGTACCCTTGGTAGGACAAAGGAAAAGCCAAGAGAGAGACTTTGTTTGTGTTTAAACATAACTTGCTTTATACTTATGTCTAGGAATAAACATAGTATCATGGGAACAAATATGAAGGCTTTTAAAGAAGCTTTTACTTTATATGTATGGACGTTCTGCTTTGCATATGTATCAGTGTACCATGTGCATGTCCAGTACCTGCTGGGATCCGAGGAGGGTGTTGGATCACCTCCTCTGGGTTTTAAGGATTTAAGGAGGAGGAGGAGGCATGTGGAATAGTAAAAATTGACTTTTAAATTATCACAATGCCAAGGACATTGTCCCTTAACATCACTTCCAAGGAAAGGCTGTATCTGAGCTGCAATCAGAAAAGTGCTCACATGAAAACTTGTCAATAAAGTATCCGCAGAGCCAGGCGTGGTGGTGCACACCATTCATCCCAGCACTCAGGAGGAAGAGGCAAGTGGATCTCTGTGAGTTCAAGGCCAGCCTGGTCTACAAAGCAAGTCCAGGACAGCCAGGAATATACACAGAGAAACCCTGTCTCAAAAAACCATTAAAAAAATTAGCAAGAGAGTGCACAGTTAAATTAAAATCATACGATAATATTATATTGTTAGTTTGCACAATGATTCCTCATAATTTCAAATTAAAACTTTGTATTTGGGGGCTGTAGAGTTGGCTCAGTGTTTTAACCACTTGTTCTTGTACAGGACCCGGTTTGACTTCATAGTACCAACATGGTGACTCACAACATCTGTAAGTCCTGTCCCAGTCGATCCAACACCCTCCTCTGATCCCAGCAGGTACTGGACATGCACATGGTACACTGATACATATGCAAAGCAGAACGTCCATACATATAAAGTAAAAGCTTCTTTAAGCCGGGCGGTGGTGGCACACGCCTTTAATCCCAGCACTTGGGAGGCAGAGGCAGGCGGATCTTTGCGAGTTCGAGGCCAGCCTGGTCTACAAAGTGAGTCCAGGACAGCCAGGGCTACACAGAGAAACCCTGTCTCGAAAAACCAAAAAAAAAAAAAAAAGGCTTCTTTAAAAGCCTTCATATTTGTTCCCATGATACTATGTTTATTCCTAGACATAAGTATAAAGCAAGTGAAATAAATCTTTTTTAATTAGTGACTTTAATTTTGATTGGAATATAATTGATTTTAAGAAACATACAAAGGGAGGTTAACTTCAAGTAACTTTATTTGTTTCATTTGAAGAGTATGATAATAAATAATTAAAATCATATTCCAAAGCTTTTTAATCCCTCAATACTCATTTTGCCATTAACATTATACGCAACCCAAGACATAATTAAATTGGGAAGTGTTATACCATTCAAGCATGATTAATTCTCATTCTCTGGGGGAAAAACATGTCCCTCTACTCAAAGTCTCTGACCTCCCAAATCATTTCTTTCTGATTGAAATATGCCAGTATTTTCTTTGAAAAATAGAATGACTAGTGTTAAGGTTCGAATCTAAAGTTCCCCCACAAGCTCCTGCTCCGAGTGCTTGGTCAGTGACTGCTGACCGCACTGGGGGGACTTGGAGTCTTTGCAAGGTTGTACACACCAGGGAAAGAAGCCACTAGGGTGAGAACTGCCCTTACAGGTGCCCCGCCGGCCTGGTTCTGCTCTACTCACCTCTGCATATGCATCTGCATGAGAGCCCCTATTGTTACCAAATCTACCACACCTTTCTGTGGAGCATTTTGGTCATACAAATGCCAAAGTAGCCAATACAACTAATAAATTCCATTTTACTAAGTAAGTCAATATTCCATTTGTAAAAATGATCACAGTATAGTAGTTAAGACAAAAACGTGTTAGCTACAAAAATGCAAGTATGACTTTAGATGACAGCTCCAACATCCCCTTTACATTAACCTTCATACAAGCCCCACATTAATAAGTAATCTAGGGGGCTGGAGACATGGTTCAGCAGTTAAGGGCATTGGCTGCTCTTCCAGAGGACATGGGTTCAATTCCCAGCACCCACATGGCAGCTCACAACTGTCTGTAACTCCAGTTCCAGGAGTTCCTACACCCTAACACAGACATACATATAGTCAAAAGACCAATGTAAATAAATTAAAATTTTTTAAAAAAGAAGTAATGTAGAGCTACTGTAACTGTTTATAATAATTCTTTGATAAGTGTTCAATGTATGGCAAGGATATAAGCAACTTATTGTTTATGATATTATTGCTCTAAAATTATTAATATCTTATCTTTAAATGGCACTTTAGAAAGCAGAAAATAATTGAGTCACAGTATTACAAGATTATGCTGTATAAACATTTGTTAGACACAGAAGCCTATATTATATACATTTTAGAAGTCAATAAATTGAGCAACCTAGTGGACAAGATTGAGGGCTTATATCCCAGCACCAGGAAGAGATATAGTGAGGGCTTACATCCTATCACCAGGAACAGACATAATGAAGAAGGCAGTTTTGTCCTAAAGAAGCTCACAGCCCATGGTATGAATCTTTTTTTTTAAGACTTACTTGTAATTTTTAATATGTGTATCTCTGGGTGGCTAACGGAGGCTCCATGCTTGTGTGTGTGTGTGTGTGTGTGTGTGTGTGTGTGTTGTGTGTGTACCCACAGGGCCGGAGTCATCATACCCCTTGAAGGTGGAGTCCCAAAGGCTGTAAGAACCTACCTTAGATGTTGAGAACCCAGAATCCGGATCCTCTGCAAGAGCATTATGTGCTCCTAACTACCAAGCCATCTCTCAGAGACTAATAAAATATTTTGATTTTTTTTTCCATGATGCTTGATACTTCATGCTTCAAAGCGTTAAAAAAAATCCAAGCATGAAGTATACCAGTGTGGAATTGAATCCCAATGCTGGGATTAAAAGCACATACCTTTAATCCCAGCACTTGGGAGGCAGAGGCAGGCGGATCTTTGCGAGTTCGAGGCCAGCCTGGTCTACAAAGTGAGTCCAGGACAGCCAGGGCTACACAGAGAAACCCTGTCTCGAAAAACCAAAAAAAAAAAAAAGCACATACCACTATGCCTGAGTTTTTATGTAGGATCCCATAAAATTCAGGTCCTAATGTTTGTATGATAGTACTGAGCCATCTCCTTGGTCCTTTGCTTCCCTTTTATAACCATAATCCCCTGTTTTCAAAGAACCAGTTGGCAAATTTTGCTAAATGGCATCCTCTCAAACAGCAATTCTTTTACAGCACTGTTTATGCTATTTGCAGTACCTTGTGTGTGACAAGCAGATGCTCTACCACTGCCCAATATCCCAGCCCCACCATCAAATCTCTAACAACTACCTTCTTACCTCATGTAAACTTTAAAGTGTGGAGAATGGAAGGTTAAAGAAAGGGGAAAGGATAATATGGACACTGCACATCCTATAAAGTTATAAAGTTACAAACACAGAGTAACTTGACAATTTTAACTTCAAAAGATACACTTCATACACACAAAGTTGTACAACATAACAGTTTAGCAGTGTGACACACTTTAGGACATAAGTGTTTACTCTGTAAACTCACAGCTGATGATGAGTTGGGCTTGCAGCCACTGTTGAGCACCATAACAATATCACTAAGTCAGGCAACCATCACAATCCAAAATTTTAAGTTCTGTTTGCACTGAATACATGCTACTTTTGCAACATCCTGAAAAACTGTGATGAAACCACAGGTTAGGAGCTGTCTATAATAGACTGGCACATGCTTTTCTTCCTTTTTTATTTATTTTTTATAATTTTAAAGGTTTTTTTTGAGACAGGCTTTCTCTGTGTAACAGCTGTGCCTGTCCTGGAACTCACTCTGTAGTCCAGGCTGGCCTTGAACTCACATAGATCTGCCTGCCTCTGCCTCTAGAGTGCTGGAATTAAAGGCATGCACCACCACAACCGGCCCGACACATGCTTTTCTAACCTTTATTTTGAAAAGCAATTCAATTTCTACATATATATTAAGTCGGAATATATATGTTTAGAAACATTACATTTAGAAATCATAAGCTCTTTGAAAGGATGGTTTATAATCAACATTCATGGTTCAAATGGTGTTAACTCTGTCACTCTGCTTCAAAAAGTACACACATGTACACATACATGTGGAGACCCAGGGTTGATACTGGGAATCATCCTTGGTCGTTCTTCCACCGTACTAGGTAGGTGAGGCAGGATCTCAATAGAAACCACAGCTCCGGGCTCAGAGGTTAAGAGCACTTGACTGCTCTTCCAGAGGTCCTGAGTTCAATTCCCAGTAACCAATGTTGGCTCACAACCATCTATAATGAAATTTGGTGCTCTCTTCTGGCCTGCAGGCATACCTGCAGACAGAACACTGTATATAAAATAAAATAAATCTTAAAAAATGATTTATTAAAAAAAAAGAAACCACAGCTTCCTTATATGACTGCCTTTATTAGCCAGCTTGCTCTTAGATCCCCCAGCTCCACCTTCCCAGGGCAGAGCTATAAGCAGGTAGCCACTCCCACCATTCCCTGTGGCCACCTTCCCAGGGCAGAGCTATAAGAGGAAGTCACACCTACCAGCATTTACATGGGTTTCTGAGTATCTGAACTCCAGTTCTCATGCTTGGATCATGGAGCCATCAACCCCCACCCTCTTACCCATCTCTTAATGTTCATAGGTCATATTATACACACTTTCCTGGTGCTATATAGCACACCTGTTACGTTCAGTTTATATGTCTCCTTTTCCACTAGACTATAAACTTCCAAAGAACAGAATGATATATTTTCTACTTTTATAAGTTTAACAAGTTAAAAAGAATAGAATGTTTATTGAATCAAGATAATGGGACTTTCTTAAATATGCTACAAGTGTATAACTTAGCGGCAAAATCATGAAATACTGACAAAAATATAAATTCATACAAAGCCCGAGGATTTATGATAATGATTTAATGTCACTAATGAATTATACATAGCTGCCTCCCTTAAAGCATCGAATACGAAAAATATTGACTATAAAATGATCTCATTAAACATTAACCAGGGAGATGGGTACAAATCTAATAAAAGGAAATCTTCCAGTGGCTTCTCTTCACATTTGAAGGATGTGTGCTAATGACTAACCCTAAAGCTTCTACATTCTAAGCAAGTGCTCTACTACTGAGTCCCCTTCAGTCTCGTGACTTCCTCTGCAGGTCTCGGCACCCTCTCTTCTCCTTGCTTACAATGTCCCTGCCTTATTGCTCCTGTAGCCCCTAGGATCTTCCTGTGGCTAGACCCTCCTGGGAATTCATTTCTCAACAGAATACCGCTTTACCAAGGGGACCATCCCTAACTTTAGGGGTATACTGCCCTATGTTCAACCCCACTGCCTGTAAGCACGACCACTTACTTCTTTCCTCATCTTTGAAATACTTGACAGTATTTGAGAATATTTGTTTTTCTCTTCTCCCACACTCCAAGGTGGAACTTCATGACAAAAGAACTTTGTCACACTGATCACAGCATCCCCAGAACATGACCAAGACAGACAGATTAACACTGTAAATATTGGTACAATGAATAAAGGTATGAATGTGAGCACACACGGTATTGATTAAATTAATGAATGACTTATAATTCTTACCTGGGGAATATTTGAGAGCAAGAGATTTTCGATTTAGCACCAAACTTTCTATATATTTCTTTACTATCTACAGTATAACTGAGCTACACACAAAAAAGGCTCAGTTAGACAGAGATTAGCAGAGTATAAACTGGTTTAGTTATGTTACTCACAATTACCTTGGGAGCCACATTGTCTTAATCTGTTTTTTTTTTTTCTGATCAACAGAATGAGCTAATTGTCAGTGCATTTGGCTCACGGTTCTGGAGGCTAGAAGAACAAACAATAGAGTCCTTCTGTTTTGCTTTTTCTTGAAACATAACATGGAAGAAGGCATCATATATGGATAGATGGAAGTGTGTATAGAAAGGGAAGAGATCAAAATTTCCCTACCCACCCATTGTAATGAAACTATCATATTAAAGGCTTTAACTCAAGAGGGTGGTGCTCTATAGCCTAATTTTCTTTTACAGTCTGCACATCTTAATACTGTCACAATGGCAATTAATCCATAAGACAAATTTTGGAGGTGAAAGTTAAACCACAGCAAATTAGCTTATCTATAATACTATTTGTCATTTAAACAACTAGAAAATATTTATTGAGCATTATGCATGCTTTTCCTAATACATATACTAAAGCATTTAAAACACAAATTAGATTTCTGGGTTTTTTGTTTTGTTTTGTTTTTCAAGACAGGGTTTTTCTCTGTGTATCCCTGGCTGTCCTGGACTCACTTTCTAGACCAGGCAGACATTGAACTCACAGAGATCAGAGATGGGGTAATGTTATATATTCTAAATGTTAATTAACCTTCTCTCCCAGAAGCATGCTTGCTGTACATCAAGTAATGCTGTGTTACCTTGCTTGTCTCTGATTGGTTAAATAAATGCTGAGGCCTGAGAGATTGGGCAAAAACAGAGGTAGGCAGGACTTCTGAAGCAGAGAGGTTCATGGAGCCTCCAGAAGAAGGAGAAAAAGCCAAGAGCAGGAAGGAGGAGGACACACGCTAGACACACGTCATGGATTAAGGAAAAGAACCTCATTCCACATGGCCTGGAACATCAGCAAAGTGTGGAGAGTAACAGTCCAAGAGGACATATGTATGTATGGGGTCATAGTTGGGGAACAGAATTAGAGCTAGCTTAGATGGGCTAAGATTACACAATCCAGACCAAGGCTTGTTAAAATCCATTCAGTGTCTGTGTGTATTATAATGGAGGATTAAGGATTAACACTGCCAACCAATTAACGATAAATACTGGTAACAGATCTGCCTACCTCTGCCTCCCGAGTGCTGGGCTTAAAGGTGTGTGCCACCATGCCCAGCCTACAAATTAGTTTTACAGTGAGTGCATTATAGTAGATAAATCACTGTCTTTGGTTAAAGACTAAGAATGTAAACCTTAGCTACAACCTTTCCCAAGTGTGTCAAATTAGAATTGTTACTTCATATTAGTAAATGTAACAACATAACACATGGAAACTATCTGACACATAATTCATCACCATAATGTACCCTCAGAGAAAAATAATTGAAAGGCATTAAAAAATCATAGAAAAAATTCAAATATCTTTGTTAAAATAACCTTTGTTGAGGACTTTGAGTTCATCTGTTTCCTTAGAAGCAACAGATCTAAAACTGGCTTTAAAAGATGACTGACTCTAAGGGTGATTGCATTTGCAAAGGGCAGGCATTCAGTAATTATCTGTTGAAATAATAAGGCACTGAACAATTCATGTTTCAGGAACTTCAAGCTTTTAATTTGTTTAGTTTGGGGGCTTTAGTCATTGATCTTGTTTTTGTTTTTTTATTTGTTTGTTTGTTTGGTTGGTTTTGTTTTTTTGAGACAGGGTTTCTCTGTGTAACAGCCCTGGCTGTCCTGGAACTCACTCTGTAGACCAGGCTGGCCTTGAACTCACAGAGATCCACCTGCCTCTGACTCCCGAGTGCTGGGATTAAAGGACTGCGCTACCGTGGCTGTCACATGGTCATTGATTTTGAGTCTTACTAAGTTGCTTAGGGCAGCAACAAAGTCATGCTCCTCCTTCAGTCTTCTGAGTAGCTAAGATTATAGGTATGTGCTATTATTTTAATTTTCTTATACATTTAGATTGTATTAGAAATAAAGTGACACAGTGCTACACACGGATGGGGTGATGTTATGCATTCTAAATGTTAATTAATCTGCTCCCAGAAGCTGGCTTGCTGTACATCAAGTAATGCTGTTACCTTGCTTGTCTCTGATGGTTAAATAAATGCTGAGGACTGAGATTGGGCAAAGACAGAGGTAGGCGGGACTAAGGTGCTCAGACTTCTGAAGCATAGAGGTTTATAGGCAGAAGGAGCCTCCAGAAGAAGAAGCCAAGAGGAGGAAGGAAGACACACGCTAGACACATGCCATGGGTTAGGGAAAAGAACCTCATTCCATGTGGCCTGGAACATCGGTATAGTGTGGGGAATAACAGCCCAGGGGACGTATGTATTTATGGGGTCATATTTGGGGAATAGAATTATGAGCTAGCTTAGATGAGCTAAGATTACACAATCCAGGCCAAGGACTGTTAAAATCCATGTGGTGTCTCTGTGCCCATTTATAATGGTGGGTTACGGATTAACATTGCCAACCAATTAAATATAAAGTTAAATACTGGTAAATAATTTTATTAATTATTCATTTTCTATAAAACACATCAACTGTGATGCTTGTTCTACCATCTAACCGTCATATACGCTGAGCAAGTTATTTCGCCTCTGTGCTGCCCAGTTTTGTGTCAGTTTGACATTAGTCAGAGTCCTTTGAAAAGAGGGAGCCTAGGGCTGGAGAGATGGCCCAGCTCTTCCAGAGGCCCTGAATTCTATTCCCAGTAACCACAAGGTGGCTCACAATTATCTGATGTCCTCTTCTGGCATGCAGGTATACATGCACACAGAGCACTCATATATGCAAAATAAATAAATAATAAATCTTTTTAAATAGGTGGGGGGGCAGGCGGGCATGGTGGCACACGCCTTTAATCCCAGCAGTGGGGAGGCAGAGGCAGGTGGATTTCTGTGAGTTCAACGCCAGCCTGGTCTATAGAATGAGTTCTAGGACAGTCAGGGCTGTTACACAAAGAAACCCTGTCTCGAAAAACCAGAGAGAGAGAGAGAGAGAGAGAGAGAGAGAGAGAGAGAGAGAGAGAGAAAGAGAGAGAGAGAGAGAGAGAGAGAGAGAGAGAGAGGAAGGAAGGAGGCTTCCTTCTCAATAGAGAAAATGCCTTCCTAAAATGAAGCAGCAGAAAGATAAGGATACCCTGGAGGCTTAGATGATAGCACTTTCTTAAGGAATAAAATATTGCTGAAGCCCGGCGGTGGTGGCGCACGCCTTTAATCCCAGCACTTGGGAGGCAGAGGCAGGCGGATCTCTGTGAGTTCGAGGCCAGCCTGGTCTACAAAGCGAGTCCAGGACAGCCAGAGATATGCAGAGAAACCCTGTCTCGAAAAAAAACCAAAAACAAAACAAAACAAAAAAAAAAACATTGCTGGGCGTGATGGCGCACGCCTTTAATCCCAGTGCTCGAGAGGAAGACACAGGCAGATCTCTGTGAGTTCAAGGCCAGCCTGGTCTACAAAGTGAGTCTTGGACAGCCAAGGCTACACAGAGAAACCCTGTCTTGAAAAAAAAAAAAACAAAAACAAAAAACCTGTGAATAGGATGAAATCTTCCTTTGGTTTCAGGATCTTATCCAAATATAATACCAAAACAAATGAGCAAGTGTGTGCAGAAAAGAAAGCTGCCAGATTTCACTTTGGTATCATATGATGGCTTTTCAAAAACTAATCCTTACACTCATTATAAGTAGGGCACTGACTACTGTTGGGGTAGTGTTAAGCATTCTAAATGTTAATTGGCCCTGTTTGCTGTCTGTTACTTATATTGATTCTGATTGGTTAAATAAAATGCTGAGGCCTGAGATTGGGCAAAGACAGAGAAAGGTGGGACTTCCTGAGATTAGAACAGGAAGCCTGCGCTCTAGACAGAGGACTAAGGCATTCCAGCCAGGAGCAGCAGAAAAGAGGCACACACTATGGGTTAGGAAAAAGAACCTCATTCCACATGGCCAGGAATATCAGCATATTGTAGAAAATGGCAGTCCAAGGGGACATATGTATATATGGGGTCATATTTGGGTAATAGAATTATGAGCTAGCTTAGATGGGCTAAGATTGCACAACTCAGGCTTAGGCTTGTTAAAATCCATGTGGTCTCTGTGTGCTCATTTTTAATGTCTGCTTAAAGATTAATGGCTGCTGAACAAATTAACAATAATCTAAATACTCTTAAACAAATTAATTAATTATTTCTACAAATGACACCCAATGTAATTTAATTAATTTTTTTTACAGACTACTATGTTCCTATGACTTTCTGTCCTAGTTTCTTGGCAAAAGGTGACTTAAGGGAGAAAGGGCTTATTTACCCATAGTTCCAAGTCCATTACACCTGCACTGAAAAGGCAAGAGCAATGAATGTATAACCAGTGGCTTCTTTAAGCACTCAGCTCGGAGCACACATACAATTCCTGCAACTGATTAGGAAAAGTCAAGGCAATATCTTACAAGCCTGGTGGTACATACATCTCCCACGTGATTTTAGAAAATTAGTGGTAGCCATCATAATTGCACCCCTTGTCAACTTGACACCCTAACACATCAGTTTTAAAACCAATCATTGCAGCCGGGCGGTGGTGGCGCACGCCTTTAATCCCAGCACTTGGGAGGCAGAGGCAGGCGGATCTTTGTGAGTTCGAGGCCAGCCTGGTCTACAAAGTGAGTCCAGGACAGCCAAGGATACACAGAGAAACCCTGTCTCAAAAAACCAAAAAAAAAAAAAAAAAAAAACAATCATTGCATATCCTGTTCTGTCCACATAGGCTTATATCATATTATACTATGAAGTGCATACAGTCCAACATTAAAAGTCTCCATTGTGTTTACATTTCTAATATTTTAAAAGGCCAAAGTCTTTTAATTGTGTGTGCTACAATAAAAGACAGGTAAGATGGGAGTCCTGGCACACGCCTTTAATCTCAGCATTTGGGAGGCAGAGGCAGGCAGATTCTCTGTGAATTCTAAGCTAGCTTGGGCTACAGAGCAAGTTTGAGGACAGCCAAGATTGTTATATGTAGAAATTCTGTCTCAAAAAAAAAATCAACCAACCAAAGAAACAAACAAACAAAAAAAAAAAACAAGTTACAAATTTCCCAACATATGACAATACAAAGTAAACATTCCAGTTTCAAAATGGAAGAGCCAGGGCAGAACATGGAACAATTTACACACAGCAAACCCAAGATCCAAAAGGTCAGGGGCTGAAGAGATGGCTCAGAGGTTAAGAGCACTGGCTGCTCTTCCAAAGGTCCTGTGTTCAATCCCCAGCAACCACATGGTGGCTCACAACCATCTATAATGAGATCTGGTGCTCTCTTCTGGCCTGAAGGCATGCATGCAGACAGAATACTGTATACATAATAAGTAAATAAAATCTAAAAAAAAAAAAAAAAAGTTTAGCTTAAAAAAAAAAATTCCAGCTGGGCGGTGGTGGCGCACACCTTTAATCCCAGCACTTGGGAGGCAGAGGCAGGCGGATCTCTGTGAGTTCGAGGCCAGCCTGGTCTACAAAGTGAGTCCAGGACAGCCAGAGCTGTTATACAAAGAAACCCTGTCTCAAAAAAACAAAACAAAAAAAAAATTCCAAAAGGTCAAACACCAAATACTGCAGTTCCATGTCTGGGATCTGGGGCTCAGAAGGTCATGTTTCAAGTTCCAAACAGCCCCCCCTCCTCTAGTTCTCCCATCTGCAGCACACAAGTGACTCTCTCCTCGGCTGTTTCCACTCCACGCTCACAATACTTTGATTTAGCTTACTATCCTATCATCAAGTCTTTAACCGCACAAGCAAATAGTTTTCATACCAAGTTTATTTTGGGAGTAGAGTTTCACTAAGCCAATATAAATATAATCATAGTCCTGGAAACATTTGACAGATGCTGGTTCTAGAATGGAGATCTCAGATGATCTAGGAATATATTCATATATTAATTTTTATGTTAATAATGAAAACTTTTAGAGTATTTTCCCTAGTAACTGTGTGTATACACACTTATGTATATTTCTATACTTACATGTGTTATACATGTCTATGTGTATAATATACATATATATATTTGTGTTGTATGTACATTTGCACGGATGTTTGTGTATGTGAGAGGTACTAGTGAGAAACACATATACACACACCTGAAAATCCCAGTGCAGAAGAACACACTATAATACAAACAACAAATACTGGAAACATGAATGAGAGAGACATCAGTTCTAACTCTGAGGATAGGAAGAAAGTGAAATTTGAAATAAACTCTAGCATTAAATTAGGGCTTGGTGTATGTCTTCCAATTTTCTCTTTCCACAAATCTGACACAGATAATATGAAGCTATTAGAGGGCAAAAAAATACTCAGGAATATTTGATGATAAGAGCAATGAAGAAACAAAAATAACGAATTTTATTATCAAAAGTTCAAGGGTCTCTTGAGCATGGAAAAAAAAAAAAACAGGGGACATGACTGTAATCAGTAGACACAGTATTCTCTGTGTGTTGCAAAGTTTAAACATACTGTCTTAGATTACCATGGAAATATACTTGTAGATGTGGTTTTTTTTTTTTTTTTTTTTGGTTTTTCGAGACAGGGTTTATCAGCAACATTTGTTAGTCTTTTTTTTTTTTTTTCTTTCTTGAGTCAAGGTTTCTCTGTGTATCTATCCATGGCTGTCCTGGACTCACTCTGTAGACGAAGCTAGCCTCAAACTCAGAGATCCGCCTGCCTCTGCCTCCTGAGTGCTGGGATTAAAGGGGTCCACCACCACACCCAGCAGTGTTAAACTTTTTAAAATATCCACACTCTGCCTACTTAGATGAAGGCTGTATAGTAAAAAGCTCTTGTCCATTTTTATCAAAATGCTTTATTTACTAAAGGACAAAACTGGGAAATACCTACATCACATAACTCAGTGTTTACCACTGACCTTCTCATGCTCTCTCTGTCACTGTGAAGGACTGCCCTTGCATTTCATCTCCTCC
>CAJQZJ010032097.1:11302706-11316516 GCA_907164525.1 Lophiomys imhausi
GTGTGTGTGTGTGTGTGTGTGTGTGTGTGTGTGTGTGTGTGTGTGTGATTTCATGTGTACCACAGTTTATGTTAGTCAGAAAACAAATCTGGGGCATCAGTTCTCTTCTTCCAGGGGATGAATTTAGGTCATTAGCTTTGGCAGCAAGCTCATTTACCTTCTGAACCATCTCACCTGGCTAGGCCTTTTTGATATACTGAATTTTAGTACGCTATCTTAATCTGTACTTGAAAATTTTCTGTAACTTTCCATATCTCCAAAGTAAGGATATTTATGTCTACTGAAAGGACTAAAAAAAATACCTATTTAGCCGGGCAGTGGTGGCGCACACCTTTAATCCCAGCACTTGGGAGGCAGAGGCAGGCGGATCTTTGCGAGTTCGAGGCCAGCCTGGTCTACAAAGTGAGTCCAGGACAGCCAGGGCTACACAGAGAAACCCTGTCTCGAAAAACCAAAAAAAAAAAAAAATACCTATTTATTTTATTCAGCAGTCAGTTCAACATGGAAATACATATTGATGACATCTATAGTCATTAAAAGCAATATAGTTACTGGGGTTTGTTTCTCCCATATGGTACACTTATTTTTTTCTTTTTTGGTTTTCTCCAGACAGGGTTTTTCTGTGTAATAGTCCTGGCTGTCTATTCTGAACTCACTCTGTAGACCAGGCTGGCCTTGAACTCACAGAGATCCGCCTGCCTCTGCCTCCCGAGTGCTGGGATTAAAGGTATAATGCCACCACATCTGGCATGGTGCCCTTTTTTTTAAGAGGTAGTTACATAATAAAGAAAACATGGCTGAAGATATACCTATGAGGTATTATGTTTGCCTGACATGTTTAAGGTTTGGGTTTGAATCCCATAACTGATATAAATAATCATTTCCAAGATGAACGTAAGAGAAATAATTTCATGAATCACGTGTGTTTAATGTATTTCAAGCATTGGAAACTTGGATTATGGACATACAACAAATTTCAAAAAAATAACAAAAAAGAAAACAAAGCACAAAAACACCGTAGGCTCCTTTTTCCCCTTTATTTAATCCTAAGAACATGTCCCAGGGTGTTAGCTAGACAATTCACAGGCAAACCCATTTAGAGCAGAGAAGAGGAATTGAGAGAGTTTATCAAGAGAGATCCGAGGACAGGAGACGACTCACTGGCTAAGAGGTGGCTGCTCACAAAGAGGACACAGGTTTGGTTCCTAGCACCCACACTGTACAGATCGCAATTTCCTCCAACTCCAACCAGCAGATCTGACACTCTCTTCTGACTGAAGGAAAAAAAGAAATAAAAAGGAAAGGACATGACTGCATGTAGTTATGGCGGAAGAGAAAGTTTACAGTAGATAAAAGTGAGAGCACAGCCAGAGGCAGGGATATCCAGGAGAGTCCAGAGCAGACATGTCCCTGAACCACATGAGAAAAGGGAAGAGCAGGATAGGGGAAAGGAAAAGCAGGTGAGAGAGCCAAGAGGGGAAAAGGTAAAAAGGGGCATGTAACCAAAATGGCTCCATTAAACAGGGAAGAGCCTCCGAGGAAAGGGTTGGTAGCCCAGTTCCTGGCTGGAGGGGGTTTTTGGTTTTGTTTTGTTTTTTGGGAAGGCGGTTGCGATGTATAGGGCAGGGTATACCGGCCATATATATCTGTTAGGGACTGAGGGACTCTGGGAGAGCCTTGAGACAAGGTGGGGGGAGGCTGTTTTGTTTTTGATATGTTAAATAGGCGCCTCAGCCCTTTCTCCCAGGATTTGAGACTTAACACAGACCACTGAGGGTACTGTATGTATATGACACACACATACAAGAGAGTACTGGGGAAACTACTGGTGATGGCATTTGTCCAGTTCCATGCAAGGGAACTTTATGCAGACTTTAAATATTTAATTATCTAATTTTAAATATCTTCTTGCTACTTTTTCAAATATTACAACTGTGCACTTTTTTTTTAAAGGTTTTTCAAGACAGGGTTTCTCTGTGTATCCTTGACTGTCCTGGGCTCACTTTGTAGACCAGACTGGCCTTAAACTCAACAGAGATCCGTCTGCCTCTGCCTCACGAGTGCTGGGACTAAAGGCGTGCACCACCACACCCAGCAAATTTCTCTATTTTTTTTTTTAACAAAGCAAGGAAAAAGCACTCTCAATTCTGTGGGGTAGGATAGATTTAATTCAGTAAAACAGTCCCAAATTTAGAGAAAAGGAGTTATCTTTTTTTAATTTTTATTTTATGTATGAGTGTCTGCATATATGTATGTATGTGTAGGATGAGCAAGCCTGTTGCCCAATGAGGTCAGAATCGGACTCTGGGACAGTTGTGAACCACCATATTGAGTGCTGGGAACTGAACCCAGATCCTCTGCAAGAACAGCAAGTATTCTTAAATTCTGAGCCATCTCTCCAGCCCCCAAAAGGAACTATCTTATCTTCAGACATTTACCAAGTTTACCTTTGGGGACAAAACGAAATGTTTATTTTGCAAAGGAAACCATCAGTACAATACTGCTTATAAAGGGAAATATGCTTTATTCCTCAGATTTGGAGAACTGAGGCTCTTGGTTGCGCTGTTTAACTCTGAGGGTGGTGTGCTGCCAAGCTAGTAAAATCTTGGGCTCAAGTTATTCTCCTGAGCTGAGACTACAGAAGTATGCCACCACACTCAGGTGAAGTGAGTTTTGAAATTATCCAGGTTGCAACACTGTGGCCTAGCTATAAATTTCAATTTGGTTTACTGTGTTCAGCTAGGTAAAGTTGCTATAGTTCTTTTGCCTATCTATGCAATGCTAAGGACGAAAATCTCAACCGAATGTAGAAAAAAATAAAGTACAGTTTGCTAACAGTTTTAATAGTCTTGGCTACTGGGAACTTCATTTGCTAGAAATTGTCTGTTGTGTAATATCAGAAAAAAAAGTAGGCAGCTTTCATAGCAAGGCAAACATAGAGCTTTTTTGTTAGAATTTTGTATTTTTTGATAGCTAGAGACAGAGTACCCTATATAACACAGGCTAACCTTGAACTCAGTCAGTTTATTGTCTCAGTCTTCCAAGAGCAGGACTTACAACTAACTTCCCACTTACATTCACTTAAGGTAGAGTTTTAATTGAGCAATTGGCATTGTACTTAAGAAAAAAGCCTGCCATCTCAGTTTAAAACAGGCATAAAGTAGAAGGTGTCCGGGCTACAGTGTGGGCAGAAGTCAGTGATGGGCTTACTTATCAGGTACAGCTAAGCATGAGATTCCACGATCAAGTCCAGTACCAAACATAAATACAATAAAAACAGAATATTTTATAAAGCATTAATAGAAGCCATGTGAACAGTGTAGCAATATGTTTTGTTATGTCAAAATAGTGCCAATTTAAAAAAAAAAAGTAATGCAGTAAGCAAACGGTAGCATTCCCTGTGCTGTACAGACACTATGCTGGAACCCAGACCAAATGTTTTTTGCTAATCTCTGCAGAGAACATATCTGTTAAAAAAAAAAAAAAGAGAAAGGAGACCTAACTTCAGCCACAATAAATGTGTTTACTTGAACAAAGAGTGATTCATGAAGCAAGTTGCGTTCAGAACCACAGGTTCTGATGGCTCCATAGCAGTGACAGAAGTCAAAAGTGAGAAGACGGAAGACAGATGTTTGATTGGTTGGACTGGTCCAGAGTCGGGCAGTCCCTGGCAGTCTGTCTGGAAAGCCTCTAGCTTCTGGTGTCTACTTTTTAATATTGAGCATCTGCTGGGTGGGGGTGCAGCCCTTTTTAAAATGCTGGAGCTGCCTTCCTAATTTACAAAACAAACAAACAGAACCACTAACACATCCAAAATAGAAAAAGAAGGTAAACAGCCAGACTGCATGAGCATGGCTCCAGTTCCAAGCCTGCACAAACTAGGAGAATGTACTGGGTGCTTCTTGATTTCAGGTCAAGGAGGGGCAAAAATAAAATGCGCTTTCTTCATAAGGTTCAAAGAGCATATGAAGGCAACTGTTCCAACGATTCCTGTGGATGCAAACAAAGCCCTGCTAAGCTGCAATGAACCAATAAAAGAACAGAACCTTAAAGCTGGAATAACTGACTCCATGAATTAAAGCATCTATTCACTGTAGTGATGAAAGAAACTCAGTCTTACGCGCTTGCCAATACAAAGTTATCAATTTTTTTTTAATCGTATGAGTATTTTGCTCACCGGTGTCTGTGTGCCACCTGTATGCCAGGGGCCCATGAAGGCAAAAAGAGGGTGTCAGATCCCTAGAAAAGGAGTTATAGGTGGTTGTGAGACACCGTGTGTGCTAAGAACAGAACCCAGGTCCTTAGCTTGACCGATGTTCTCTCCAGCACTAACGCATCAATTTGTATTCTGACAGTTGGTAATTCCTTATCAACAAAAGCAAGAACATCAATATCACAGTTCTAGTTGTTGGATGCACTGTGGCTTTGGTGACCTCAAGTAAGTGCACCTCTAATTCAATAGCGGTCCCAAGGAAATCACTAAAAGTCTGCTAATTGGAGCTGATCATAAAACTAGAAGGTGATTCTATCCCCTCCCACGGAAAGTCTAGAAATAAATCAAATGATAACCTTATTTATCCACCTCCCATACTATCAAATCACAATCCAAAAGATAGTAAGGTGTTTTTTTTTTTTCTTTTTCGAGAAATGGTTTCTTTGTGTATCTCTGGATATCCTGGACTCACTCTGTAGATCAGGCTAGCCTTGAACTCCTGCCTCTGCCTCGAAAATGCTGGGATTAAAGGCATGTACCACCATGACCAGCAATACAATACAGTAAGGTTTCTTTTTTCTTTTTCTTTATTTTTTGTTTTTTGTTTTTCAAGACAGGGTTTCTCTGTGTATTCTTGACTGTCTTGGACTCACTTTGTAGACCAGGCTGGCCTTGAACTCACAGAGATCCACCTGCCTCTGCCTCCCTAGTGCTGGGATTAAAGATGTGTGCCACCACGCCCGGCAATTACAGACAGCTGTGAACTGCCATATGGTGCTGGGATTTGAACCCGGGTACTTTGGAAGAACAGCCAGTGCTCTTAACCGCTGAGCCATCTCTCCAGCCCCACAGTAAGGTTTCTTAAGAACATTTTTTCAGGGGCTGGAGAGGGATGGCTCAGCGGTTAAGAGCACTGGCTGCGCCAGGCGGTGGTGGCGCACGCCTTTAATCCCAGCACTTGGGAGGCAGAGGTAGGCGGATCTTTGTGAGTTCGAGGCCAGCCTGGTCTACAAAGCGAGTCCAGGACAGCCAGAGCTGTTAAACAGAGAAACCCTGTCTCGAAAAACCAAAAAAAAAAAAAAAAAAAAGAGCACTGGCTGCTCTTCCAGATATCCTGAGTTTAATTCCCAGCAACCACATGGTGGCTCATAACCATCCATAATGAGATATGGTGCCCTCTTCTGGCCTGCAGGCATATATACTGCAATATAGAACATTAAATACATAATAAGTAAATAAATCTTAAAAAAGATTCCAACTTTTATAGATAGAATGAAAAATACACTTGCTATTCATCCCCATTCTTTGCACAGAAATCTAAAATTTCTTAAAATTTCCAGTTTTTGCTTATTCATAACAAGTCTCTTAATCATATTTGGATTTACACTAATTAGGGGACAGGGCAGAGCATCCTACATAGCCTCAGAATGGAGACGGACACCAGAAAGGAGAAGTTTTAGGTAGCCAAAAGTCCCAGGCAATGGGCTGTGTGTTCTAGAGATTATGTGCTACAAGGATTCCTAAACATGATTTCCATGCTTTGATACACTCCTAAGTAGGTTACCAGGAGGGTAGTTCAACCCTACTCCACGGAAAAAGGTCAGACCCTTTTAGACATGGACCAGACATTGTCCTTTATACCACTTCTTGGCTGTCTATCTGCATCCCTTAAAAATCATCTTCATAAAGACTGGCGAGGCGGCTCAGTGGTTCAGAGTGCTTGCTACTCTTCAGAGGACCAGAGTTCTATTCCCAGCACCCGCATAAGGTGGGTGCTTGTAACTACTTGTAACTCCAGCTCCTGAGCATAAAATAAATACTCTCTTCTGGCCTCTCCCAGCATCTTCCTTCCCCAAATATTTATGTGTATATAAACAGAGACATGTGCATACACATAAATATTCTTCTAAAAACTGGTACACATCTCTCTCCTTCTTTCTTTTTCAATGTTCCAGCTTCCCCCATGGTTCTGCCTCTATTCCCCTGCCCATAACTCCCTTCCTGCTTCCTATCTTAATAAATCCTTTTTATTAAGAAAGAAAGGAAAAAACTGGTACACATAAGCAAAATGTTTCTGAGTTCTGTAAACCATTCCAACAAAGCAGTGAACCATAGGAAAACCCTAATTTACAGCTTATTGATCAAAATTTGGCACCTAAAGAGGGGGCACTGTTGTGGCACTGGGTCTTTAACTTGTGGGATCTGAGAATGGTCCAAACTGAATTAAAACTGTTGCATGTAGCTGAGGTCAAGTTAGGGACTAGTTCAGTGTGAGAAACACATCTGGTTCCACAAGTGAAGTATAGAGCAAAGGTGGGTTTTCTTGGCCAGCTCTTCAAACTAAGAAACTTGTTTTAAGTAGAACAGGTCTTCATACTGGTTTTTTCCTCAAATTCCTAAATTTTATCAAATAATCATTCTCACTATACTTTCTGGAAAAACACACACACACACACACACACACTGCACTCTGTCAAAATGTATCAGTTGTCAAATATTTGTCTTTACCTACCATCCTATGTGACCAAAACCTCTCTAGAATATGGCTCCCCTATGTTGCACCACAACACTTTTGGCTGGAACCCAAATGACAGCTTCATTCTGTTGTTCATAAAACTATACAAAGCAAAACTATCTACTGAACTTGCAACCTTTTTAAAAAATTATATACACACTCCCTGTCTTCCTGAACTTTATCACTCTATTCTTTCAACACAAACTTGCACTTGTCAAAAACCTTGACTCACTTGTTCAAAGTTCCACTTCTGAGCCACAATTGGACTTCGTTAGAGGAAGGAGGTGGCAGCCCTGCCAACTGGTGCTGAAACAGTCTAGATGTTACATCCAAATGTGACCCAATCACTTGGGTGAAGTAATAGATGTTTCACTTGAGAAGAAGCATGTTGGTTCAGCTATACCTCTATTTCTATAAGAACAGGCTCTTTGGGGAATCAAATTGGAGCCACACAGGAACTTTGCAGTTCAAGAACTACTTTAAGTCACATTATCTGAATATGAAAAATGAGTTCATTGCTATCAAATTAAGTCTGTTGTCCCATTAACAAATGTCAGGTCAACAGGTTATTTTCCACTCATAAGACCCCCAGCTGGAGGCGAGCACAGCTTGCCCCCCTGTACTCAGAACCCAAAGTCTTTCTATTAAAATAAATTTGTTACGACTAATTAGGAATGTTAGACAATTATTACTCCTGTAGGCTTGGGGTTTTTTCTTCCCCAACTAGGACTTCGAACATGATGCCATGCTCCATGAAATCTGACTTAATGATTCTGTTTAACAGGAACTATGTAACTCTAGTCTTTACATCTGTCCACGCTCACAGTATTTAGGTGATCTATCAGGACTTCACTTTACTGTACTGCAACTACTAGATTCAGGGGAAATTGTGAAATTTAGTGAATTACAATTATGAAATATTTTGAGAGATGCAGATGAAAGTGAACGGTGTAGAACATAAATACAATTAGCTGCTCTGTACTTGATGAAGCACACCATTTAAAAACAAGCAACAACTAAAATACACATGAAACCTTAATGACATTATGATTAGTGCAATAAGTCAGTCACAAAAGACAAATGTACTGTGACACTCAAATTCATGGATATGGAAGATAAACAGCTGGGTATGTTTAATGGATACAGAGTTTCATCTGAGAATATGAGAGCTATCCTGGGGAGAAACAGGGGTGACTAGATGGCTGTGCTGCTCCTGTAGCTACACAGGACTATGCTAAAAGCCACTTAATACACATTTAAATGGCTAAAATAATAAATCTAATGTTTATGTTGCAACAAAAAGTTTAATTAAGTGTGAAAATCAAGATATAAATAACAAACCAATCTTTTGTTGTTTGAGACACGGATTATCCATGTAGTCCTGGCTGTCCACCAGGCTGGCCTCAAACTCACAGAGATCCACCTCCCTCTGCCTCCCAAGTGCTGGGAGTAAGGGCATGCGCCATCACCCCTGGCTATAAACCAATCTTAAAACCATTATGCCGGTTAGTTTTGTCAACTTTACCCAAACTAGACTCAAAGATGAGCATCAGCTGAGGAGGTGGTGAGGAATGTTCATGATGAATGATGAATGTGGACAGGCTGAGAGCATTGGGGACAGCACCTCTCAAGGGCAGGTGGTCTTCAGTGTGTAAGACAGGAAGTTGAGCAAGCCACGGGGAAGCAAGGTGGTAAGCAGCATCCTTTGCAGTTCTGCTTCAGGTCCTGTTCTGACCTCCTTCAGTGATTCCACTGTGATAGCTGTGACATGAAATGACTCCTCCTCCTCTTCTTGGTTTTCAAGTGCATTCAGCAACCAACAGACAACAAACTAGGGCAGAAAGTAGTGCCAGGGCTGCATAGTGCTGTGACAGACGCGACAGATTGTTCGGGGAAGGACTGTGAAGTGTTCAAACTTTGGGCCGGAAGAGCCACTGAACAGTCAAAGCTTAATGGACTATTCTGTGGGAGCTTAGAAGATAGAACGTGTTGATAGAAATGCAGATGAGAGAGACCTGGCTTGTGTAGTTTCAGGGGGAAGCAGACCGTATCAGAGATTTGTGTAATTCGTTAGAATTAAGACTATATTTCTGGTTAACTGGGGGCTAAAGAGTCAACGGTGACAAACAAGCAGCATCAAAGTGAAACCTTTGCTTTATTGGGACAATAGATGGTGGTTATGGAGCTGAAAAGCCAGCTGCGGTCACTAAGAGGTTAGGATCACTGAGGTGAAGTCTTCTGGGAAGTTTTTCCTCAGGATCAGCACAGAGTAGGGGGTACTGGGGGGGGCCGATAGACACAAGTCTGAATCTCAAGGTAGCAGCCAAGCATGGAAATGTGTCCTTCTGTACTGTGCTGGATTTGAAGGTTTCTTGGAGAGTAGTTGGGGCTTGGCAAATTGAGACAGGCTACAGGTGAAAGTGCAGCCTCGGCTGCAGTGGAGACTCCAGCACACTGGGGGTGCCAGGACTGTCGGATGACCCCCAAGGACAGCAGCACACAAGGAATGGAGGCAGCCTGAGCCTACTAGGTAAGTTGCATGGGGGTGTGGATCGCAGAATGGAGAGGTGGGCGCGATATCTTGGGGTCAAACAAATACAAAAAGAGTATGGCAGTCAGGGATACACAGTGAAACCCTGTCTTGAAAACTATAAAAAAGAAAATGAATAAGTAAAAAATAAAAAGATTATAGTTTAATAGTGATGTATTTGTGTGAAAGAGTGACAAGGAGTAGATTGTGGCAGTTAATTTTTTTTTTGTCACCTTGACACAAACTAGCTATATGACTTGGCTTGTAGGCAAGTCTGTGGGGCATTTTCTTGACTAATGATGGATGTGGGCGGAATTACCCAGCCTGCCCACTCCTAGGCAGGTGGTCCTAGGTTATAAAAGAAAACAAACTGAGCAAGCCATGGGAAGCCAGGCACTAAGCAGCACTCCTCCTTGGTGCTGCTTCAGTTCCTGCCTCCAGTTTCCTGCCTTGATGTACTTCAGAGATGAGTTGTGCCCTGGAATTGTAGCATAAAATAGACTCTCTCAGTGGGAAGAGAGTGGGAGGGTGGGACCGGAGAGGGGAGTAGGGAGGGGATTGTGATTGAGATTAACTTGAAGAAATAAAATTCATTAATTAAAAAAAAAAGAAGTAAAAAAAAAAACCTTGCTCCTCCTCAAGTTGCTTTTGGTCCTGGTGTTTGTCACAGCACCTAAAAGCAAACTAAAACAACTTTCTAATTTATTCATTTGCTCCTTGAACCATTAATCAAATAAATTTTTCTTTGATGTGATAAATATTTCTAGGTGTTTCTTTGTTTCTATTGAGGCAAAGATTTACAATGTAAAGGCCAAAACTCACAACCGTTCTGAGTGCTGGGATTCTGGGCCTCTACCATCAAGCTTGACTTTATTGAGTACTTCTATGTAACATGGTGCGAGCCCTGAAACTGTAACAGTGTACAAGACAAGTCTCTGTCTTTACAGAATTTACAGTTAGAAGTGTAACGCTGAAGAGCAAGAACAGATAGTGATCCAATGAAGGCGTCCCTTGAGACCAGAGTGAAGCTGGAAGGAATATTCCAGTTGAGGAGACTAGAGTGCCAAGGCTTTAAGGTGGGAAGTCTTGGTGTTTAAAACAAACAAACAAACAAAACCACCAGAAGGCCCAGGGCTGGTACACAGTAAGTTGAAACTGTGGGTAGGAAAAGAAAGTAGAGATCACAGAAAGTCTGGAAAACAACAGTAAACAGATTGATACAACCTCACAGACACTGAAAGCCACATGGTATGTTTTGACTAAGAGTGGTGAGGTCTGACTTCATTCTTTCTTTCAGAATCACTCTAAGGACTGTTAAGAATAACCTTGAGTTGGTGATGGGAGAGGTCAAGATAGAGAGTAATTTAGGGGCTCGGGGAACGTGGGCAATGTCTCTCACAGAACTCTCACTGGTTGTGTTGGGATCTGAAAAACAAACTGAAAGGCTCATAATGAAGAATGCCTGAAGCACATATGAGTCTCAGGGTTCAATGGCCAGTACGGAGGAAAGGGGCAAGAACTGAACAAATTAATTGCCCAGTAATGAGATGCAGAATACTGGAGTAATATCACAGTACAGGAAGTGACATTAGTGGATAAGAAAGTAAGAATTCAGTTTTCACAATGCTCAATGATAAAGTGAAGAGTTACAGGAATGCCAGTGTGAGAAACCTGTAAAAAAAAAAAAAAAAGAAAAACTGCTGGAAACAGACTTCAGGGCTGAATTGAGCACGGCAGGTCCACAATGTTTTCCTGGAATTGTGAGGACAAAGGCATGAACAAGGTAACAAGGCAGAAAAGGTGAGGCTGCATACACAAACCTCTGTAAGAGATTTTCCCATGAGAGGGAACACAGGTTGGGGGACAAAGACCTGCAAGAGGAAATGAGCTCAAATCCCTGCATTTAGCAGACCAGTACAACACATCTGTCTGTTCAGGAAAATGATGATGCAAAAGCTACAGAAGCAGGATTAATTATTAATAAGCACCTAATAAATGCACAAAATTGTCCTGCCTGCTGGAACATAAGATGTGGCTAGTTAAAGGGTAATTTGAGAACTACTGAGAATTTGGAAAGAATATACCACATATAGATAACTAAATTAAAATTTCTTTGGAAACATTATTTTATAATAGAGGCTGTCGTGTTGAAAATATTATGTAATGATGTATCTCATGATATGACAACAATGCCCTTCTAAATGATACACCTGCAGCTGTGGAGAATAAAAACAATGCCATGCACAGCTCTTTTTGATTATATACAGTGGGATTTAAATAGGATCTACCCTAGACAAAGAGTGATGCCAGCAATTAAGAATGAAAAGTGTCTCCAAGTTCCTTTCCCTTTGTCCTTTTATTGACCCATTTCTACTTTTCTGTTTTCCTTGTCCCCTCATTCTGTAATTCAGCAAACAAAGAGTGAGACATTCATCCATCAATCATTCACACAAGCCTTCATCGTCTTCTAAACTCCCTTTCCTCTACATATGAGTCCCACCATGTTCTCTTGGTTCCAAAAAAAAAAAAAAATTAAGAATTTAGGACTATAGTGCCGGGTGTGGTGGCACATGTCTTTAATCCCAGCACTTGGGAGGCAGAGGCAGGAGGGTCTCTGTGAGTTTAAGGCTAGCCTGGTCTACAAAGTGAGTCCGGGACAGCCAGAGCTCTGTTACACAGAGAAATCCTGTCTAGAAAAACCAAAATAAATAAATAAATAAATAAATAAATAAATAAAATTTAAAAAGAAAGAAAGAAAGGAAACCAAAAAACTATCAACTAGCTGGGTGTGGTGATGCACAGCTTAACCCCAGCACATGGGAGGCAGAGGCAGGTGGATCTCTGTGAGTTCGAGGCCAGCCAAGTCTACAGAGTAAGTTCCAGGACATCTAGGAAAAAACAAAAACAAAAAAACAAAACGAAACAAAAACTATCAACTAATTACATGTTAGTGTAAAGTTAATTTAGGGACATTACTCAAACTCACATTTATAAACTTTTTCCTTGTAATTATAAGATAGTTTGCATTCGGTGTGTCTTTATACTTTACCCTGGTCTATCAGATTGAAGGCGAGTTACAAAGTACATAATATCTAAAATAAAAAGAGAACTGGAGAAGTTTAGAGAAAATAAGATGAAGCCAAAATAATTTTGATATCAAAGATAATGTCATAATAACCTATGACCTGGAGAGTAACATATGCCTTTACATTTACATAATCAACGCAAAGAAGAAACAGCTGTCGGATGGTGCAGCTTTCATTTTAATGCTGTTTACAATGTTCATGAGGGGAGAAAATCATCTTTTTAAACAAAAGACACAACCATGCACGTAGGACAATTTAACTTCTGTCAGGGAATGGTCCAGTGCTTGAGCACCTTAGCAGTTAGAATGACATGCTTCAATTGTGATGCTCAGCCCTGCAAATCAAGGATAAGATCTGAAATACCCAGTACTATGTGCTTTAATTTTTAAAGTCACAATGTCTTTTACTGAGATAAAAATTCACCTTTTAACCAGTTCAAGTGTGATTAAGTAGTGTCCTAATTCACACTGATATGTAACCATCACAGCCAATTCCAGATTATTGTATCACTATTCCCCACCAAAACAACCACCACAGGATTAAAGCAGTCAGTCCCAAACTTTTTGTGTTGCCCCTGGTAAATTCTCTTCCCCTCACACATAAGTTATATTGCCCTGTTAATGATCAAATGATATTTATAGAAAGACAACAAAAACTTAAAGCTGTCAGTAAGCAATAGTTATTAAAACTATTATAAGATACTGATATAGGAAATAGATATTAAAACAGTCTGCACCACATGAGAAACTATCAAAATCAATGGATTAGGGATGGATTGAGAAACAATAGCATGTCATTTATTCATCTTCACTTAACAAAGGTAGACAACAAAATTACCTCCCAGAAGCCGGGTGTGGTGGCGCACGCCTTTAATCCCAGCACTCAGGACGCAGAGGCAGGAGGATCTCTGTGAGTTGAGGCCAGCCTGGTCTACAAAGAGAGTCCAGGACAGCCAGGGCTGTTAGAGAAACCCTGTCTCGAAAAACCAAAAAAAAAATTACCTCCCAGATAAATCATTTTATTTATATAAAGCTAACTGTAAGTTGAAATGACATCATCTGATTTGTGACAGGACAGATGACAGGATGGCACTTTTAGCAGATGAATATCTAAACTTCAACAGATGTCACACTAGATTCCCTGCTGTCACAGTAAATAAGCAAGTGAGTTTTCTTGTTCCACTTGGAAAGTTTTCTTATGTGTGTTTCCATGATGTTCCCATATAGATGCATATTGAGCATTTCCTAAATAAAACTAATGCCATCTTCTCCCTGACAAGCTAATCTCTGCTGAGACGAGGTCTTGCAATGCAGCCCAGGTTGGCCTCAAGTCAGTCCTCCTGCCTCAGTGCTGTAATTACAGTCAAGTGGTATCACACCTAGCTAAAATTTTTTTCTAAAAATTTATTCTTATTTTATCTGTGGGTGTGTGTCTGAATGACTGATGCCCTGTGTGAAGGCGCCCAA
>CAJQZJ010032097.1:11325529-11337383 GCA_907164525.1 Lophiomys imhausi
GACAGCCAAGGATACACAGAGAAACCCTGTCTCGAAAAACCAAAAAAAAAAAAAAAAAAAAAAAAAAAGAAGTATTTAGGCTGGCTATGGTGGTGCACGTCTTTAATCCCAGCACTCAGGAGGCAGAGGCAGGCTGATCTCTGTGAGTTCAAGGCCAGCCTGGTCTACAAAGTGAGTCCAGGATGGTCAAGAATACACAGAGAAACCCTGTCTTGGAAAACCTAAAAAAATAAGAGGAGGAGGAGGAGGAGGAGGAGGAGGAAAGAGGAGGAGGAGGAAAGAGGAGGAGGAGGAAGAGGGAGGAGGAGGGAGGAGGAGGGAGGAGGAGGAGTATTTATTCAGGTTAAGAGCACTGCCTGCTCTTCCAGAGGTCCTGAGTTCAATTCCCAGCAACCACATGGTGGCTCATAACCATCTATATTGAGATCTAGTGCCCTCTTCTGGCCTCAGGCATACACGCAGGCAGAACACTGTACACACAGTAAATAAATAAATAAACTAACAAACAATAAATAAAGTGTTTAATTGGGCTTACATTTTCAGAAAGTTCAAGTCCATGATGGCAAAGCAAAGGCATGGTGGCAGTAAGGGCTTACATTTCAAATCACAAGTAGGAAGCAGAGAGCACACTGAGGATGGTAGGAGCCTTTAAGCTTCAAAGTTCACCATGGTGACACATATCCTCCAACAAGGCCACACCCCCTATTCCTTCCCAAACACTTCCACCAACTAGAGACCAATTATTCACACATATGGGGGTCATTCTCATTCTGACTACCCCATAGCCTATGTAAGTTACTTTTATGTGTAGGTGAGTTAACCACTCTACACTTTATTCTGTTGTTACAAAGGTACAAAACAAGGATGACAAGAGGGCTCAGCAGGTAAAATCACTTACCACGAAAGCCAGGTCACCTGAGCTCAGTCCCTGGATGCCACATAAAGTTAGAAAGAAAGAGGCTGCCGGGTGGTGGTGGCATACGCCTTTAATCCCAGCACTCGGGAAGCAGAGGCAGGTGGATCTCTGTGAGTTCGAAGCCAGCCTGGTCTACAAAGTGAGTTCAGGACAGCCAGGCTGTTACACAGAGAAACCCTGTCTTGAAAAAAAAAAAAAAAAAAAGAAAGAAAGAGGTTATCCCATAAAGAAGTTCTTCTTTGACCTCCACATATACACTGTGGAACATGCTCTCATGCATGTGTGTGCACACGTACACACACAGTAATAAAGTAAATGAAATTTAAAGGCATGAAACAAATACGTGAAAAATAATAAGAAATTTTTTTTTTTTTGGTTTGTTTGGTTTTGTTTTTGTTTTGCGAGACAGGGTTTCTCTATCTAGCCCTGGCTGTCCTGGAACTCATTCTGTAGACCTGGCTAACCTGCCTCTGTCTCCCGAGTACTAGGATTAAAAGTGTGTGCCACCACCACCCAGCAAGAAATAAGAAAATTTTATTGTTACAAATTAAATATGACAAGCTGGGCATGGTAGTACAGGCCTTTAATCCCAGCACTGGGGAGGCAGAGGCAGGTGGATCTCTGTGAGTTCAAGGCTAGCCTGGTCTACAAAGCAAGTCCAGGACAGCCAGGGCTTGGTACACAGAGAAACCCTGTCTCATAAATAAATAAATAAATAAATAAATAAATAATAAATAAATAAATAAGTAGACGGTAGTACAAAACAAAATTTATAAATTTAACCCAATCTTAATCAAAACTTAAATACATTCTGCAGTTTTACAAAATATAAAAATATGCAAAAATACATGAACAGAGAAATCGGTGAAATAAGTGTGTAAAGATGGCAGACAATCTAAGCAAAGTCAAAATGCACAGAGTTAGCAATGAATGATGTGGTATTGAGGAGTAAATAAGATGAAAAGCATCATGAAGAGTCTATGAATCTACTTGGTATACTTAAAAAGGTGGGATTTCCAGTCTGGGGAGTGATAGCAACTCCATGGTGGAGTCTTGTATAGATACACACGGCCTAGGTCCAATCAACAGCTCACAAACAGTACACTAAGTAAATACAAAGTAAAGAAAATGTAAATATGGCTTCATTTTGTCTTTAGCAGTTCTAGAGATTAAATCCACTCTACCATTTAGGTACACCCCCGTTCCCATAATACAGTATACAAAGTCAGGAAGAGGAGTCGTTTCCTTTATAAACAGTAATACAAAGGGAAGGCATCAATATGGCAATTTCGTAAAGAAAGCACAGATGAGGATTGAAAATTTCTCACATAATTAGCAGCAAGAAATTGTCAATGACTTTCCTAAAGAAATGTTTAACAATGCAAGGGTTCAGGACAGATTGCAGTAGAATGTTCCTGCAGTCTGTGTCAGCCTACAGCTCCATCATTAAGCCTCCCTAAGCCAACAAACTGGATTATAACAATGAATAGAACTTTAAGATTGTCCAGACTCCCTTCAATAACCCAGGTGGTTACCCAGGCAAACAAAGCCTACAAATCTATCTCATCTGTCCCAAACAGAGTACCTACAGCAGTTTGTGTGTCCATAGAATTATTATGGAAATAATTTCTGTTTATATCAAAATAATACATTCCTGGTACTGTTCCTTTTTCTTTTGTTATAATCATGTTATGTGTATATTTGTGTGGCATAGATATACATGTATGTGTGGGTGTACATGCTGTGTGTACATGTGCATCTGGACAACAAAGGACGACCATCACTGTCAACCTTAGAAATGCTATCCACTAGTTTGAGGAAAAAGTCTCTCTCTGGCCTGGAGCTCACTAACTAGGGAGGGACTACTAGTCATCAAGTCCCAGGTGGACTCTAATGGCAGCCTCCTTAGTGCTGGGATTATAGGTGCAAACAGCACATCTCATTTTCACATAGTTACAAGGCAAGTCTTACTGGCCACTCTCTCTAGTCCCATATTGCTAGCTAGCATTTCTGTAATCCATCATATTAGATGGGTCTTCTATCAAACAGTTACTCATTTATATTTCTCTCTCTCTTCTCTCTTTCCCTCCACTCCCTCCTCCCCCTTTCCTTCCTTCCCCACCCGCCCCCACTACAATGCTGGGGATAGGACTCAGAGCCTCAAGCATGTTTGATTGGCAAGGGCCCTACAATTGAGCTACATTCCCAGCCCTCAAGATTCTTTTTTTTTAATTTTTATTTATTTTATTTTATGTGTACTGGTGTTTTGGCTGTATGTATATCTGTGCGAGATGGAACTGGATGGAGTTACAGACAGTTGTGAGCTGCCATGTGGGTGCTGGGGATTGAACCCAGGTCCTATAGAAGAGCAGACAGAGCTCTTAACCACTGAGCCATCTCTCCAGCCCAGCTCTCAAGATTCTTGAGCATAGTATCTTAGATATATAATACAGGCAGTTAGATAGCTACCTGTCACTTTGGATTTCCGTGCAAATATTCTAAATAACCATAATAAATCTCAATGCTTCTAAAAATCAAGGAATGAATTCAGAAATTGAACATCCAAAGATCTAAACAAGGGAAAGGAGCAGCCCCATTCAGACACCACTTTCAATTTATTTCAAGATAATCTGCACACAGATAATGTATTTCCATGATTGACTTAGAGTATTTCAATATTTTGATTAGTCTTAGAAGCTTAATCAATAGCATGCATGACTTGGCAATGAATTAAAAAACTAGCCACAAATGAATATTGACTGGCATGTGGCTTAGGGACTCTGCCCCCATCTACTCTTGAACACAAAATAAATAAACTACAGAAATAGAATAAACAATAAACAAACAAAATAAGCTATAGGAACAGCATAAATAAGCAGTAATCTAATTTGATTTTATTATGTTTTACTAGAGTATTGTTGTGCAAACCATCAATATAGATCTTTATAAAAACTTACAAGCAGGGGCTGGAGAGATGGCTCAGCGGTTCAGAGCACTGGCTCTTCTTCCAAAGGCCCTGGAATCAAATCCCAGCACCCCACATGGCAGTTCAGAGCTGTCTGTAATGGCCAGGCGTGGTGGCACACGCCTTTAATCCCAGCACTGGGGAGGCAGAGGCAGGTGGATCTCTGTGAGTTCAAGGCCAGCCTGGTCTACAAAGTGAGTCCAGGACACCCAAGGATACACAGAGAAACCCTGTCTTGAAAAAACAAAACCAACAAACAAACAAACAAAAAACTTACAAACAGTGTTTTTATATTTCCAATTAAGAATTATAAATAGCCGGGCGTTGGTGGCACACGCCTTTAATCCCAGCACTTGGGAGGCAGAGGTAGGCGGATCTCTGTGAGTTCGAGGCCAGCCTGGTCTATAAAGTGAGTCTAGGACAGCCAGAGCTGTTATACAGAGAAACCCTGTCTCGAAAAACCAAAAAAAAAAAAAAAAGAATTATAAATAGCTTTGGTTCTTCAGGCTGAACTAAACCAGTAGGATTTTCAAAAGTTTCCTTCAGATATAAGCTATATTTATTAAATTAATGTTAAAAACATGTGAATCTTGTATTCCTAATGAAAGCTTTAAATTAAATAAGCATCCTAATTCATATTCTAAAATTCTACATGTTTATGATTTGATGTAATTCCTTTTAATTTCTTAGCTGCATTTATAAGTTATGAATGCTGGAAGGCATGGAACTCAAAGAATCTTCTCACTATACAACTAGCTATTAGTTGTAAATGAAAAGACTGAGCGGGGTGGTGGTGGCGCACGCCTTTAATCCCAGCACTTGGGAGGCAAAGGCACGTGGATCTTTGTGAATTCGAGGCCAGCCTGATCTACAAAGTGAGTCCAGGACAACCAGGGCTACACAGAGAAACCCTGTCTCGAAAAAACAAAAAAAAAAAAAAAGACTTACTATTCTAAGACCTACAGAAATATAGCATGAAAAAAAACAATAAAAAGGTACAAAAGGATAAGTAAGGGGCTTAAGCCTTTAACCTAAACACTCAGGAGACGGGGCTAGCAAGAGAATCTCACGCTCAAGAACACCTGGCTATCCCGCACGTGTGCGCGCGCCACACACAAACTGAAAACAAAACAACAGAAAGTGACAATTCACAGGATGAAGAGTTCAAATAAAAATAGGGAAAAAATGCCAGGTGTGATGGCGCACGACTTTAATCCCAGCACTCGGGAGGCTGAGGCAGGCGGATCACTGTGAGTTCGAGGCCAGCTTGGTCTACAAAGCGAGGCCAGGACAGCCAGAGCTACACAGAGAAACCCTGTCTCAAAAAAAAAAAAATATAGAGAGAAAAATAGAAGTGAATTTAATTCAACAGGCATTGGCCAACTGCTTCTTCTAGAAGAGTTATGCACTGAAATAAAAGTAAATAAATTAAACATCTGATTAAGTTGAGAAGGCTCAACAAATCTGCCTCACCAACTGACAAACAGAACAAAGCCCAAAATGAAATAAGGAAAATTACTGTTGAAAATTGAGCCAAGGACTTGTCACTAATTAACCACTGCACTTCTGTGTTTAAACTTCCTGACTTGTAAAGTGAGAAATATGAACTCTGTCTCTTTAAAACACAAAATAAAACAACAACAAAAAATAAAAAACAGTGTCAACTGACCAAAAATTGAAATAGGACCAAAACCAAAAGAAAAGGTGCATTTTGGGTTCTGTGTTTAAACATGTTTTAGCCCAACATGTGAATCCACATGTGAACCCGCATGTGAACCCGATGACCTCAGTGTCATCCTGGGACGCACGGGGTGGAGGGAGAGAACTCCTTCAAGTTGTCCTCCAATCTCCAGACATGTGCCACTGCACATTCGCCTCTCTCTCTCAACAAGTAAATAAACAAATAAATAAATTAATGTAAAAAAAAGTTCTAGGAAGTGTCAGGATGCCAGGACTGCAGGTCTGATTTCCACTAACTTAGTTCCCTTATAAGAAAAATTATTGCTGCAAATTTCAAATACTTGTAAAGGTAAATCAATAGTATGATTGGGTCTTTGTAAAGAGTACACAGTCCATTAAAAAAAAAAGAGGGAGTTCTACATTGAAATACTCTTAGAAAATTGTGCACAACACTTATCCTCTTTGAAGATCCACAATGCACAGAAAATATTTAACTCTGTATAAGCCTCTGGGTTCCCAAACCTAAAGACAAATTTAATGGCTCTCAATGAAGGAAGGATTAAAAAATGTTTTTGGGCTACTGTGTACTTTGTATGAGGGTCTAGACTGCTGTGTATGTACTGGCATTTTGTAAGTAGAAAAACAAACTACAAATTAATACATATGTTAGCCAAAATTTTAATATACATACCAGAAAGTCTGAACGGACCAACAACAAACTTGTATGTGTGTGTACATACCTCCTAAGTTCATGTACAGGCCAAGTAACTTCCTCTATCTATCCTTCTCATCTCATTAATGAACCTGGAGCTCAGGCACTGGCTAGACTGGAAGGCCAGTGAGCCCATGAGATCCTCAGATCCCACCTTCCAGCAATGGGATTCCAGATGCAGCCACCAACACCACTTCTGCCACCGGTGCTGAGGACCCAAACCCACACCGTCCTTGGCAGCAAGCACATTACCTACTAAGCCCATCCCCGGGCTAGCAAACTACTAAAAACAATTGTGAACAGCAAGGTCATGGGGAATAAGTTCACTTCTTGAATGGATATATTTGATATATTGAATGATATATTCAATACAAACATACTTTTGTAATAAAAACAAGGAGTAAGCCAGGCGTGGTGGCTCACGCCTTTAATCCCAGCACTTGAGCGGCAGAGGCAGGTGGATCTCTGTGAGTTCAAGGCCAGCCTGGTCTACAAAGTGAGTCCAGGACAGCCAGGCTGTTACACAGAGAAACCCTGTCTCGAAAAACCAAAAAAAAAAAATATATATATATATAATTATATACAATATATAGCAACAATACATATGTCAGAAAAAAGAATTACAAATTCTTTTTCTATGATAGATCTACACTTGATCTTAGCCAAAAGGCCGAGAAGCGATTATGATAGATCTATATAAAACAAAAAGCATATTCTTTTATAAACTGCATTTGTACAATACAAACCATGTTGTGCTAAACACTGAAGGAATAAACTCAAAAAAAAAAAAAAACCTAACAAAAACAAAAACCAAAACCAAAACCACAGCCTTTGCCACATAAGAAGCTTGGCACTGCTGGGCAGGGTGGCACATACTTGTGATGCCAGCACTGAGGATGCTGAAGCTGGGGGATACTGAGCTCCAGGCCAGCCTAGGCCACACAGCTAGACAGTGTCTAACAGAGGAGGGAAATGTTTCCGAGCTTAGTATCAAGAGGAATAAAGATGATAAGTAGCCAGGCAGACTAATGCATACCTTTAATCCCAGCAGATCTCTGAGTTAGAGATCAGTCTGGTCTACATAGGGAGTTCCAGGACAGCCAGGGCTATGTAAAGAAACCTTGTTTTTCAAAAAACAACAGCAAATTAGTAAGATGTGACTCATTTCCATAAAAAAAAATTGTATACGATACCTGTTACGTGTCTGTTGCTATCTAAATGCTACTTGGTAGTAAACAAAAATGAAAATGAAAGCTTGCCTTCTTGATGAAAACAGACAACATAGTATAATATTTGAAACATAAATACTAGAAGAAAAATTAAAATGGAAAAAGACACAGAGGCATGCAAGATGGTGAGTCTGCAATTTTCATTAGGGTGTTAAAGAGAAAGTCATATTGAAGGATTTATTTGAGCATCAGTTTGAAAGCAACGAATACTGAATGCAAATGTCTTATAGAGCAAGAGTGTGCTTGAAATCTGACACAACACACCAAGACGCTAGTCTAGCTAACACAGAGCATGTGAAGTTGGACATGGTGACACTTGCCTATAATCCTAGCACAAGCACAAAGGAGGCTCAAGCCGGAGAAGAGCAAGTTCCAGGCCAGCCGGGAATACTTAGCAAGATCTTCTCTATAAACAAACAATGAAGTTAGAAGGAAACAGTGAAAAAGGCCATATCCAGCCTTAAGTCACTAAAAGAACTAAACTCCCAGGGTGAGGTGAGCACACAGGCATGTGATCTGATTTTGATTTTAAAAGGATCACTTGGCCGGCCGGGCATGATTCAAAGGCCAGAGGGCTCACAAGAGCTCCCATCACACACACGATCACGTGATGACATGATAGGAAGTTGGCTGCGAAGCAGGTGATGACCAAGTGTGAGAACGAGAGTGTGCTTTGGCAGGTCAGACACCATAACTGGCTGATGTGATTCAAGTGGAGTATGGGAAGAGTTAAGACATTAAAAAATGAAGGAAAAGTGGGTGCTGAAAACCAATCAACCATAATGTTTCTTCTCCTCCTCTTTCTTTTTCTTCTTCTTCTATTTTTGTTTGTTTGTTTTTTGTTCTTCAAGACATGTTTTCTCTGTGTAAGAGCCCTGGCTACCCTGAAACTCACTTTGTAGACCAGGCTGATCTTGAACTCACAGAGATCTTCCTGCCTCTGCCTCCCGAGTACTGATATTAAAGGTGTGCGCCACCATGCCTGTCTAATAAATGCCAAAATTAAAAAAAATAAGTGGAGGCTGGAGAAATGACTCAGCGGTTAAGAGCACCGGCTCCTCTTCCAAAGGACCCAGGTTCAAATCCCAGCAACCACATGGCAGTTCACAGCTATTTGTAATTGCCCGGTGTGGTGGTGCATGCCTTTAATCCCACCACTTGGGAGGCAGAGGCAGGTGGATCTCTGTGAGTTCAAGGCCAGCCTGGTCTACAGTGTGAATTCCTGGATAGCCAGGGAAACACAGAGAAACCCTGTCCTGACCCCCCCCCAAAAAAAAAAGAAGTGATTTTATTCAAAGGTTGTAAGGCTGTCCCAGTATATACAAATCATAAACATACTAGAGAACATAAATAAAATCAAGGACAAAAATCACAGTCATAAATACAGAAAAGGCTTCCACAGCTTTTAATGATAAAACAAAAATCCCTGAAGAATACAAGAATAGAAATATCATGTCAATATCATAAAACCTATAGCTGGCACTACACTAAATGAAGAAAAAAAAAAAGAAAGTTCTTAATTCAAAACAAGAAGTCCATTGTTGCTACTCTTAGTCAGTATAGGTATTACATTTCCAGACAGGACAATAAAGCAAAAGAAAAAGCAAAGGGGATACAAATAAGAAAGGATGAAATCAAATTATCCCTAACTGCACATGAAGTGTTCCACATTAAAAAAACTCTCTGAAGACTCCACCAGAAAACTCTTGGATTTCAGAAATAACTTTCAGCAAAGTAGCAGAATACAAAATCAACATACAAAACTCATTGTCTTTCCTATGTAGCAATACTGAGCATGCTAAGAAAGAAATCCTATTTACAGTACCCTCAAAAAACCTAGAAATAAAATAACAAGGCAGATAAAAGACACTGACAACAAAAATGCTAGAACACTAAATGAACATAAAGTCATTACAGGATAAAAAGACCTAATATAATCATGTGCCAGCAGAATTAATATTGCAAAAATGGCATATTACCAAAAGTGATCTACAGAAACAATGCAATTTCTATCAAAACACTAATAACATCTCTTGTAGAAATACGAAATGGTCATAATATTCATATAAAAGTACACAGGTTCCAAATAGCCAAATTCTGAACATAGAGAATATATGACAGTGCTCAACATATTTAGTCATTAAAGAAATGCAAATAAAACTGGAGTGATTGCCAGGCGTGGTGGTGCACACCTTTAATCCTAGCACTTGGGAGGCAGAGGCAGGCAGATCTCTGTGTGTTTGAAGCCAGCCTGGTCTACAGAGTGAGTCCAGGACAGCCAGGGCTATTATACAGGGAAACCTTGTCCCCCCAAAAAAAAATAATAAAATAAATAAATAGATAGATAGATAGATAGATAAATAAATAAATATTTTAAGTGAAAGCAGACCTGTTAATCTGGCATAGATCTTTCTTATAGGTATACTTCACACCTGTCAATTATCTGTGCTTATGTGTGTCTAAAATAGGAATTTCCTCAGTAGATTCACTAGGTATATCAGAGATTAACTCTGCGTATCCAGTAACATGACTGCAACAGCCTCTTTAATATGGGCTTTTTCTTTTTTGGTTTTTTTTTTTTTGCTTTTCAAGACACAGTTTCTCCATGTAGCTCTGACTGTCCTGGAACTCGCTCTGTAATTCCAGGCTGGCCTCAAACTCAGAGATCCACTTGCCTCTACTTCTGGAGGGCTGGGTGTAGAGAGCTGCGACGTGCCGCGCCTTAAAGATGGCGCTGGTCTCCGCCTTCCACCAGCCCGACGGTGAGCGCTCTCGGTGGTAAACAAGTCCATATTTGGCTAAGACCGCTGATCTGGCTTGCTTCCGCATACGTGGGCCTCTAAGATAGCACCACGTGGCTTTACTTGATTGGCTGTTCATTTAGTATTTAGCCTGTGGGTTGGGTCTGCCCGGGCATTCGGAAGACTGTTTTCAAGGGACCTGAATAAACTGCTTGAGAAGAGCTTTTGCGAGTTGCGTCGTTCTTGCTGGTCAAGAGGGACGCGACAGCTGGGATTAAAGGGGTGCACCACCACAACCTGGCTAGTGTGTTTATTCTTTTCCAAGTTGCTTTAGATCCCAAATTTTCTTCGTCATTCACAGCATTCCCTGTGGTCCCAGTACTCCCATGGCCAGCTGATAGGCAGGGCCATCAGAGAACCCCTGGAAGCTTAGAGCAGGCTAGCGTAGCGTATGCAGCAATGAACAAGTGCTTCTATCTCAGGGATGGAAGTCAGTCAAGGACACTGTGGCTGTGCTCTGACCCCCACATGTGGCACATGTGTGGATGCACTCAAATACACAACCACACACATTTCTTTAAAAAAAAAAAAAAAAAAAAAACTGAAAACTTGTAAGAAGCTGAAAAATCAGGCTGGAGAGATGGCTCAGCACTTAAGAGCACTGGCTGCTCTTCCAAAGGACCCGGGGTTCAAATCCCAGCACCCACATGGCAGTTCACAGCTGTCTGTAATTGCCAGGCGTGGTGGTGCACACCTTTAATCCCAGCACTTGGGAGGCAGAGGCAAGCAGAGCTCTGTGAGTTCAAGGACAGCCTGGTCTACAAAGTAAGTCCAGGACAGCCAGGACTACACACAGAGAAACGCTGTCTCGAAAAACTAAAAAAGAAGAAAAAGAAAAAGAAGCTGAGAAAACATTTCACAAAGGATTCTCAGATTCTCAGATTCGAATGAAAAACTCAAATCAAGGTGCTGGAGTCATTAGACACTTTCATTTGAAAAAAGTAAATCTACACTCATGAGGCTGAGAAGAATGCCAAGTTTAAGATTGGCCTGGACTACCAAAAAAATAAAATGTGAAATTCTAGTCAGATTCTATTTGCTTTTTTTCCTTACCTTCCCATTTCATACATAATATAAAGATGTACATGTGCTACCAAACACTCCTGCAGTTTTGTAGGCCCACTGCGAGGGATTTCGGAAGGACCAGTAAAGAGAGCCGTCACCTCACCCGGTCCCATCTTCTCTACCAGCTGATGAAGAGTATGTGGAGGGCCTTTTGTATCTTTGTGTTTGAATTTTTGATTACTCTTTGCTTTCAATGCTATTTGTTAGTCTTTTATTACGTTACTGGTTTTGTTTCGTATGCATTTATATATGTACACATATGCACATGGGGAGAGGTCAAAGTACAACGTACAGAAGTCGGTTCTGGAGCTCAAACTCGGGCATCGGCCTCGGTGACGGCACCTGAACCAGAGTCAAGTCGCTGGCCTTCATCGGCCTCGGTGACGGCACCTGAACCACTGAGTCATGTCGCTGGCCTTCATCGGCCTCGGTGACGGCACCTGAACCACTGAGTCTTGTCGCTGGCCTTCATGGGCCTCGGTGACG
>CAJQZJ010032097.1:11337393-11373130 GCA_907164525.1 Lophiomys imhausi
CCTGAACCACTGAGTCTTGTCGCTGGCCTTCATGGGCCTCGGTGACGGCACCCTGAACCACTGAGTTAAGTGGCTGGCCTTCATGTTCACTATCTGGAGTCAGGGTTCTACTTTTATTGAAACTCTGTGTTGGGACCACTGAAAGTGACGACAATGCTCTGCTGCCTTTGTCCTTAGGGGTAGCTATGATGGGTTGGTTGTTCTGCTAGTCTACCTAAAAGAAAGCGAGGTGTTTCTCAAGTTAGAACCATCAAACTCCCTTGGAGTGTTAGCTTGTCACCAGCAAGGGGAGGAAAGGGTCTTGTGTTACCACTCTTCACTGGGCTCACTGCTCGTTGCAGCTATGAGCAGTAAAATTAAAAAGAAAACTTGACAAAAAAAGCAAAGGAGAACGAAAGAAAAGGGAGGAACTCTGTTAATCATAAAAAGACCAAAATACCTCTGAGCAGAGAAGGCCACTCCTCAGCGGCTTTTAACCTGGCCTGCACAGTCAAGCGGATCACTGAATAGCTTGACTCATTAACATACTTTCTTCAGTCAACTTTGAGAGCAACAGAGGAAAGGAAGTTCCCATGATATCAGCCTCCTAGTGGAAGAGGTTTAAGTTGAGATGATCTGGAAATGAGTTGCAGAACTACCCCAGAGGCTCCCAGTGGGATGGCTCTAATGGGCTTGCCTAACATAGGCTGGGCTCCTACTGTCAACCTTTCTGACCACTGAGTGAGTATTCACAGTTCATTCATTTTTCTTGACCAATTCAGGGCTGCCTAGACCAAAGAAACTCATACAATTATTCCAACAAGAAGCCATTTCTCGCCGGGCGTTGGTGGCGCACGCCTTTAATCCCAGCACTTGGGAGGCAGAGGCAGGCGGATCTCTGTGAGTTCGAGGCCAGCCTGGTCTACAGAGTGAGTCTAGGACAGCCAGAGCTGTTATACAGAGAAACCCTGTCTCGAAAAACCAAAAAAAAAAAAAAAAAAAAAAAGAAGCCATTTCTCTCCTATTCTGATCTTTCAAAGACTTGTGGTTTGTAAGCTGAGTGATAGCGGCTCACTCCTTCAACCCCAGGACTCAGGAGACAGAGACAGACACATCTCTGTAAGCTTAAGGCCACCCAGGTCTACAAAGCAAGTGCCAGGACAGCCAGGGCTACACAGAAACCCTGTGTCCAAACACCAAACAAAAAGATTTGTTGTGTATGAATGCAGTCACACGTGCATCTGCATGGAGGCAGTGGTTCCAGAGGCAACTTGGAGGAGTGGGTTCCCTTCTTCCATCTTGTTTTTTAGGTAGGGTCTCTCGTTCCGGTCACTGTGCTGTGTACTCTGTCTTCTGGCCAATTCTCTAGTCTCTTACCTCCAATCTAGCTGTAAGAATACTGGGATTTGGGAGGGGTGGATGGAGGGGACTGTGATAGAGATGTAACTTGAAGTAATAAATAAACATTAAAAAAATTAAAATAAAGAGAAAAAAAGGAATACTGGCATTTAGGACTATGATTGAGATGTAACTTGAAGAAATAAGTAAATGTAATAATAATAAAAAAGAGCGCTGGGATTTCATGCCCGCTGTATCATGTTCCTCCACAGGATGGACCAAGTTCAGTCCCCACTCAGATGGCTGGGCTCACACTGTCACTCCAGTAGACATCTCCCAGACTTCTATTCTCAACTTACAGTGAACTTTTATCCATAGCTCTCCAAATGCATGCCTAGACAAAGCATTCAAAATAAACTTGGAAAATTAAAGTTGCTGCCTCTCCTTTCCTCAATTATTACTAGAACAATAAAATTTATTAAGTATCTAAAAATTCTCTTGCTGCTGATGTTGAGTCCATCCATTTTTCAAAGGAATGCTAAAACTTTACATTTTACTTATTTATCTCATACTTTCTCTACTCTCCATACAATTACCTATGTAATAAGAATTGGAAAGCAAAATTTCAAACCTTCATTTCAGTGGAAAACTTAGGATTCAGTGTCTGAATCCTAAGAAGAAAACCAGGCTTACTGAACCTCCAATTCACTTTGGCCCTGGGTTCAAACCCAGGGCAAAACAAAACACCAACAACAAAATCCTTTTCTTTACTTTGTTTATTCATTGATGAGACTCTATGGAGCAGAGAAACTTCTGAAAGGATGACTGTCCGAAGGGAGAGAAAGGACACTGAATGTTCACAAAATCGACAAAACCTAAGTTATGGTGATTTAACCGCATAAAGCTGTGGTCCTATGCAGCAAAACTAAAATGTAACACCTTGTCCTTTAATCACTTCTGTAATAGCCTTTGAATTTATTATTTAGAAAAAAGGACAACCTATAAGCTAGATTAAACCTGGCCATATATTCTGTTATATTACCAGCATATCCAGTCATTTGTGAAGCCAAAAAGGAGTAAAATGCACTCTTAGGACTGTTTCTCAACCTTGAAGTGTGAGAGCTACTTCATCATTCTGGCATGGGGACAAGCAGAAGTGTGAAGACACCACCATGTTGTGTGGAAAGCTCAGATAATAGCATCATCATGAATCCCTCATGTATACACTTATTTTAACATATACAAAGCAATGCATTCCTCCCTGTCATTCCTGTAAGGATATATAAAATAGCATTGAACAGATCCCTCCCACTCTTATTGGAAGGAAGCCTGGGATACTGAGGTTGTTTTCTTTTCTCTGCTTACAGTTACACCAGTGACAACGTACAGGAAGCTACGATAGCTGGATTAACAAATACTACTTTTAAAATTTGTAGGAGACCCTCACCGCAGAAAAGACTTATCAGTCCTTCCAAAAACTAGACCAGCTCTATAGCTTTCATATTATTCTAATCCAGTTACAGAGTCCTGCCAACTGTCTCTGTCTTCTTTTTAACACTACCCATAAACTAAAAGTACTAGGTCTTTTCTACATAAGACATTATATTGCAAAGTAATTAATATCAATCAAGTGTTTCCTAAACTATTTGTAAATAGTAAACAATAAAATTCTTAAGTAAAATCAACTCAGTTATTTATCTGGACAAAATTATAAAATCTTATTGTGTAATATTTTAATAGTTGTATAATTTAGTTTTTTAGGTGGCTGGCGAGGTTTTGATCAAGATTAAATATTTTGCAGATAAGATACAACCTTTTATACTTGTTTTATTCTGGGTCCTTCGTTTTACTCAGAATCCAGCTTAAATAGATTATTTAAAACTGAAGCTGTTGTGTATTGCAAACACAGCTAAAATGAAGAGCTTCTATAGCAGCAGTGACTAGATTTTAAATGCAGGTAGATCAATAAAAAAAAAAAAAAAAACACCAAGCGCAGGCTTCATGTGAGTGGAATGGTTTATAATAGCTTGCAAATGACTATGTGCTTCCTGCAACCAGCTGTTCTTAAATTATGAATATGTAACCAATTCATGCTAAAGCCAAATCCCAGCACTATTTCTAAAGAAGACGCCCAGCAGTTCTGCTTGTTCTCCATGTTAGCTCTGTTAAGGATACAAATGGCAGTAAGCTTCGGAACAAACAGGACCAAGCTATTGGCATTTCATGCACTGGGTCCATTATCACAGCAGGGAATGTCAATCATTGGTACAGTCCTATAACAGCTCAAGCAACATGACAATGATCTTGCAGGGCAAAAAAAATCAGAATCTCTGCAGCATACTCAAAAGTCCTTCTGAAAACCTAATGCTTTCTCACCACAGCCAATCAGATAGGCAGACCTGATCTCCTGGAAGACTTGCACTAAGCTTGAGACATTTAAAAACATCAATCAGAAAAACAAAGACAGGACATTGAATTATACAGTATTAACCTCCAGGGTTTGCATACAAAGACCTTAGATTTATTTATGTCCCAGTGAGTTAAGAGCTTCGGTCTACCGTTCTTTACACCAAGCTGACTGCCAATTTGATGAACCTTTCTGCCCTCAGCAGGAGTGCATGGTCTTTGATTAATGAGCACACGTTTGCAGAAAAGTGTTAAGAGGAGAAAACAGAAAGACGACACACACACACACACACACACACACACACACACACACACACTTAATGTAGATATATAAGTGAAGTACCAGGGCAGAAACTATCTTTAAAACATATGCATCTCTTTCTTACATTATAAACACTTACACAAACAAAATTAGTAAAGATTCATATCTGTACATTACCTTCATTGTTATTATTCTCACTGCTCAACAATGTTTTTTGTTTGTTTGTTTAGTTTTTCGAGACAGGGTTTCTCTGTGTATCCTTGACTGCCCTGGACTCACTTCGTAGACCAGGCTGACCTTGAACTCACAGAGATCTGTCTGCCTCTGCCTCCCAAGTGCTAGGATTAAACAATGTTCATTTAAATGAAAATCATTCAAAGGCCAAATTACATGTCAAGCTTTATATAAAATATAAAAACTACTTTTATAGCAACTTTATCTTCAAAAATACATAATAGAAACAACATGTGTAAAATAAAACTATTTCACCTCATATTCTCATAAGTACATATTAATTTTAAAAATTAGATGCTTAAGTGACATTAAAACTTCATAATAGCTGGGCATGGTGGCGCACCCCTTTAATCCCAGCACTTGGGAGGCAGAGGCAGGTGGATCTCTGTTAGTTCAAGGCCATCCTGGTCTACAGAGTGAGTTCAGGAAGCCAGGGTTACACAGAGAAACCCTGTCTCAAAAAAACAAAACAAAAAAAACTTCATAATAAATATCAAGATATCAAGCCTTATGTAGCCAGGCATGGTGGCACACGCCTTTAATCCCAGCACTCAGGAGGCAGAAGCAGGTGGATCTCTGTGAATTCAATGCTAGCCTGGTCTACAAAGTCAGTCCAAGAGAGTCATAGATACACAGAGAAACCTTGTGTCAAAAAAAAACAAAAAAAAAAAAAGGAACTATCAAGTTGTAAGTTTAACTTATATGGACTCTTAAGTAATTTACATCTCAAACTCCTGACTTGTCACAAATCAGACAACACTCAAGGCAGACTTAAAAATCATATAAAGCCGGGCGGTGGTGGCGCACGCCTTTAATCCCAGCACTTGGGAGGCAGAGGCAGGCGGATCTTTGCGAGTTCGAGGCCAGCCTGGTCTACAAAGCGAGTCCAGGACAGCCAGAGCTGTTAAACAGAGAAACCCTGTCTCGAAAAACCAAAAAAAAAAAAAAAAAATCATATAAATTGGGGAGGGGAGGAAAAATCATATAAATTTTTTAAAAATCATAAATTCATTTAATTTCCCTGCTTTTCAGTAGATGTTCCCAATATTTTATAACTCTCTAAGGTTTTTTTTTGTTTTGTTTTGTTTTGGTTTGGTTTGGCTTTTTTCAAGACAGGGTTTCTCTGTGTAACAGCCTGGCTGTCCTGGACTCACTTTGTAGACCAGGCTAGCCGTGAACTCACAGAGATCCGCCTGCCTCTGCCTCCCGAGTGCTGGGATTAAAGGCATGTGTCGCCACCGCCCGGCAACTCTGCCCAGCAACTCTCTAAGTTTTTGCAGATGAAATAAATATACTTATTACCCATCCATTCTTTCTGTTTTTGTCTTGTTAGTTTTTGTTTTTGTTTTGGACAGGGTTTCTGTGTAGCCCTGGCTTTCTGGCTCTCCTGGAATGTTCTGTAGACCAAGCTCTCAAATTCAGAGATCTCTCAAATGCTGGAATTGAAAGTGTGCACCATCACACCCAGCTAGCCATAGTTTCAAAATAACATGGTCAACAGAAAAACATGTGAATTCAAGTTTAAACTCATACAGACTTGTCCTCCCTTAACATCATCATGCTGACAAGAACTGAAGGAGCAGGATACCTGCTGGAACTACTTACTACACTACCTCTCACATCAAGCTTCTGGTTGTAACCATGAACTTCATGCTTCTTTAAATAATTCTTAATAAACAACTAAATTTACCATAATTTGGTTTGTGTGAATAGCTGCCTTGACACAAATACTTGTTAAGTATTTCCTTCAAAGCAAGTCACAGAGCTGGAAAGATGTCTCGGCAATTCAGAGGACCTGAGCTTAGTTCCCAGAGCCCCACACTAGGAGGCTCACAGAAGCCTGTTCCTCCAGCTCCAGGAAACCTGGCTTCTCTGGCCACTGAGAGCATTCGCACTCACCTATTGAAAATCTCTCCCCGACTCCCACACCCTCAGCATACACATAACTAAAAATAATACAGATAAATCTTTTTTTAAAATGAGTTCCACACAGTTTAAAGCAGTAGAATGATTTTCTTTTTAAGAAATTTTACAGCTACAATACAAAAAGTCTTGCAGGTTGTATTGCCTCAATATAAATTCCAGCTTTAGTGACAGTAATGCATAACTAACTTCTCTAAAAGCAAAGACCCCATAAGCGTATAAGTTCAGGAAATAATTCCCAGAATCACTCAGAGGTATATCATACAAGTTGAAAATTTGCTCATATTATACAGGAAGTCTTTTTTTTTGTTGTTGTTGTTGTTGTTGTTGTTTTGTTTGAGACAGGGCTTCTCTGTGTAGCCCTGGCTATCTTGGAACTCACTCTATAGACCAGGCTGGCCTCAAACTCAGAGATGCACCTGCCTCTGCCTCCCAAGTGCTGAGATTAAAGGCGTGCGTCACCATGCCCAGCCTACAGGAAGTCTTTTTAATAGGATTTACTTCAGAAAATTATGTCTTCAGATGATCAATTTTACATTTTATGTATTTTTTAAAGTAAATTATGCTCACTTTAAAAAGTTGTTAAATTTGTATTCCATGTTAAGATTTATAAGTATGAAAAAAATCAATATTGAAACTAAAAAAGGTCTCAAAAAATGATGGAATACATTGCATTCTAGCGCCATACCATCCCAATTTTTTTTTCCAGTTTTCTTATAATATGCTTCTGTCTAATGGAGACCATTAGTCTTTCTTTATTCTTACTTACCCTTTGGTCCTTCCTACTTCTCCTCCTACCAAAATGATGCAAATAATTAGAAAAAGTACAAAGCTCAGGCACCTACAGGATAATGATGCGTTGAAACACGTAAGTCACAGACCAGCTGAAGCTACAGGTAGCAGCAGTTGCACAACCCTGGGAGGCCAGTCCTCAGGAGGCCAAGAGAGATCCTGGTGGAGCCAACAAGAGCTACAGGCAAGACCCTGCCAGTTGACACAAACAGATGCTATTTCTACAACAGAAACATGATTTTAGTTCAGGAAGATCATTAAATAGCTACTAGGAGAATAATTTAGAACAAAGTCTTATGAATTTTTAAAGAGCATTTTGGACTCATTAGAAAATTACAAGCAAAATGGTCTAGTCTCTAATAATTATTTCTTTTCTGATCATTTCCCACAGTAAAAGTTTAAAGAAACATTAAGCTAAATGAGCCAATATTTGTTAAATAAGCCACAATATTTTAAGACTTTATTACTCAAAATATTTAATTTTATGTAATTAAAAAATCTCCTAAAATGCTTACTAGACAATTTGATTAATCCCTCAGGAAATTAAGTATATTAAAAAATCACTGAACCCTGATTACATAATTTCTTAAGGGGTCAGTAACTACCTTCTGACTTTGTTTAGATTATGCCTTGTTCTTCTTTTTAGTAGTTTTCTAAGAAAGACTAGTTCAAACACTCCAAAACTACAATTTCAAACCCCATTCTTCTGTGCAATCTTTAAAGTTATGAGTCACAAGGTCTAAGGTACTACCTTCCACTAATTCAAGGAGATAAGACAGAAACCTTGAACTTCAATGCAACTGTGATATCCACATCTTGTGTAGTAACACAAGAGTAGCAACAAAGACATTAACAATTGCAGTTCAAGCTGGGAGTGACTGTTCTGTTTCAATTCAATGACACCACTAATGGCTTCTCAGCAGCTCCATGAAATCAACCAGCTGTCAAGTTGATGCATCAGAAGGAGCAGCTATGCACTCCCATAAGAAAAAGCAACACATCAGGATGTTTGGCAAAACATCTGCTCCTTCACACTGCAATTCTGTAATAAACATGCAAACAAAGAAATGGGAGAAAGGGCAACATACTCAGAATCCCAAGTTTTCCCTTACAGCTTATATGCATTTTAAATGAGTGGCTTTCATAAACTAAAAGCAAATTTCTGTAAAGTCCAATACTTTTTAAGATATTCTATTTTTTTTTAAAAAGCTAACTACACTCAGATTCTTTCAGAAAGATTAGAATTACACAAAGTATTTGCATTTATAAATGGATAATAATCTACATTCAATTTAGTATCACAGTGTTATGTATAAAACCCAAATATTAAAACTAAAATATATCCTTTCACTTCACACTATTTAGTAAATGAGGCAGACAGTATTGTAATATATGCATTTCCCAAGACTGAGCTGCTAAATACCATTTTCACTAGTATAAGGAGTGAATGTGCTAGGTTAACATAATCAATGCATCAATGCATTAGTTTAACCCACAACAGAACAGATACCATTATCTAGATTTTAAAATATGTACCTAGTCATATTTCTCTGAAAACCTTAAGAACATACTAAGTTCTGATTGAAAAAAAAAAAAACTTTCCTGTTTTAAAAGCATGCAATCTGATTTCCTAAAAAAAAATAAAATTCTTGTCACCATAGCTTAAATAAACTTTACATTCAACATTTGCTCCAAATATTTGTAAAATCTTACTTTTCTGCTGAGACATACAAATGCTGTAATGTCATCTAAATTATTGATCGTGCAGCACTGTTTACAATAGGTGTGAGACATCATCGTACTTAACTACCATTTTCTTAAACTGCTCATCCTCTGTTGCTTCCATTTATAATCTGTCAAATCTTCTAGTCCTTTGTTACATGTATAATTTAGAGCCATCTGTTCTATGTGCTTTTTTTTTAACTATTTAAACATTTTTCACCTACCTACAATTCACTAAATAGTGGACATTCAATTCGGTCAAGATTTCTATGTTGCATTTTACATACAGCAAATTTCTGGATAAACAGCAGAAAACAGCAAAGAATATTGCTACAGAAATTTAAGGCATACCATTTACAATGTAAGTTTTCATATATTAGAAAATCTTAATGTATTTAGAATTTTTCTATTAGCTTTTTTAAAGTTCATTGTAGTCAATGTTTTTCCCCAAAGCAGAAGACAAAGGGAATGCAAATTAAATACAGACAGTTTCACGTCCTTGTTAGAAGAGATGTAAAGATGCTGACTGAAAATGACTACTGGAGACAGAATTATACTTTCCCATTCAATTTACTGTGCCTATTTATATACTCGGCAGTGAGTGTATCATTAAGTATGGTCATGTGACTAGCTCAACTTTTTTTTGTATGGTGAAAAACTATTTCAAAGAAATTCAAATGGTAGTTTTTAATCATTTTATGATGATTAATAAAGTTTACAGTAGAAGATTATAAAGTACCTATTAAAATTAATTTTGCCTTTTATATGCTAAACTACACTTTTGGCCAACCCTTTGACTTTAATATTCATTCACTACTAAGATGCAAAAATATCAAGAATCTCCTGATACCCTGAATAGTCCTTTTAAAATGTTAAGAACACTAAAGAGGAGAGCACAATTACAAAGGGAGGTACATAACCCATGTGATGTATATGTAAATATCAACGAAGCTAAATTTGTTAAATCTATGGAACTACGCAAGAAAAGAAATATTGTTACAAATACATTTGAAAATCTAAAGAAAAACTTCATGCACTAAACTAGGAGAATACTAAGTGGCACAATAAAAGTTTCGATCATTTTTTAATATAATCTTTCACCTATTACCAAACATTACCACATACCAAGCTTTGTGACCCGTTTTGAGTGCAAAATGCAAAAATGAACCCCACAACTTGTCAGTAGGCTCTAGGTTTCACGATTCCGTAAAACGAGAAAATTTTGAAGGAAAAAAAAAACACTTTGGGGAAAATTTCTTGGTAAAGTTTACGTGACGTCACAGGGCCCCCTGAACCGTTCCCAAACTTTGAGCCTTACCCAGACATACTGTTTGCATTTCTACGGTTTCTTTTCCTTCCTTAAAAATTAAGAGAGAGAGACAGACTTGGGAATAAAAATTGCCCAAGATGGCGAAACGCTTGTTGTTTAGAGGGCAGGGGGAAAAATGGAGGATATTGTAATATACACAAAGGGATAAATTTCAACAACTCGGCCACGGACTGCAGCTGCTTCCCTCTTCACAAGGAAACAACACACAAAAGATAAACAGCGAGGAGAGGGGTAGAGGAGTCAGCCCCCACCCCGCAGGGCCGGCTCCGAGTCTCCGCACACTTCCTAGCCTTTGCAGATCCCAATTCTGGGGTTCGCGGAACTACTTTAGAGGAGGGCAGCGGGGCGTCGCGGGGGAGGGCGCGGGGACCGAGGACGGGGAGCCCAGCCCGCAGCCGCGGCCCCGGGACCTGCTAGCCAGGCCGCCGCGGCCCCGGGACGCCGCCAGCCCGCTGGAACCCGATCTGCGGCGCCCGCCGCCCGGTCCGCAGCCCCACCCCCACCCGGCTCCGGAGACCGGGCGGCCTGGCGCGGGTCGGCGGGCGCCGGCGCGAGGCTGCGGACCGGGGACGGAGGCGGCAGGGCCCGGGGCCTCGCGAGCTGCCCCATGGGGCGCCGCTGCGGGCCCGGCAGGAGGACGCCGCGAGGCCGGCGGCGAGGGCGGCGGGCACAATGGAGGGACGAGGCCCGCCGCCCGGTCCCGCGCCCGCACTCCCAGCAAAGTTTCCGTTCCGCGGAGCTCGCACCCCTACCCCGCCGGGACCAGGTCCCCGCGCCCTCCGCCCGGGACTCTGCCCCGGACCCCAGAGCCCCCGCGGCGTCGCAGCCCGCACAACAAAGAGACACACCGGGCGGCGCGGGTAAACAGCGGGGGGCGCCTCGGGAGGGCTCCAGCCCGCAGCCGCCGCTCTCCGCCCGGAACCCACCTCTCCCGCACCCTCGCACCCCGGCTCTCAAACTCACCTTCACTTTCGAACTGAGTTCTGGGGGAAGGGATTTTTCGCCCTTCCCGGGTGCAGGTTAAGCTTTTCGGAATCCCCGCCGCCTCCTTATAATTTCGGCAAGAAAGTCTAGGGAGTTGGAGTGGAGGTGAGATCCGTGGTCGCGAAAGCCCGGCTCCCTCCGTCCCAGTCTTCCGCCGCTCTCTCTCTGATTAGTTCCTATCCAGCAGCAGATTGAAGCAGGGGATGATTCTTCTCAAGGTTTGTTCAGCAGCTTCACTTCTAGGCGAAGGCTTCATGAACCAAGTGACGTCAACCAACAAGGCTTCTCTCTCTCTCTCTCTCTCTCTCCCCTCTCTCTAACAATGAAAGTTGCTGTTAACAAGGGAAAAAAAAGAGCGAGAGAATTGTTTATACCACTTCAGTTCCAATAATAAATGACCTATCAGCTCTAAAAGGAGCCAAGGGAGGGGGCTGCTTCTTCATTCCAAGAATACTGTATCTTTGAGTTTGCACCGCTCCTGGTCCCAGAAAAAAAGTTAAGAAACTTAAATGTTTTGTTTGCTTTTCTGAGGGGTACTAAACAGAACTGAATACTTATTTTTTTAAAAACGTAAACGGAATGCTAGGGAACATAGATTAGCCATCTCCACCAACTTTTTTATGTTTGTAAACTAGGAATTGTGTTGGAGCCTACAAGCTAAATTGTCAAGAATTTGTTCATACTAGGACTCAAAAAGCAGGGCGCAAGACGATCTCAAGGTAAATTATAAATTACTACTGCTTTTCCATGGATAAATTAAACTGGTTGTAATGTTCATGAGTCAAAATAATACTCAAATGAAAGAAGTTTAAATAGTCCTTTATTTGTATAAATTGTACGCCATAATCTCTCTCTTTTTTTTTTCTACTTTTGGTTAGGGGGGAAAAGCTAGTTTAGCTGTAGGAACTAAACACTCTAAAAGACCAGTAGCCCATTACCAACTATACACGCTGTACACTATCTGATCCCCAGAATGTCAGCCAGCTGACTCCGTTTTTAACCTTCCACTCCCCAATTCCTTTCAACCAATCAAGTTAAACTAAAGGTAGAGTACACCCCTTCCCTCCAACAGTGTACCTGCAGCCTCCTAAAAACGATTTTTTAAAAAGACAAATTCCTAACCTTGGTACACTATTACCTATGAAGAAAGGTAATTTTTAAGAAACATTAAGATTTTTTTCTCTTAAGAACACAATAAAGTCTTGAAATTTATATAATTACAAATTAGATAATTTAGTTTTCAGGATGAAGACCAAGTAAAAATTCAGTTGTCGGAGAATAATTTGACCATATATCATTTTGTGCATACATATGTGGCTAGATGTATCTTAAAAGATGCTATTGTTTTATGTTTCCTCCTCAACCACTGGCTGTGATTTTAATTGTGCTGGAGGGTCTTCATTAGTATTAACACATGGGGAGATTTCACAAAGCTGCTTCATTAAGAAGAAAAAAAAAAAGCTGGCAGACTAGGTCTTTTTGCGTGCACTGAGGATGTCAGCCTTACCTCGGTCATTTGTAACATAATAAGCGCCAGTACAATGATTGCAAGGCAGGAGCGCGGGGGAAGGGCAGGGACCCTGCCTGTCTAACAGGGCGTCTGAACAGACGGCTGCTCATTACATAGTAATGTATGCTAAAAATTAGTGAAGATGATGTCTCGGGAGACTGATGCTAAATAAATTAATGTGCTGATATGTTTTTAATTATTATTTTTGTAGTAGTTTATTTCAATCTTAGGATTCACATTGAGCAGCAAAGCTGTCCTAGCACTTATTGATTTTTTTTTCCCTGCCACATTCCCGGAATACAGATTTTAATCATTTCACTACACCACACTCAGTAATTTCATTAAAAACTGGAATCTTCCATCCCCAGAAAAGCATTTAATTTCAATGACATACAATTTCTCTTTTAGCAGCAAACTGTCTCTATGGTAAAAGCTGGCCCTAAGGTTCAAATGCATAATTTAATCCTGAGTTTTCCATGCTCTGCATTCCCCTTAAACTATAATTTCAGTAACTACCTAATAACTGTAATAAAGACAATAATTCCCTTACAATATATTATTAACTCATATTTAACTAACTCAGAGGCCAAGCTCTACACATGTATGACTAGGTCAACAATTTCACCATCTTAAAATTTACTAAAAATGTCCAGATGAAAAATAGATTAAAGTGTAAATATGAATGGTAGCATGTAGATTATGATCCTAAGTCACATTCAAAAAAGTTTTTGTATTATTCTAGTAATAGTGGTCATTACTCAAGTGGAATTTAGCAATATTTCTGTATATAAAGCTGATATTTTTTTTTTTGGTTTTTTTTTTCGAGACAAGGTTTCTCTGTTTAACAGCTCTGGCTGTCCTGGACTCGCTTTGTAGACCAGGCTGGCCTCGAACTCGCAAAGATCCGCCTGCCTCTGCCTCCCAAGTGCTGGGATTAAAGGCGTGCGCCACCACCGCCCGGCTAAAAATTTTTTTTTTTTTTTTTTTTTTGGTTTTTTCGAGACAGGGTTTCTCTGTATAACAGCTCTGGCTGTCCTAGACTCACTTTGTAGACCAGGCTGGCCTCGAACTCACAGAGATCCGCCTACCTCTGCCTCCCAAGTGCTGGGATTAAAGGCATGCGCCACCAACGCCCGGCTAAAGCTGATATTTTAATATTTGTTACTGACACTGCCTCGTTAACATTAGTTTAGGAGACTAAGGAAAAAGGGCTGATTTAAAATTGTGTTGATTTCTGAGTTCTCTTAAGATGCAATTCTCCTTAAATAAAGATGACTGGTGTACCATAACTTGTACAACTCACAATGTTATTCTGCTTAAATATGTCATGTAAATATCCTCCAAATATGTATTCTTACAATATTTTTAAGTAAAATTTTATCTAGAGATACTAAGTTGCCGGGCGGTGGTGGCGCACGCCTTTAATCCCAGCACTTGGGAGGCAGAGGCAGGTGGATCTCTGTGAGTTCAAGGCCAGACTGGTCTACAAAGTGAGTCCAGGGCAGCCAGGGCTACACAGAGAAACCCTGTCTCGAAAAACAAAACAAACAAACAAACAAAAATTCATCAGGAGATACTAAGTTGGTCCCCAAACAATGGGTTTCATAAGGATATGCAATTTACATTGCTTGGCTCTTAGGAGAAAAAAAACAGTGGGGGAAATTATAATAACTAAATTGTGGAAACATACCTAATACAGAAAAAATATAAAAACAAAATAATCAATTAGTTACTATGAATGAGTATAATTCCTTTGAATGATTATAAAACCTGAGTTTTAAAAAAATCTTTTTTTGAGACAGGGTTTCTCTGTGTAACAACCCTGGCTGTCCTGGACTCACTCTGTAGACCAGGCTGGCCTTGAACTCACAGATCAGCCTGGCTCTGTCTCCCATGTCCTGGGATTAAATCCATGTACTAGCATGCCCAGCTGATACATTGGGAATCTTACACTATATCACCCCAAATACTTGACACCTTACAAAGCTGTGCTCCATCCCTTGTTGAGACCATGTCATTCATTCTCATGTTTTCACACTTGATCATTCCACTGATTAGCTCAGAGCTAAGAAAAATCAGATAAAATAACTATTATAGTTATAAAATAATTCAGCTCCCACAGCACTTTGTCTTCCACTCAGGATCACCTAATTCAGCACTTACCCATGTGCACAGTTGTGAGAGGATTTAATGATGGAGAGGTCTTTTCTAATCTTAAGGATAATTCTGACCTTGTGTTGTACTGTCTACCTACAGACTAACTATGCCACCACTATGAACCAACGTATTGTACTTGTTTCCATAAAGCAGCTTCTGTTTTTAGGACCAAGGTAGACAGAGATAGAGAGAGAGCCAATTTAGTACTATAAATACTGCCAGTTGTTCCAGAAAGAATAAGAATTCTCGCTGAACATCAACAAAAAAACCCACAAAGGAATGCTCTCTATAAAAGATATTTTCATTACAATTCATAACAGTAGCAAAATTACAGTTATGAAGTAGAAACGAAATAATGTTATGGTTGCAGGTCACCAGGACATGAGGAACTGTTAAAAGGTGTCAGCGTTGAGAAGGTTGAGAACCACTCTGTACTGTGCTGAGCTGTCCAGTTCATACGTGTTTCCGTTTCAATTACTAGCTTTACATGCTTCACTCACTGAGCAAACATTGGAGTGCTTGCTATACACTATGCACTGTGCTAGGAGCTGCACAAATAGCAAGAACTCACTTTCTGTTTGATGTTGAAAATTGTGAAATTCTTTTTTTTTTTAGAAGATTTTATTTATTAATTTATTATGTATACGGTGTTCTGTCTGCATGTATGTCTGCAGGCCAGGAGAGGGCACCAGATACCATTATAGATGGTTATGAACAATCAAATGCTGGGAATTGAACTCAGGACCTCTGGAAGAGCAGTTAGTGCTCTTAACCTCTGAGCTATCTCTCCAGCCCCCCCAAAAATGTGAAATTCTTTGATCTTAGCACACATTTAATCCCAGCCCCCACTCAGGAGGCAGAGGCAGGCAGATGTCTCTGAGTTCAAGACCAGCCTGGTCTACAGAGTGAGTTCCAGGAGAGCCAGGGCTTGTTACACAGAGAAATCCTCTCTTGAAAAACAAAAACAAAAAAGTGAAAATTCCTAAGAGATGAATGTCTTTATAAAAACACAAATGATAAGGAGACCTAAAAAGCTTTATCAAAGACAGTATATACTAAGTTTACCTGACAAAACAGGTTAGGAAGTGAGGGAAGAGAGGGACTCTAAGCTAAAGAACCATTGTTTAAATAGAGGGTGGTGCCGCACACCTTTAATCCCAGCACTTGGGAGACAGAGGCAGGCGGATCTCTGTGAGTTCAAGGCCAGCCTGGTCTACAGAGCTAGTTCCAGGACAGCCAGGGCTATTACACAGAGAAACCCTCTCTCCAAAAACCTAAAAGAAAAAGAAAAGTTCACAGCTTTTCTATACTGAAAAATGCAAATTAAATCACTGAGCTGCTACTTCTCATCTATTAGTTTGTAAAAAAAAAAAAAAAAAATCTAAGTTGCACAGACTGTTAGTAAGGCTCTGGTGAGGAATGGGGTGACCCCCACCCCATTTTTACATTTTACTTCAGTTGAGTACAAAATGGAAAAGAAAATCCCAACGGGAGAATTTGACAACTTCTAACAAAGTTATTTATGTATGAATTTTGGAATAGCAAATCTCACTTTCAAAAGTCTGACTCAAAATGATGAAAATAGGTATGTAGGAAACTATTCAGTGAAGGATTGCTCTATAGAAAAAGCTTGAGAAGCCGGGCGGTGGTGGCGCACGCCTTTAATCCCAGCACTTGGGAGGCAGAGGCAGGCGGATCTCTGTGAGTTCGAGGCCAGCCTGGTCTACAAAAGCGAGTCCAGGACAGCCAGAGCCGTTATACAGAGAAACCCTGTCTCGAAAAACCAAAGAAAGAAAGAAAGAAAGAGAGAGAGAGAGAAAGAGAGAGAAAGAAAGAAAGAAAGAAAGAAAGAAAGAAAGAAAGAAAGAGAGAAAGAAAAGAAAGAAAGAAAGAAAGAAAGAAAGAAAGAAAGAAAAAAAGAAAAAAAAAAGCTTGAGAATAAACCAGTGTCTGCTGTAGGATACCTTTGAATGGCTCACAGCACACCCACACAACAGAACACTATGCACATCTTAAGGCGTGACAATGACTGCAAAAGGAAATACTTAACAGGAAATTTAGGAAAATACTGCATCAAAAAGCAGATTAGAAGGCCGGGCGGTGGTGTCGCACGCCTTTAATCCCAGCACTTGGGAGGCAGAGGCAGGCGGATCTCTGTGAGTTCAAGGCCAGCCTGGTCTACAAATCGAGTCCAGGACAGCCAGAGCTGTTATACAGAGAGACCTGTCTCGGAAAAAAAAATAGACAATAATGGGGCTTGAGTTGATGCTCAATGTGGAGCATGTACCTAACATGTGAGAACCTTACATTCAGTCCCGAGCATCAACTAAACGAGCAAAACTGAATCACATTTGGTAACAATACAATCCGTAAGTAAAAAGGGTGCCCTTGCAGTGTGCCCTAAGAAAAAGAATTTCCAAGTAACAGTAAACTGTTACTGCTATCAGTAACAATGTCTTTGTGCTATTGCCAGTAGGGTTACTATAATACTCTTCCTGCATAGTCTGCCAATGAGCAAATAAACTGGTGGTTGGAGAAAATTAACCTTTGATGTGGGACCAATGAGAAACGTGAAAAGCTATTATGCTTTAAAATGAACTCTTCCATAATTTATACTTAAAATTGCTTATTTGGTTGCATATGCCATCTGTAAATATCTAGACGTAGGGACCTGTGTGATCTCCACCAGGTCACATCCACAGTGCTCAGGTCACACTATCTGAACACCACCTAACTGTAAGAATTACCAGAAGCAAGAGCTCATTCCAAGTTTGGGACAGAAATACTTATGATGAATTAGAATATTCTGCCATACTACTAAGTAAGGACACCACCAACGATTGATGCCTTGTCACTACTAAGTAAGGACACCACCAACGATTGATGCCTTGTCATGAGGACTTGGGAGTGAATTTGAGGAGACCAATATGAACACCCGCCATTGGTCATGGAAGGCAATGTACATCTTTAAAGTAACAGTAATAGCCAGGCAGGTGTGGTGGTGCACGCCTTTAATCCCAGCACTCGGGAGGCAGAGGCAGGCAGATCTCTGTGAGTTCAAGGCCAGCCTGGTCTACAAAGTGAGTCTAGGACAGCCAGGGTTACACAGAGAAACCCTGTCTCGAAAAACCAAAAAAAAAAAAAAAAAATCACTGAAAATTTAAGAATATCACTGGCCTAAATTAACAGTTCTAGGTCAATGTGCACAACGTATATCTATGGGTTTCAAGATGGACCACACAAAAGCACTATAATGCTATATCCACTTTAACTGGTAGACATGAAAACCTTACTGATTCATTACAATAAAATTAAAACACAAGTAACATTAAAAAAAAACTTTAAAAGTAATTTTATAGTACATGTATAGACAGCAATTGTGTTCCCTAAAGCAATCCTCCATGGCAAGAAATTGAAATCCTAATACTTGGGGCTGGAGAGATAGCTCAGTAGTTAAGAGCACTGACTGCGCTTCCAAAGGACCAGGGTTCAAATCCCAGCACCCACATGGCAGTTCACAGCTGTTGGTGGTGCACACCTTTAATCCCAGCACTTGGGAGGCACAGGAAGGAATATCTCTGTGAGTTCAAGGCCAGCCTGGTCTACAAAGTGAGTCCAGGACAGCCAAGGATACACAGAAGAAACCCTGTCTCAAAAAACCAAAAACAGAAATGCTAAAACTTTCAGGATCTTTGTAAGGTGGTTGCTAAATTAATTACTAAAAAAAGTAATATTTTCAAACTTAAAAATCACTATATGAAAAACAAACTTCAGAACCTACCAATTCTTACTCCTCCCTGTACTTGAGGTTATTTGTGTCTACAGTTTCATTGCCAATAAAAGAAAACCACTGTCTTAGTTGCTCTTCTATTGCTGTTAAGAGACTCCATGGCCAAGGCAACTCTTATAAGAAAAAGCATTTAATTGGAGCTTGCTTGCAGTTTAAGAGGTTTCGTCCATTATCTTAATGGTGGGAAGGATGGCAGCATGCAGGCCAGTACTGGAGCATCTGAGCGCTACATCCTGACACTCAGATAGGGACTCTGGGCTTGGCAGGGGCTTTTTGAAACCTCAAAGCCTACACCCCAACACCCGTAACCCCACTCCCCAATCCCCAAGACACATTTCCTCCAACTATAATCTTTCTAATTTTTTCAAACACTGCCACTCCCTGGTGACTAAAAATTCAAATACTTCCATTTGAATACCAGATCATATGGGGGGCCATTCTGATTCAAACCACCACAGCCACATAGTGAGGCACTGGCTCTTGTGTCCTCCCAGCTGGTTTGAAATGGGCTGTGATGGGAACATTCATACCATGGAAATGTTCATGAAACAAATATCCTTATAACTTTATTAATAGTCTAGGCCAATGTTTCTCAACCTGTGGGTCGTGACCCCTTTGTGGGGTTGAAAGACCCTTTCACTGGAATCATATAACAGACATGTACATTACATTTTTTTTTTTTTGAGACAGGGTTACTCTATTACACACAGGCCTGGATGGCCTGGACTCTGTAGCCCAGGATGGCCTGGAACTCACAGAGATCCGCCTACCTCCGTCTCCCAAGTGCTCGGATTAAAGGCTTGCACCACGACACACCTAAAATCTGGTAAATGTGATTGCAACTTAGAGTTTTTTCTTTTGTTTTGTTTTGTTTTTAGGTTTTTCCAGACAGGGTTTCTCTGTGGAACAGCCTTGGTTGTCCTGGAACTCACTTTGTAGGCCAGACTAGCATTGAACTCACAGAGATCCTCCTGCCTCCCAAGTGATGGGATTAAAGGCATGTTCCACCAAACCCTGCTTAAATAGAGTTATTAAAAGTAAATGAATGTGTGTTAAAAGAGTCCTTTCTTTTTTTTTCTGGTGGAGATGAGGTAAGGAAAATGGCTGGGGTTTGTTACAGAATCCATCTCATTGCTATTAAGCCATCTTTGGCTCCTAATTTGTGTACACACACAGGCAACACACAGAGACAGAGAGATAGGGAGGGGGGCAGTAACACAGTGGCAAAGGATGAAGGGAGCTTGTAACCAGATGGCAGTTGCCATGATCTTAAAGTTCATGCCTCCCATATTGGTACCTTGAAATTCTAACTCCTGAAATAATGGTATTAAGAAATGGAGCCTTTGCTGAGTGGTGATGGCGCATGCCTTTAATCCCAGCACTTGGGAGGCAGAGGCAGGCAGATCTCTGTGAGTTGGAGGCCAGCCTGGTCTACAAAGCGAGTCCTGGACAGCCAGAGCTGTTACACAGAGAAACCCTGTCTCAAAAAACCAAAAAAAAAAAAAAAAGAAAGAAAGAAAGAAAGAAAACAACAACAACATAACAAAAAAAAAAAAAAAACAAGAAATGGAGCCTTTGGGAAGGTGATGAGGTCATTAGGGCAAAGCATTCATTAATAGGTTTACTGTCTTCATGAAATAGACCCGAAGGAGCTCATCCGTCCTTCTACCACATGACCAAAGAATGAGAACGCACTGTTTCTGAACCAGAAGACAGGCCCTCACAGGACAACAGATCTGATTGGGTGCCTTTGATCTTGTACTTCCCATGCTCAGAACTGTGAAGAAGATGGGCATAGTGTGTGTGAATCACATGGTCTGTAGTGTGTTGCAACACAACAGTGACTAAGACTGGTAATGGAGGGGCTGGAAAGTGGTCAAACTCTGAAATTTTCTTGAAAGTGGGGTGAAAAGATCTGTTGATGGAAAAAAACAAACAAAAAAAGACAGGTGTGAGGGTACAGCCCTTTTAATCTCAGCACCTGGGAGGCAGAGGCAGGCTGATCTCTGTGAGTTCCAGGCTAGCCCTGTTTACAGAGTAAGTCTAGGACAGCCAGGGATACTCAGAGAAACCCTGTCTCAATAAAACAAAACCCAAAAACTAATAAAAGCTCTCTTGATGGATTGCCTAGATAATATAAAAGAGCCAGACATGGTGAAATACGGCAAAGGCAGGCGGATCTCTGTGAGTTCAAGGCCAGCCTGCTCCACAAAGTGAGTCCTGGACAGCCAGGGCTGTTACACAGAGAAACCCTGTCTTGAAAAAACAAAAAAAAAGATACTATAAAAGAAAGAAAGGCGTGGATGATGGCTCGGTACATTTTGTGTCCAGGAAACAGAGGACTGAAATTTATTTACTTAGGCAGACTGCAAAAACAGACATTGGATGATGAAATCAGGGTTTGGTAGAGATCAGTAGATTGCTTTAGACATATTAAGTCAAAGATATTGGGAAGCTAAGCAACCATGTGATGATGTTAAACATAAATACAGCTAATTTATTCATATTGGACTTCAGGAAAAACATTCAGGTTGGAATCGGAAGTTAGAAATTTGCCAGTTCTTTGCTTTTAGTATTTAAAACCATAAAATGTTGAAATCACCAAAAAGCACTGATAGACAAATCTCTTTGGTGTTCCAATATTTAGAAGTTGTGGAAAACTGAAAACGGAAATTAAGAAGGAGTAGCCAGGGCTCTTCCAGAGGACCCAAGTAAAATTCTCAACTCCCAGATGGCAGTTTACAACTGTCTTTAACTCTAGTTCTAAGAAATCTGGCATCCTCACACCAATACACACAAAATAAAATTCAATAAATCATTAAAAAAAAAGAGTGGCCAGTGAGGTCAATGCAAACTTTAGAATAATATTCTAGAAATTAAATGTAAAACATGGAGGCTGGAGATGGAGCTCAGTCGATTCGATATGTGCTTGCCAAGCATACAAAACTCCTGAGTTTGACCCCAGTACCATATGAAGGGAGGGTGGTAGCACATATATCTAGTCTCATTACTTGGGAGGTTAAAAATAAGAGCATTGAAGTTCAAGGTTGTGGAGAACAGAGGAAGGCCTGAGGTGGTGCGTGTTGTTAACATGGGCACAGCTAAGTCAAGGACCATGGCCTCAAACCCATGAGCATACAGCAAAGTCCCCGCCTTGGGGAGGTGAGACTCAGGGGTGGCAAAGCCTTCCTCTGGTCCACATGTGGATGTTGACAGTGTGTGTGGAAAATATCCACCATAGTCTATGCCCCCTGGATATTTATGGCCCGAAGACTACTCCCCTATGGAGATTGCTCCTACAGAGAGTAGGGAAGCCTGTCTCCTTGTTCAGTTGTATATAACAACCCTGGCTTGTTGTTTATCTGTATATACTATTCCCACCTCTAAGATCTAAGCAATAACCCTGCCTCCTGTTCCATCCTATATAATAATTACACTGAGCTTCCCGGGTACTGTAGCTTCTCTGGCAGAGTCCAGTCTACCCAATCCCAACATTTTTATGTACCTGTGTCTGTGGTGTCTGTGTGTATATTTATCTTTTCTTTCTTCCTTTCCTTTTTTTTTTTTTTTTTTCGAGACAAGGTTTCTTCGTGTAACAGCACTGGCTGTCCTGGACTTGCCTTGTAGACCTGGCTAGACTTGAACTCACAGAGATCCCCCTGCCTTTGCCTCCCGAGTGCTGGGATTATACATGTGTGCTACAATGCCTGGTTTATTTATCTTTTCTTTATTTCCTTTCCAACTCAATCAGGTCAAGTCCCTGGAGCCCTGTAGGGATTTCCACAAGCTCATCATAGCCTACTGAGTGAGCTTTGTGAGGAGTGGAAGGAGAAAGACAGAGATACCAAGACCATAAAGGATATTTACTTTGTATTATTTCAACTGACAATGAAAAGATGGGTTAAAATGACTAAAACTGACAGCTGAATTCAGAAATATAGTTGGCATAGCAGTTTTATAAAATTATCAAAAAAACAAAAAAGCAAAACAAACCTTTAAGTCCAGTACAGCATAGTGGTATACACAGTTCTGTTAATAGCTATTGGGAGGCTGGTTGGGAGTATCATTTGAGACAAGGAACTCAAGACTGGTCTGGTAAATGTAGTGAGACCCTGTCTCAAAGATCAGTTGAGGAAAACACTTTCAATTATGGGCCAGACGTGGTGACATACACCTTTAGTCCGAGCACTCGAGAGCCAGAGGCAAGTGGATTTCTGTGAGTTCGAGGCCAGCCTGGTTTACAAAGCAAGTACAGGACATCCAGGGTTACACGGAGAAACCCTGTCTCTAACCCCGCCCCCCCCCCAAAAAAAAAGAAAAGAAAAAGAAAGAAAGAACAAAAAAAAAACCTTTCAGTTATGAAAGTATGACTTTTGTTGTGGTGGTTTTTTGAGACAGGGTTTCTCTGTGTAGCCCTGGCTGTCCTGGACTCACTTTGTAGACCAGGCTGACCTTGAACTCAAGAGATCCATCTGTCTCTGCCTCCAGGTTCTTGGGATTAAAGGCAAGGGCCACCACAGCCTGGCTATGAAGTATGTTTTAATAAAGTATTTTTCTGCATAGGTTTAAAAGTATTTTTGGCCAGGCAATGGTGGCGCACACCTTTAATTCCAGCACTTGCGAGGCAGAGACAGGTGGATCTCTGAGTTCGAGGCCAGTCTGGTCTACAAAGAGAGTCCAGGACAGTCAGGGCTACACAGAGAAACCCTGTCTCGAACCCCCACCCCCCCCCAAAAAAGTATTTTTTTTCTGAGCTCTGGAAAATGTTTATATTGTTTTCATATACAAAATTTGAGCAGAAAACAAACAAATACATCTCTACTTTGTTTATGGGTTGAGCTGGGTTTTTACTATCTATACCAGGTTAGCCTTGAAATCAGGGTCCTTCCATGTTAGCTTCCTAAACGGTAGGATATCAGGTACATTACGGAGGCTTCCCCAAAAATTCTTAAAATATTTTATGTGCTTAAATTGTTTTAAATTAAAAATAGGTTTTAAGGGGGCTGGAGAGATGGCTCAGAGGTTAAGAGCACTGGCTGCTCTTCCAGAGGTCATGAGTTCAATTCCCAGCAACCACATGGTGGCTCACATCCATCCATAATGAAATCTGGCGCCCTCTTCTGGCCTGCAGATATACCTGCAGACAGAGCACTGTGTACATAATAAATAAATCTTTAAAAAAAAAAAATAGGTTTTAACTGGGGGTGGAGAGATGGCTCAGCAGTTAAGAGCGCTGGCTGTCTTCCAGAGGACCAGAGTTCAAATCCCAGCACCCACATAGCAGTTCACAGCTGTCTTTAATTGCCAGGCGTGGTGGCACATGCCTTTAATCCCAGCGCTTTGGAGGCAGAGGTAGGCGGATCTTTGCGAGTTCGAGGCCAGCCTGGTCTACAAAGTGAGTCCAGGACAGTCAGGGATACACAGAGAAACCCTATCTCAAAAAAAAAAGTCATAAGTGATGTTATGATTTTATGAAAACATTGTAGGACAACTATACCTAATTATCATATCACTTCAAATTCTTATTTCTGGTAGTGAAAACACTGCAATTTACAGTAAGTCATTGTAATGCATGATGAACTATTGTTTGATATGTGTGGCAGTGTTCAGAACCTCTCTAACACATTTCCCCTGCCTAACTCAGGTATTGTACCCTGGACCTATCCCCCACACCCTCAAGCCTCTGATCACCTGCATTCTACTCTCTGCATGGGTTCAGCTGTTTCAGATTTTACGTACGTTTTGATAATGTGCCATTAGTTCTCTGTGTCTGCCATATTTTACTTAGCATATCATTCTCCCTCCAGTGCATCTATATTGTTGTCTCAATACAATTTTTCCCTTTTTAAGGTGGAAGACTATATCACTATACATACATACCCCATTTTCTTTATTCATTAATATGCTAGTGAACACTTCAACTAATTCCATAACTTGACTATTATTAACAGTGATGAAATGAGCATGAATGCAAAATCATTTGATATTCAGGTATCTGATTTCAAATCTTTTAAGGGGATATATAATTCGGGACTGGCGGGATTTTGTTCTGGAAACTTCCAGTGTAGTAAAATGACTACACAGTCCTGGATTCTCAGTGGCAGTGCTGAACCCTTCAGTTAGGTTAGGGGACAAGTCACTGCATAGATGTTAAATCTGCCACCTTTGCTTTTCATGCTCATGTGGCCATATGGAAAGAAAGGGAATTATTGACAGGGGGGGAAAAAGCCCCAAAAACAACATGGCAGAGATTCTCTCCCTCTCACAGGCAATTCAAGAGACATTAGAATTGACTTATCCAGCCGGGCGGTGGTGGCGCACGCCTTTAGTCCCAGCACTCGGGAGGCAGAGGCAGGCGGATCTCTGTGAGTTTGAGGCCAGCCTGGTCTACAAAGCGAGTCCAGGACAGCCAGGGCTGTTACACAGAGAAACCCTGTCTCAAAAAAAAACAAAAAAAAAAAAAAGAATTGACTTATCCAATGAAAAGGTCACAAAAAGAGATACTAACATTATTAAGGGAAATGATTTTTTTTTTGAGACAGGGTTTTTCTGTGTATATCTGGCTCACTCTGTAAACCAGGCTGGCCTTGAACTCACAGAGATCCTCCTGCCTCTGCCTACCAACTGCTGGGATTAAAGTTGTTTGCCATCATGCCCTGCTTTCTATTTCTCCTTCTAATCATGCATCTCTGGCACATTTCTTTGTTCTTAGACACAAGAGTCTGGTAACTCCAATTCACATCTGTAACACAATGAGCAACCACAACTGGGCATCTGGCCATCTATCCTTGGAACCCTTGCAAACTATAAAATAGGTTTTCTTGGACAGTATTCAAACAAACTTTACCCATATCAATGATATAGTACACGTTATACCAACAAAGGGGATAAGGATTCCTTTCATTTTATCTGATACTAATGTTGCATGCGCCACCACGCCCAGCAATTACAGACAGCTGTGAATTGCCATGTAGGTGCTGGGATTTGAACCTGAGTCCTTTGGAAGGGCACTCAGTACTCTTGACTGCTGAGCCATCTCTCCAGCCCCTAAAACAGCTCCTTTTACATAACCACCCCAGGAGACTCTAAACTTTCTCTTAAACTTAGGGGCAAGATTTTATTTGCTACTTTTACCAGTCTTCAGGAATCACATAATTCTCCGATGTGTTCAATATTTCTTCCCTTCACAGTGCCTTGGCTATTTGTGGATAAAGCTTCCTCTTAAGCTGTTCTGTGTCCAAAAGGTTGAGGTATATGGACCTAAAACCATAGCCCCTCAACCAAAGCCCACTCTCAGCAGCATATTTCTAGATCCTATGACTCATTGCCCTCATCTTCTCTCATAAGCCTGCCTTACCTCCAAATGAAACTTGGCTCTAGAGAATGGCTCCCTTAATTACTTCAGGCAGGGTAAGATTGAGGTATATAAAGTGGCCCTCTCAGGCTGGAGAGATGGCTCAGTGGTTAAGAGCAGTGGCTGTTTTTCCAAAGGACCCTGGTTCAAATCCTAGCACCTACATGGTAGTTCATTGCTGTCTGTAATGGCTGGGCGTGGTGGTACATGCCTTTATTCCCAGCACTCAGGATGTAGAGGCAGGTGGATCTCTGTGAGTTCAAGGCCAGCCTGGTCTACAGAGTGAGTTCCAGGACAGCCAGGGCTGTTACACAGAGAAACCGTGTCTTGAAAAACCAAAAAATAAATAAATTAATAATAATAATTATAAAGTGGCCCTCTCAAGTGAGACTATAGTTATTTTTTTTTTTCGAGACAGGGTTTCTCTGTATAACAGCTCTGGCTGTCCTAGACTCACTTTGTAGACCAGGCTGGCCTCGAACTCACAGAGATCCGCCTACCTCTGCCTCCCAAGTGCTGGGATTAAAGGCGTGTGCCACCAACGCCCGGCAAAGATTTACTTTATTTATTTTATGCATATGTGTGCTCTATCTGCATGTACACCTGTATTCCAGAAGAGGGCACCAGATCACATTGTGGATGGTTGTGAGCCACCATGTGGTTGCTGGGAATTGAACTCAGGACCTTTGGAAGAGCAATAGGCAGTGCTCTTAACCGCTGAGCCATCTCTCCAGCCCTATAGTTATTTATAAGCCCTCATCCCCATCACTACTCTCCCATTTTCTTGCAAACATCACAGACTTGTCATACACACCGCGGCACTGAGTGGAATAGTTGGAGGAACAGCATACAACAGTGACCATCGATCCCTTGGTTCACTCTGATTTTGGACAACCACTTTGCCCCAGATTATTTGCTAACTGAGCAAGGCAGATTATGTGTTTTTGTTAATACTTCCTGCTGTAAGAACATTAATTAACATTGCAAGTCAGAAACGGGAAGAGGTACAAAAGCTACACAATGACACTTAATTGCTCCATTAGATTAAAAAAAGCCAAAGAACTGTTCAATTTGAGCCTTTCTTAAGTCAGCTTTGTCCCATCGAACTGGTTGATAAGTACTGTTCCACCCCTCATACTGGAACCTTCCATTTTTTTTGGGGGGGGGGTGGTTTGTTTTTTTTTGTTTTGTTTTGTTTTTTTTCCTTTAGGTTTTCCAGGACAGGATTTCTCTGTGTAACAGCTTGGCTGTCCTGGACTCACTCTGTAGACCAGGCTGGCCTTGAACTCACAGAGATATGCCTGCCTCTGCCTCCCAAGTGCTGGGATTAAAGATGTGCGCCACCATGGCCCACTGTGGAACCTTTCATTTTTAACCTTTCTGTAAAATGCATAGCTTCTATATTCCTAAAGTCCTCACATGCTCTAGCTGTTCCAACTTAAGAGATACCTGTAGTGTGCCTGCCCTCCCCACATCGTGCGCCCTAGATCTCCACTCCCAAGGAAGGAAAGATCTCAGAACTGGGTTCCTACCTTTCTTCACTTTAAGATTAAGAGATGGGGCTGGAGAGATGGCTCAGCAGTTAAGAGCACTGGCTGCTCTTCCAGAGGTCATGAGTTCAATTCCCAGCAACCACATGGTGGCTCACAACCATCCATAATGAAATCTGGTGCCCTCTTCTGGCCTGCAAATATACCTGCAGACAGAACACTGTATACATAATAAATAAATCTTTAAAAAAAAAAAAAAAGATTAAGAGATGAAAATCCCCAGTGTTGGCCATAGCCCTGCCATCTTGTACAGTTCCTTCATTTTAGTCTGACAATGACACTTACAAAAACTAAAGTAATTTGGCTCCTAAAACTAAAATAACATGTTCTCTGGATTCCAGTTTTCTCTGGGCTATGAACTCGCACTGATGGTATATAGGCCAGGAGAGATGTCTACAGTCACCTAAGGATCCTTAATATACCCTGGTTACCCCTAGCAATGGCCAACCTCAGGTCCAAAACTAGAAACTTTTTCATTCCCTTCCACCCACCTCTTTCTCCCCCTTTAACTAGCCCCAGCCAGTCAGCAGAAGGTGGGCTCCATTTTTACAGCAGAGACCCATCCCTCTCTGCACATTTCATTCCTCCCCAGTGAAAGTCTACACTGTCAACAGGCTCATTTCCTTGTCTTTATTTCCTTCTTGCTGACACTATACCTACAAGACTAAGTGTGCCCACAAGATGTGCTCCCCAAACTTGGTGAAAGCCCCTTGGCCTGACAATGCCTGTGATCATAGCTTGAGCATGCACTTTCCCTTGTAATGAAAGCTGCCTCTCGCCCGGCGTAGTGGCGTGTGCTTTTAATCCCAGGACTAAGGAGGCAGAGCCAGGTGGATCTCTATGAGTTCAAGGCTAGTCTGGTCTACAAAGTGAGTCTAGGACAGCCAGGAATACAGAGAGAAACCTTGTCTTGAAAAACCAAAAAAATGCCGGGCGGTGGTGGCGCACGCCTTTAATCCCAGCACTTGGGAGGCAGAGGCAGGCGGATCTCTGTAAACAGTTTGAGGCCAGCCTGGTCTACAAAGCAAGTCCAGGACAGCCAAAACTGTTACACAGAGAAAATCTGTCTTGAAAAACCACAAAAATAAAAAAAGCTTCCTCTCAGTTTTTTGTCTAATCTCCAAATTCTCTCAGGACTAGGGCAAAAATTTTTACAGGGTCTGCCTAGCTCTCAATGATGGAAACAATCTTGAAAGCTTGTTAGACTGTTGGTGGGATGCCAACCTTGCGTGCCTAAATGGTTATCTGGTAGAGGTCTCTCTCTTAGAGAGGAAGCCTCCCTCTGGGGTCTAGCATACATCCTCCATACTTGATGAACTTCCTTTTGGAGTCCTACAGAGCTGATAGTGCTCAGAGCTCTATACATTATGAAATGATAGATCCTTGGCAAGGACAGACTTCTTTCTTTTATAAATCGTTTTTAAAATTTATTTAATTTTTTGTTGTTGTTTTGTTTTTCAAGACAGGATTTCTCTGTGTAACAGCCCTGGCTGTCCTGGACTCGCTTTGTAGAACCAGGCTGGCCTCGAACTGACAGAGATCTGCCTGCCTCTGCCTCCGGAGTGCTGGGATTAAAGGCGTGCGCCACCATGATTTATTTTTATTTTATGTACATTGGTGTTTTGACTGCATGTATGTCTGAGTGAGGGAGTCAGATCCTCTGGAACAGGAGTTACAGACACTTGTGAACTGCCATGTGGGTGCTGGCAACCAAACCCGGGTCCTTTGGAAGAGTGGCCAGTGTTCCTAACCACTGAGCCATCTCTCCAGCCCTTTCTTTTTTTAAGACAGGGTTTTTCAGTATAGGCTAGCTGTCCAAGAACCAGGCCTTGAACTCACAGAGATCTGCCTCCCTCTGCCATGGAGAGAATTTTTTTCTTCTCTGACAACAGAAAAGAATTTAAAGAATTGAATTCTTAAACAGATTTTTGAACTGACACACCCTAACTGTGCCTCTTGCTCCAAGGGCAATGGAAAACAGGAAGATTAGTAGACCTCAACTTGTAGGAAGGAAATTTTATCCTGAGTCCCATTAACACAGACCACACAAATTGTAGGCAGAATGGCCACATCTACCCTCAGACTTAAAAAGAAAATTCATTTACTTGGCTACTTAGTACTCTGCCAATGGGGATCCTAAGTCTTACCCTGGAACCCCAGCTATATAGTAATATAATCTGGGCCAAAAAGGATAAGATAGGCTTCTGCCTTATATTTGGAAAGTTTCTGTAATGTTTTGTTTTTGTTTTTGTTTTTTTTTTAAACTGGTATTTATGTTTGTCCTTCCTCAACTCTAAAGGCTGATTTACCATCTGCACACCCCTTAGGTCAAATGCCCCTCTCTGCTAGCAGCAACCCTGAAGAGCCTCCTACAGAGACCCTTCTTACTGTGTCTACTGCCACAAAATTTTAAAGAATAATTTTAATCCAGATATAATTTGAAAATCTGAGCATAAGGCTCAAGACTTCTGGTCTCAGATGGCTTGCCAGTAAGACAGCAGGACAAGGCCGGAAACAGTTCCAAGCCTGGGCCCTTCATGAGGTCTTCAAAGACAAAGGAGAGGGCCCTCTTGTGGTTAAAACAAAGGAGGCAAGGGATGCCCTGAGTGTAGCCTGTAGAAAGGGAATCCAGGATGTGTTTTCTCCAGGATGTGTTTTCTCTTTTGCAGTTTTACAGGTGAACAACCCAGAGTCCTCCTTTGTAGTGTATTGTTAAGAATTCTTACGTTTGAGTTTGATCCCAGACACCCCCATGCCCATTCCCCTGGATGTTTTTTTTGCCATCAAGTTTGGCCTGACTATCAATCAGCAGAGAGAGAAGGGGGACCCCAAAGGGAAGCATTCAACATCATATTATTTTACAGTTTTTTTGCTTGGAGGAGGTTTGTGAATTTCTTTATGTGAAAAGTCTGAGGTTCCTTATGTGCAAGCTTTGTTTGCTTTGATAAACCTGTTTTATGACAAAAACGCCACATAAATTCACATACCCAAGCTATGATTACAACATACCCCAGAAACTATAATCACATCCCCTAAGCAGGTAAATTGTCTAAAAGACGAGGAAAAGCCTCCAACTAGGAAGGAAATATTTTCAATGTCTCCTTGCTGCCCACCTATCCAGGGGAACCCAAACCCAAACTCCCTATACCTGTCTCCTCTATCCTAGAGAGGCATACCTGGGTCTGAAGGAAGACCCTTTGGTTCCATGCTCCCTTTTTTCCTCCAAGATTTAAGGCATTAAAAATGAATATGGGGCTAGGGGTGGTAGTGCATGCCTTTAATCCCAGCACTCGGGAGGCAGAGGCAGGTGGATTTCTGTGAGTTTGAGGCCAGCCTGGTCTAAAAACGAGTCCAGGACAATCAGAGCTGTTATACAGAGAAACTTGGTCTCGAAAAATAAAAAAAAGAAAGAAAGAAAAGAAACAAACAAACAAACTGGGGTTGGAGAGCTGGCTCTGTGGTTAAGACCACTGGCTGTTTTTCCAGAGGACCTAGGTTCAATTCTCAGCACCCACACAGCAGCTCACAACTGCTGAAACTCCAGTTCCAGGGGAACCCTCACATAGATACACATGCAATACATATAAAATTAAAAATAAAAAAACAAAAACCTGGAAGCTGGGCGTGGTGGTGTACACCTTTAATTCCAGCACCGCGGAGGCAGAAGCAGGTGAATTTCTGAGTTAAAGGAGAGCCTGGTCTACAAAGTGAGTTCCAGGACAGCCAAGGCTACACAGAGAAATCCTGTCTCAAAAAAAAAAAAAAAACAAAAATAGGGGCTGGAGAGATGGCTCACTGGTTAAGAGAACTGACTGTCCTTCCAAAGGACCCGAGTTCAAATCCTAGCACCCACATGGCAGTTCACAGCTGTCTGTAATTGTCGGGTGTGGTTGTGCATGCCTTTAATCCCAGCACTTGGGAGACAGAGGCAGGCAGATTTCTGTGAGTTCAAGGCCAGCCTGGTCTACAAAGTGAGTCCAGGACAGCCAAGGCAACACAAAGAAACCTTGTCTCAAAAACCCAAAAAACAAACCCAGTGGGGTGGCACAGGCCTTTAATCCTAGCACTTGGGAGGCAGAGGCAGGTGGATCTCTGTGAGCTTTAGACCAGCCTTGTCTACAAAGCTTGTCTAGGACAGCCAGGGCTGTTATACAGAGAAATCCTATCTGGAAAACAAACAAAACAAAAACAATTGGGGACTGTCCACACAGCCAGTTGCCTGTCATTTCTTAGTTTTGAAAGCTGCTTGCTCTGCACTTCTTTTTTTGTTTGTTTGTTTTGTTTTTGGGTTTTTGTTGTTGTTGTTTTTTTGAGACAAGGTTTCTCTGTGTAGCCCTGGCTTTCCTGGACTCACTTTGTAGACCAGGCTGGCCTCTTGAACTCATAGAAATCCACCTGTCTCTCCCTCCCAAGTGCTGGGATTGAAGGCCTGCACCACCACGCCAGTTGCACTTCTTGTTTATTCAGATATATTTATCCTTCTCAGGTCTCTGATGTGGTTGAAGACTAGATCGTTATAGCCTCACAGTTAAGTTTTAAGTTGTTTAGGAATGAAAAGGATGTTCTAGGTCTAAGAAGATGTCTTTAAGTTGGTAATGCAAATTAGGGTGTAAATTGAGTTAGGTATAGAACTTTAAACTCATTGAGCTAGATAATAGAATATTATTATCAGTTGCCAAATATGTATGGAGTGGACATTGGAAATGTTACACCTTATAATTTTCATAATTGTTGCTTAATTGTTCTTATTGTTTTATATTGTATTTATTGTTACAAGAAAAAGAGCCTTTTATTGGACTAAAAGGGGGAGATGTTGGGGAAGATACACTTTAAATTTTTTAAAAAAGCAGATAAGGAGAGAGGGGGGAGGAGGGAGGGAGGATGGGACTGGGAGGGAGAGGTAAGAGGGGATTGTGATTGAGGTGTAACTTGAAATAAATAAATGTTGGGAAAAAACAAAAACAAAATAAGGTATCATACTCATTCTTTCTTTTCTTTAATTTTTTTGTATTTACATTTTTTATTGTGTGTGTGTGTGTGTGTGTGTGTGTGTGTGTATGGCAGAAGACAACCTGCAGGAATCTGTTCTCTCCTACCATTTGGGTTCCAGGAACTGAACTCAGGTCTTCAAGCTTGGTGGCAAGCAGCTGAAGCTGCTGAGGCATCTTGCAGGTCCTCAAGCTAATTCTTTTTTATTTTTTAATCTTTTTTTTTTAAGATTGAATTATTATGTATACAGTGTTCTGTCTGCATGTATGCCTGAAGGCCAGAAGAGGGCACCAGATCTCACTACAGATGGTTGTGAGCCACCATGTGGTTGCTGGGAATTGAACTCAGGACCTCTGGAAGAGCAGTCCATGCTCTTGACCTCTGAGCTATCTCTCCAGCTCCCTAATTCTTAACTAAATCTTAATAGTCATGGAAAAGACCACAGTCTTCCATGCTGCAGAACTGTGGGAAAGAAATGTCTAAGATGAATCAAGAAGATTTCCTGATACTGATAGAACACTGGTGGGCAGGAAGGCCCAGTGAGTGACCATGAATAGGATTATAACTGTCTCCCAGGGCAGTGGAAACAAAAGCATTTCTTACTGTGTATTTTAGAAAGTTTAAAAGGAATCCACAATAAACTCTTAAATTACTCTAAGCTTTCTCAAATAACTCAGGGAGCAGAAGAAATACCACCACCTTCCCAGAGAAACTGAGAAAGTCCTGATCAAGCATACCAACATAGAACAGAGATAGATCTTTTTTTATAATTTTTATTAGGTTTATCTTTATTTGTGTACACATATTTGTAGGTGCACATACCATGCCATATGTGTATAGACAGAAGGACAATTTGCAGGAGTCGGTCCTTTCCTTCCATCATGTGGGTCCCAGGGATGGAACTGAAACCCAACCTTCCGGGTTACCAGTTAATCTGGATTGTCCAACTCAGGGGTTAAAGTGTTACCTAGTGTGTTGGCTAATCCTGTTTGTCAACTTACTACATCTGGAATCAACTCAAACCCAAGCAGCTGAGCACACCTGTAGGAAATATATATATTCATTCTCTCAATTCTGTTCCTCCTGACTAACATGTCTAGAGAACAGCTCAACTTCTTGAGCTTTTAAGCCAAGGTAAGAATGACTTCTTCCTTTATGTTACCACAGAAGATACCTAAGAAAGAAACTCCTCCATGGTTTGGTGATAGGAGATGTAGTGTACCCAAGAACATGGCGAAATTGGGTCAACAGTGAATATTGAGTTTCATTTAATTCTCTCTTTCCTTTAGATATAACCAATTTTAAATATTGACTGTTGGCACAATTTAGCCATATTCTTGTAACAAACAGTTGGCCAGCTGCACTTGCTCTGTTGAGTCGAGGCAACTAAACTGACCATGGGAAATAATTCAATTGTACTATTCCCACCCAACATGGCAGAACTGTAAGAAGCAAAGGGAATGGCGGGTGAAGTGCTAGAGGGCTTCTAAAATATCAGCTTACCCTTAGAGGTTCCAGCTGCTTGAACGAAAACCTGCCCCTCCCTTACCACTGCCACCTTTCACCACTATTAAATATCAACAAGAAACAGACAGACAGCTTCCTGCCATATTTCAATCCAAGGAACTGGCAGCTGTGCATTGTGGGTGTCTTGAGATGTCTGGGGGAAACTGGTGGGCTGACAGGGCCACAGAAGATGCTTAGTCAATTATGACTAAGCATCAAGTTATGACTATGACCCTATTGTTGGACACCCCTTCTCAGCGGAGACCCCAGTGCTCTCCTGAGGAATGAACACAACACAAAAGGAAGAATTAGTGAACAGTAGTGCCCAGGGAATGACACTGTGCTGCCTAACAAACTCCTCTAAAAATTATGTTTCATGTATTATTTTTTATTTCAGTTCTTTTCAGATATAAGGGTAAATCTTGTCTACCCTCCCCTTTTTTTAAGAGATGGGTTTCTTGGGCTGGAGAGATGGCTCAGCGGTTAAGAGCACTGCCTAGTGCTCTTCCAAAGGTCCTGAGTTCAATTCCCAGCAACCACATGGTGGCTCACAACCATCCACAATGTGATCTGGTGCCCTCTTCTGGAATGCAGGTGTACATGCAGATAGAGCACTCATATGCATAAAATAAATAAAATAAAAATCTTTAAAAAAAAAACCTTTAAAAAAAAAAAGAGATGGGTTTCTCTGTGTAACAGCCCTGGCTGTCCTGGAACTCTCTTTGTAGACCAGGCTGGCCTCAAACTCACAGAGATCCACCCGCCTCTGCCTCCTGAGTGCCTGGACTAAAGCCGTGCGCCATCACCAGGCCCAGCTACTATTCTCTATTTTTAAAGAGTATTTAGTCAGTTAGTTACATCTTCTGCAGCAGGCTTATAGTGCTGGAATTATAGGCATGCAACCTGATTTTTAGTACCTTTTTTTTTTTTTGAGACAGGGTTTCTCTGTGTAACAGCCCTGGCTATCCTGGACTCACTTTGTAGACCAGGCTGGCCTCGAACTCACAAAGATCCGCCTGCCTCTGCCTCTTGAGTGCTGGGATTAAAGGTATGCGCCACCACTGCCCTGCTCTGGTTTTTAGTACTTTAAGAATGAAATCATATAATAAAAATAGATGGGCTTCTTCATTTAGCAGGATTATTTTATGCTTCAACTTTATTGTGACAAATTTATATTGCATGGATATGTCTATAATTTATTCATGTATCTAAAGTATGTATTACGTATCTAAAACATTTTAGATGTTTCCAATTTGAGAAGATAAAAATAAAGCTTCTGTGTAAATTACTGTATCAGAAATACAAGAGTCTACATGAACAAATACTTTTTGTTTTTAGACAAATTCCTGGGAATGACAGGGATCATGTGGTCCATTTGTGTTTAAATCTGTGCATCAGTGCATGGGGTGCATGTGCATGCATGGGTACACACATGTAGAGGCCACAGGCTATTGTGACATGTTTCCCTCAATCACTCTTCACCTTATCTTTTGAGACACTGTATCTCACTAAACCTGGAGCTCACTGACTAATTAGTCAGCCAGCCACAGGCATCCCAGTATCTGGGGATCTGCGGCAATCTCCACCGTATTCCACACCCCACCCCCTCTATGCTGGTAATATAGGTTTGGTTTTGCTGTTGTTAGGTTGTTTTTCTTCTTTCATTTTCATTTTCTTTTCTTTTCTTTTTTTTTTTGGCGGGGGGAAGGGGTTCAAGACAGGGTTTCTCTGTGTAGCCCTGGCTGTCCTAGACTCCCTTTGTAGACCAGACTGGCCTCAAATTCACAGAGATCCACCTTTCTCTGCCTCCTGAGTGCTGGGATTAAAGGTGTGTGCCACCAAGCCCAGCCAAGGTAGTTTTTCTTGTGTGTGTGTGTGTGTGTGTGTGTGTGTGTGTGTGTGTGTGTGTGT